>JAHTLZ010000161.1:23260-43770 GCA_023846285.1 Phrynocephalus versicolor | reverse complement strand
ACATACACCCATCCCCTATGTGCAATGAAAGGCAATCTCTCTCTCTCACACACACACACACACACACACACACACATACACACACACTATGTGCAATGAAAGGCAAAGACACACACACACACACATACACACACTGAGGCTGCTTCTGCCACATCTGTGTGCACCAATGTCCTTATCAAAGTGTGCATGTGGAGCAATTGGTACAAAGTAGAGATGGGCCCTTTATGAAAAACGACACACTGTTCTGTCATTTTTGTAAGGTCTTGAAATGTTACAAAATGAAATGAAACACTTCTTGGTCCCTTTGAAAATGATACGTTTCATTACTCTGTAAAATTGCTCCCTTGTAAAAAGCTACTCACCAAATTTGGTGCCTCTAGGACCCAGGGGAGCCATTTTATTAGAGTAACTAATCATTTTGTCATTTTGTTACAAGCTTCCAGAACATGGCCAAACAGCCTAAAAAAACTCACAAAAACTATCAGATCCCATCCATAAAAGCCTTTGAGAACATATTTCGTTATTCTTTCATTTTGTTACTTTTTTTAAAATAAAAATTCATTTAAAGATGAAACAAAACAAACCGCTAGAAGAAAAAATGAAACGAAATAAAACTCTAATTTTCTGTTTCGTGCCCAACTCGAGTACAAAGATCATTTTCACAGGTGGGAGGGCTAATCCCTCTCCTGGATCGCCTGAGAAAATATCTCATGCAGGGCTATGAAAAAAAAATGGTGGTGCTTAGTCAGCCTACTTGGGCTTCAGTCCCAGGGAGCCAGCTTGCGGTTGACTCAGCCTTCTATCCTTCTGAGGCAAGTAGAATGCTTCAAACACTATGGGTGGTGGTGGTGGTGGTGGTATATACCATATATACTCGAGTATAAGTCAACCCATGTACAGTGGACCCTTGTATAACAAACGGTTTGTATAACATAAAATCTGTACAACATAAAAAATTCCGGAGATAGGGGAGATTTGCTTAACATAATTGCCTATGGGGCAAATCTGTACAACATAAAAATGGGATCACTCTGTTTTCAATGTATTCCTATGGGAAATGTGTATAAAGGAAAATTTACTTAACAGAATTTCATTTGGAATGAATTAATTCCTTTATACAAGGTACCACTGTATAAGTCGAGGCCCCTAATTTAACCCCAAAAAACTGTAGGGAAGCTTACTGACTCGAGTATGTCTAGGGTGGGAAATGCAGCAGGGTGGGGCAGCTCCTCCTTTGTGAGTTTAAAATAACTTTTAGCCACTGAGGCAAGCGCTTGCCTCAGTGGCTAAAAGTCATTTTAAACATTGTGCACTGCTTCCCCGTGATGCAGAGGGGGGTCAGGAGAAGTGGTGCACAATGTTAAAATAATGTTTAGTCACCGACCCAAGCACTTGTTTCAGTGGCTATAAGTATTGACCCAAATATAAGTCAAGGGCTGAAAAACTAGACTTATATCCGCATATATAAGAACATAAGAACATAAGAAGAGCCCTGCTGGATCAGGCCAAAGGCCCATCTAGTCCAGCTTCCTGTATCTCACAGCGGCCCCACCAGATGTGTTTGGGAGCGCATGAGACTAGATATCTGTCTCCTGATACCACTCTCCTGCATCTGGCCCTTGAAGTACCCTGGTTTAAAGCCTGGAGACTACACATCTCCATCATGGTTTGTAACCTGTGATGGACTTTTCCTCCAGGAATCTGTCCAATCCCCTTTTGAAGGCATCCAGGTCAGATGCCATCACCACAGTGTGTGGCAGGGAATTCCATAGACTTACAACGCGCTGGGTGAAAAAATATTTTCTTTTGTCAGTTTTTACTCTCCCAGCCCTCAATTTGAGTGTATGTCCCCTAGTTCTGGTATTTTGGGAGAGGGAGAAGAGCTTCCCTCTATCCACTTTACTCATACCCTGCATTATTTTGTATGTCTCAATCATATCCCCCCTCAAGCGCCTTTTTTCCAGACTAAAGAGGCCCAAATGTTTTAGCCTTTCTTCATAAGGGAGGTGCCCCAGCCCAGTAATCATTTTAGTCGCCTTCTGCACCTTTTCCAGTTCCACTATGTCTTTCTTGAGATGCGGTGACCAGAATTGTACACAATACTCCAGGTGGGGCCTTACTATTGTTTTGTACAATGGCATTATAATGTTGGCTGTTTTATTTTCAATCCCCTTTTTGATAATCCCTAGCATGGAATTGGCCTTCTTCACCGCTGCCGCACATTGGGGAGACACCTTCATGGAGCTGTCCACCAACACACCAAGATCTCTTTCCTGATCCGTCACAGATAACTCAGAGCCCATGAGTTGATAGATGAAGTTTGGATTTTTTGCCCCAATATGCATTACTTTACATTTGGTTAGATTAAAACGCATTTGCCATTTCTCAGCCCACTCCCCCAGTTTGGAGAGATCCTTCTGGAGCTCTTCACAATCTTCTCTGGTTTTTACCACATGGAAAAGTTTTGTGTCATCTGCAAACTTGGCCACCTCACTGTTTATCCCTGTCTCCAGGTCATTTATGAACAGATTGAAAAGCACCGGTCCCAGGACAGAGCCCTGGGGCACACCGCTTTTCACTTCTCTCCATTGTGAAAATTTCCCATTGACACCTATTCTTTGTTTCCTGGATCTCAACCAGTTCTCAATCCATAAGAGGACCTGCCCTCTTATCCCCTGGCTGTGCAATTTTCTCAGCAGCCTTTGGTGAGGGACTGTGTCAAAAGCCTTTTGAAAATCCAGATAGACTATATCAACCAGTTCACCCAAATCCACGTGCCTGTTGACCTTTTCAAAAAATTCTAAGAGGTTTGTCAGACAAGATTTACCCTTACAGAAGCCATGCTGATTTTCTCTCAGCAAGGTTTGTTCTTTTATGTGTTTTAAGATTTTCTCTTGGATGAGGCTTTCCACCATCTTCCCTGGGACAGATGTAAGGCTAACCGGCCTGTAGTTTCCTGGGTCCCCCCTCCTTCCTTTTTAAAAAATTGGTGTGACATCTGCTATCCTCCAGTCCTCCGGCACTGTGGCCGTTTTAAGAGACAAGTTGCATATAACCGTTAAGAGATCTGCAATTTCATTTCTCAGTTCCCTAATAACCCTTGGGTGGATGCCATCTGGGCCCGGTGACTTGTTAATCCTCAATTTATCAATTAGTCCTAAAACCTCCTCTCTTTTAACCTGTATTTGATTTAATTCTTTAATCAAGAGGGGCGGCTGAGGCAGCGGAATCCGCTCAAGGTCCTCTGTCGTGAAGACAGACGCAAAGAACTCATTCAATTTCTCTGCAATGTCCAAGTCTTCCTTAACCTCCCCTTTTCCTCCCTCACCATCCAGAGGGCCAACTGGTTCTCTGGCAGGTTTTCTACTTCTAACATATTTAAAGAAGCTTTTATTATTACCCTTTATATTGCTAGCCATTCGTTCCTCAAAGTCTTTCTTTGCCTCCCTTATCATCTTCTTACATTTCTTTTGCCAGAGTTTGTGTTCCTTTTTATTTTTCTCATTTGGGGAGGATTTCCATTTACAGAAGGACCTCTCCTTGCGCTTTAGAGCCTCTCTAACTCCACTTGTTAACCATGCCGGTGTCCTCTTGGACTTAAATGAGCTCTTCTTTCTTTGTGGTATGCACTTGTGCTGGGCCTCTATTATTGTTGTTTTAAACAGGCTCCATGCACTTTGAAGAGATTGGATTCTTCTAACCTTCCCCTTCAGTTTCTCTCTAACTAGTTTCCTCATCTGAGGGAAGTTTGCCCTTCGAAAATCAAGGGTTTTTATGTCTGATTTGGTTGACACTCTTCCTCCAACATGCATGGCAAAGGTAATTGCAGCATGGTCACTGTTCCCCAGAGGCTCAGTGACATTCACACCCCTGACCAGGTCCTGAGTATCACACAATATTAGATCCAGAGTTGCCTGTTCTCGGGTGGGCTCCGTGACAAGTTGCTCTAAGGCACAGTCATTCAGCAAGTCGAGAAACCCAGTTTCTCTTTCTTGCCCGGAGCTCGCATTGGCCCAGTCAATGTGGGGATAATTGAAGTCCCCCATGATTACTATCCTATCCCTCTTAGCCACCTCCATGATTTCTCTCCTCATTTCAAGGTCCCCCTCAAGGTTTTGATCTGGTGGACGATAGAAAACTCCAACGATCACATCACTCCTTGGACCTGGTAGTTTAACCCACAGTGATTCTATGGTGGAGTCAGACCCTCTGTCCATCTCCATTCTGCTGGATTTTACGCCTTCTTTGACATAGATGGCCACTCCTCCTCCAACCCGCCCCTCTCTATCTCTTCTATAGAGTTTATAGCCTGGGATTGCTGTATCCCACTGGTTCTCCGCGTTCCACCAGGTTTCTGTTATGGCTATTATATCAATGTTATCCCTAGCTTCCAAATGTTCAAGTTCTCCCATTTTTGGTCGGAGGCTTCGAGCATTGGCGTAGAAGCACCTGTACAGTGGGTCCCGCAACAACAGCTGCTGCCTTGTTCTATTCGCCCCACAGCTTTTATTTTCAGTAGATGAACTGTCACATTCCGTTATTCTCCCGGTGCTAATACCTATACCTGCTATGTCTTCTCTATGTGATTCTCTACCCTCTCCAACCTCATTCCCCGAGGATGAGGTGTTCCGAACCGGATGCCACGCAGCTCCTGTTGGCTTCCCCCCAGTTATCAGTTTAAAAGCTGCTCTACAGTATGTAACCTAATCAGAACACTTTGCTTTTTGCTTTGCTTATGATTAAGGATAAGAGGACGATTTTCGCCATCGTAATTACATGCCACTAAATTGCTTCTGATTTGCTCATCCCGGTGACCTGTTCTCCTATGAGGCATGGTGGGGAACCAAACTCTTGATCTCTGGCTCTGCAGCCCAGCAGCTGACTTGCTGGGTCACCCAGCCTGCATGAAGACTTCCTTATTGGTTTTTATAATAAGAGCCCAGTTTGATACGTCTTGGTCCTAAGCATCTCTTGCCAGCCGAATCTCTCTACCTCTGTAGGAAGTGAAAACCAAGTGTGTGTGTGTGGGGGGGTCTAATGTGGTGAACTCCTGGATGGCTTGGTGGTTGAATTCCTCCCCCCCCCCCGGACCTCCTTGACTGTGGCTGGTCTGGATGACCCATTATGTGCCAAGGAGTTGAAAGTGCAAGCCATTTCTTCCACCACCTCTCAAAGGCAGTTACTTCACATCCGTCTTTGCTCCACAACTAGTTTTGTACCGTGACAGCGTTGGTCATGATCACATGGTTATTTCCCTGTTTAGTCCCTGTTTCCATTTTCTCATGGTCATGATAACTTGTCTCGTGACAACTGTTACTTCCCTAGCTTGTTCCGTGACAAATTCTGAATTTGTCACGGAACTTTCTTGACCCTTTTTTAAAACATTGTAAATAAAACTTTATCGATATTTTGATTTACTGGTCTTCCAGGATTTACACGTCAATGCTACAGACTTTTCATTACTTTCTTTAATAAACTTTTGCACTGCATGGTGTTTCCCATAGAGAAACTAATGTCGAATGCCGCTTCAGCCGCTGACTGGTTGTTGCATGACAGTTGTTACCATACGGTCCCTTGTATTGGAACAGGAACTGGGAACTAACCATGACAAGAGAATACCCTAACCCAGTGCCAGGTACAGTATTGTCACACTGTGATCCCACTCCCAGGGAGTGGTCGAGACAAATATCAGCTATTGTGCGACAGACGTGAAGTAAGATTTTTTTGTACCAATCCGAACTGCAGCACTTACAGAGACAAAATGGACGTGTATTGTATCAGAATGAGCGTGAAATAGAGGGATGAAATATTGGAAATCCATCATGCTCAGCAGCAGCACCAATCTCATAAGAGCAAAAAAAATGGACCAAAGAGTTAGATCTGGGGGCCCAACTACCAGAATTCTCCAGCAAGTAAGGGGATTCTGAGAGTTAATGGCCCCAAAATATATCCCCCCCAACTTTTTTAGTGAGCTTTAACAGAAGAAAAATGAAGCCTGGATATTCTGGCCAGGGAGTTTGACCCCCCCCCCCCGGAAAAAAAACTTTTCCAAGTTGCTGTTGGCTAAGAGATGTTGAATTCTAAAGAACCCAGGAGAGACTCACCGTGGAAGAAGGTGCTGGTGAAGAGGAGACCCCAAAGGGACAGGAGCTTGTAGGTCCCTGCTGCCATCTGGGAATGTGGGAGTGAGAAGAAAAGAAGAGAGTAGATTGGTAGCAAAACGGGCGGTCACTGTGTACAATTGTTGTCCAAGGACAAGGGTGGAAGGGCCTTCCCTCGGTGAACTCCCTGCTTCAAAAGAGTGGCAGAACTGAAGAGACCAGACTCTGAAAGTTACTCCGCTGTCCCTTTGCTCTGCCTGCCTTGTTTAAGATGGCAGCCAATTTTCCTTTGCCACCACACAAAGGAGTTGTGGACCATTTGCTCACTCAATCAGCGATATGCCCCCCACCCCCCGCCACACAGACACATAGCCCTCTTCCTTCCTGCAGCGAGCCATGATGTGAGTGTGGATCTGGCTGAGGGAAAGAGGAGGAAAAGAATTTCTGCAGGTGTTTCTAGAACACAAGAGTCATGATGAGCATCGGGTTGAAACAGACGATCTGTCCTTCAGACATCCTTCTGCATTCAGGGAAAGGGTGTGTCTGGTATCTGGGTCCCTAGGGTCAGAGCTCGGAGGAAGGACCTTCTGGGACTGCAGTAGCCAGATTCAGCTATCTGGGTCTGAGCCCCAAGCCCCAAGACTGAGTCCCTGTTAAAAACAAGTTTCCACCCACCCCCAGAAAAAAGGGTGGGGTGAATGGGACCCAAGTCGTGAGTCAAGTCCAAGACATTAAGGAAAATAAAAAGACCAAAAACTGAGTCACCAGTGTGACTTCAGTCTGGCACGACAGCAAGTCCTGCGTTGCGAGTCCTCATCTCTGATCATAATTCCTCAGCCACCATGGCCAATGATCTTATTGCCTGAATTCTGGGAGTTGTAGTCCTCAAGATGGAACTTCTCCAAAGTTGTCATTGGGAATCAGACAAGGAATGTGTGTTGGGGGGTGCATATCACTTTGCTGGGCCTTTCTGGAAGACGTAGTGATATACCCAATGATCGTTTGGTGCTGCCAGATGCTGCCACTCAGTGCTTAGATTCAGTTAGGAGCAGAAAGTGAAAACAGTGTGAGTGTGGACATCTCGGAGTGCACAAAGGACACACAGGCATTTTGAAGAGACAACAAAAGTTGTTTTATACACTTTTAGAATCACATGCATACACCCACCCACACCCTCCCCCTCCTTTTTTGTTGGGGAATGGTCTTGGGAACCCAAGCCTCAGGATGGCATGAGTGAGAGACAACAACACTTATCGCAGGCACCAAAATGGTTAGCCAAGGCCCTGCAGGCAAGCCTCAATTTAGGAACCAGAAGATCCCAACTTAAGGGAAACTACCCAGACTTCCTTTACTTTGGTGTGGTCAGGCAGTGAGAAAGGTCTGTATCTGGTATGACTGGAAATGGCCCCTTTGCTGGAAGAAATCTCCTTTCAAGCAACCCAGAGTGCTCATCACACCTGGAGGTATCTGGTACTTTTGTTGTACTGCTCTAACAGTTAGGAAGTTTTTCCTGAGATGCAGTTGAAACCTGTCTTCCTGTCACTTGACCCCATTATTACATGTCCTACATTCTGTGACGATCGAGAACGGATCCCACACCTCCTTCGTACGACTATCTTTCAAATACAGCGGTAGCTTGTATAAAGTAATTAATTCGTTCCAAATGAAATTATGTTAAGCAAATTTTCCTTTATACAATTTTCCCATAGGAATGCATTGAAAACCGAATAATCCCTAATCACAAATATTTTTATGTTGTATGGATTTGCCCCATAGGCGAGTCTGTTAAGCAAATTTCCCCTATCTCCAGAATTTTTTATGTTGTACAGATTTTATGTTATACAAACCATTTGTTATACAAGGGTCCATTATATTTGAAAAGTGCTGTCATCTGTCCCCTCATCCTTCTTTTCCTGTGATTGAACGTGTCCAGTTCTTTCCTTGTAAGAGGGGCTCTTTACATTTTAGCCTTTTTATCTGTTCAAGAGACATCCGTCTCAAAGGCTTTCACATTTTCTGTCCTCTCCCTGTTTCGATTGGCTCACGGAAGCTATCTCCCCTGCCTGGACTTTGGAATCTGTTCTGTTTCAACACAACAACTCCAGGCAGATAATGAGATGTTTCTAAAGGCAACCCAAAAACGTAGAATCATAGAATCGGAGAAGAGTGAAGTCGGAAGGGGCCTCGAAGGTTGTCAAGTCCAAACCCCTGCTCCAGGCAGGAACACAAATCAAAGGATAACTGGAGGTCATTAGTTCCAAAATTGGCTCTTTTTAAAAATGATTAAGACACAGTGGCCGCAATCATAACAGCGTTTTCTCTGTAGTTTCGCTTTGAGGAACTGCGCAGAAAAAGATCGTGTACTAACTGCGAAGGGAAGTAAATTCCAGCCCCGGTCGACCATGCCCCTTGAACAGCAGTTTCAGCGAATTTTCAATAGCCACCGCCAGGGGCTGGATTTAGAAACTTCACTCAAAAATGGTTTCTTATTTCCTTCTGTAACCACGACGGGACACCGAAAATACGCAGTAAAACTGTTCTTCCCCTTTTTCGGCAATGTAGGCTTGGGAAATAGAGCAGGAAAGAAGGGGGAAATGTGAAGTAGACAGGTAGAGATGGAACCAGATTAGGAAAATACGATGCAGAAGAAAGGACACGAACTGCACATTAAAAACCATAAGCATGAAATTTATATACGCAGAGAACGCTGGTGTGACCGTGGCCAGTGATGCCTTAACTCGCAGAGCAGAATGTTCCACACCAATCAAATCAGACTTAAATTGCCCCAGCCATTCGACTCGGACTTAACTCATACACACACATCCATGACTCAGAGTCAACTTGCAAATCAGGACCTCCCCCACCCATCCCTTTTTTTTTCTGGAGAAGAAAAGCTTGTTTTTCATCCAGACTTGTCAGGGCCGGGCATGGGTGGCCAGAACGGGTAATATGCCCAAGCCAGAGCATTGGCGCTATGAGGAAAGAGCATGATGAGGCTGGACTGGGATTACTGGCGTAGGCAGGAGCATTCAGAAGGAAGGAAGGCACAGACACAAACAAGGAACAAGTCCCATAGGAGCAGAGGAATGAAGGACTAAAGCACAAGAGTCACCAGGAGGAGTACTTGCACTGTTGAGGGCAAAGGGCAGCAGTGCATACTGCATACTAGAGGTGGGCACGAAACAGAAAACCTGTGGTTCATTTCGTTCTGTTTCAGGGGGCCCTCAGTTCGTTTTCTTTCGTATGAATTTTTAAAACAAAAATTTGTACGAGCGAACCAAAACGAATGGATTCAGCTTACCTGGATGGTGGCGGCGGCAGCAGTCCAGTAGGCCCTGGCAGCGGCCATGCCAGGCGGTGGGAGGTGGTGGACCTTGCTGCCACTGCCTCTGGAGCCCCAGCAGCGGCCACGCTGGGTGGCAGGAGGCTTCGCCAGGCAGCGGTAGGCCTCACAGCTGCCTCCGGAGCCCTGACAGTGGCCACGCTGGGTGGCGGAAGGCCACCCTGCTGCCTTCCGGAGCCCCCGCAGCGGCTGTGCTGGGCAGCAGTGGACCTTGCTGCCGCCACTTTTGAAACCCCGATAGTGGCTGCACCGGGTGTCAGGAGGCCTCACCGCCATCTCTGGAGGCCTGGCAGCAGCCGTGCCAGGTGGCAGGAAGCCTTGCTGCCCCCTCCGGAGCCCCGGCAGTGGCCGAGCTGGGTGGCAGGAGACCTCCGAAGCCCCTTCCGCGACCCGGATGTCAGGTCAGAGATGCTGGTGTGGTGTGAAAACGAAAAATGAATGAAACAAAACAGAAATTTCCGCTTTGTTTCGCTTCCTTTTTCTTTGAGGGGGCTGTTCGTTATTTGTTTTGTCATGTAATGAAATGAATAACGAATAACGAAATGAATTTTTTATTCATTTTGTGCCCATCTCTACTGTATACCCTTGTCTCCAGGGCCTCCAGCTGCATCACACCATTGCCCTTCTTCTGTTCCTTGCAAGAGGCATCCCTGATTCTGCTGCTACTGCATAGTAAATCAAGAGGATTGATTACAGGCCCGGTCACAAACACCAAGAGATTGCCTTCTCTCTAAGGCAAAGGATTTCGGAGGCGTCATCCACATTTCCCCCTGCAACCATCACCCTGACATGACTCAGGCTTGGAACTTGGGACTCAGGACTGGGTACCAAAGACTCAGACTGGGATTTGGGACTTGAACCCACAGACCGGCCAAGATTCCTAGTCCAACTGAAGCTTGGGTGATGGTTGAGGACTTGGACCCAGTCCCAGTCCTCATCCGTTTCTTGATGAGCCCTTCTTCACCTGAAACGTCTGGTTGGAAGAGAAGAGTCATCGATGATTTCTACAAATCTGCCTGGAGTTTGTTCCGGCTTCCCAAGACCTGCACTTCTCCACGTGTCGCTGCCCACCCCTTGGAGCTCGCAGAGCAGAACGTTCCACACGTTTCCGGCCCGTGACATTATCACACATGCAATTGCGCTCTACGAATAGTTGAGCTTGCTTTTCAGGAGGAAGAACCGTTCTCTTCTTGCCGAGAAAGCCACCCAGAGAAGGGAAAAGAGAAAGACCAAGGCATCGGTAAGCCACCGGGGTTGCTTTGACCACCTTCCATTGGGCGCCAGGGTGGGCATTCATAAGCAGCAAATGCCCCCCCCAGGGCTTTTGAAAGGGCACCTTGGGTAGACCTGGATGAAAAAACGGCTGGAAATGAAATGTGTAATATGGGAGGGGGGGAGATGCTATTGTAGTACATTTACGGCATGTTCAAGTTTAAGAACAGGGAATCGAGGGGCATTTACAGCATTAAGATAGAGCAATAACACAAGAAATAATAACAAGAATAAAAAACAATAGTAATAATAATGATCATAAAAATAATAAGTATAAATAGCAAATGTAAGTTTTCCTAATTCCTGCCCCAGGGGGGATATGATTGGGACGTACAAAATAATGCAGGGCTTGAGTAAAGTGGATAGAGGGAAGCTCTTCTCCCTATCACAAAATGCCAGAACTAGGGGACATCCACTCAAATTGAGGGCTGGGAGAGTAAGAACAGAAAAAAGAAAATATTTTTTTCACCCAGCATGTTGTTAGTCTGTGGAACTCCCTGCCACAGGATGTGGTGATGGCATCTGGCCTGGATGCCTTCAAAAGGGGATTTCACAGATTCCTGGAGGAAAAGACCATCACAGGTTACAAACCATGATGGAGATGTATCATCTCCAAGCTTAAAATTGGGGTACCTCAAGGGCCAGATGCAGGGGAGTGGTATCAGGAAACAGATATGTAGTCTCATGCACTCCCAGACGCATCTGGTGGGGCCACCGTGAGATACAGGAAGCTGGGCTAGATGGGCCTTTGGCCTGATCCAGCATGGCTCTTCTTATGGTACTCTTTTTAGAGGGGGCAATTTGTTCTCTTTTTCTGTATGAAACCAATGCACTCCCCACACACAGTGCTATGGGGTGCAGTGAAGTGTGTGTAACCCCCCCCCCTGGTCGTCTGTTGTTTTCTCTTCATCCAGGGGCCGATGAGGTGGGTTTCTCCTTTCTCCCTGCCCTTCCTGGGGGTGCTGGCCCTCAGCTACTTTTTACGAGGTGAGTCTCTTACCAACTCTCTGCAAGGGGGCTCATCCCCTGTTCTCAAGGAGAGCCGCCAGACACCCAGAGAACGTCCTTCAGCACATCTCATTCCCTCCCTGGCTGCAGGGGATCCTGAAGTGAAGTGGAACCCCATCAGATAAGAAGTGTTTCCAAGTCCTGGCCAGGTTAAATTCCTATCTCAAGATCTATTCAAAGGGGCCATTTTCCTTGTATGTATAGTCACTCTAACCCTTTTCCACCCAGAGGATCCCTGGTCTGTGGAACTCCCTGCCAGAAAAAGTGGTGACAGCTGTCATCCTTGACAGCTTTAAGAAAGGATTGGACAAGTTCGTGGAGAACAAGGGTATCCATGGCTATCATGATGGATGCCTAAGGACAACCTCCGGGTTGGAGAGAGAGGCAGGAGATCTCTCAGTGCCATTTTCTGGGAATCGTAAGCAGGTGAAGACATCTGCTTGGGAATAGAGATGGGCACGACTTAGCGCAATTTTTGTTTTGTTTTCGTTTTTTCATTTTCGTTACGTAACGAAATGAAAACGAAAAACGGTTCAAAAATGGACCGAAAACAGAAACGAAACGACTAATTTTGAGCCAGTTTTCGTTTTTCGTTACTGGAAAAGCACTCAATAGAGCTAAATGGGGAGAAACGAAAATTTTTTCGTTTTCGTTTTCGGTTTTTGTTTTCGTTACGTAACGAAACGAAAACGAAAAAATTTGAAAATTAGCTCACGGAAACGGAAACGAAACGAAACGGACCCTAGCTGAAAACGAAAACGAAAACGAATAAATTTTTCTGAGTCGTGCCCATCTCTACTTGGGAATACTCTGAAGCAAATGGTGAGCCACTGTGTGAGACAGAATGCTAGACTGGATGAGCTGTGGCCTGTTCCAGCAAGGCTGTTCCTACGTTCTTATGTTTTTCTGACATGAATCATTGCTGAAAACTAGGGATGGGCACAAAATGAAAAATGAAATGCTGTTTCGTCATTTCATTTCCTAATGAAATGAAACAATGAAGCAGCATTTCGTTACAAACAAAACGAAATGACAGGGTTTTTTCCCCCCCTCATTAAAATGAACTGTTTAGTTTCTCTGTAAAACGGCTGCGGTTCTCTTACCTGCTGAGCTATCCATGCGGAGGTCCCAAGATGAGCTGAGGATGATGAGCAGTGCTGGGGGATAGCAGAGCAGGCAGGGCCCTCAGAGACACCGGGAGAAGCCACGGGGGTTCCGACCCAGGGTGCCATACCCGACATGAGGCTGGATGCCCAAGAAAGCAGTGCTAGGTGGAAGGGGTGAAGCAGGCCAGGCACTCTCCCCCCCCCCCCGAAGGCACGGGGAGAACGTATTCTGCTTATATACCATCCCATATCACTTCAAGTAGTCTCTGGGCAGTTTACACTTTTTAATTACAGTATGCAGACTGCACATTGCCCCCCCCCCGCCAGCAAGCTGTGTACTCATTTTACCGACCTCGGAAGGATGGAAGGCTGAGTGAACCTTGAGCCAGCTCCCTGGGGTTGAGCCCCAGGTCGTGAGCCCAGTTTTACCAGCAGGACAGGCCAGAGAAGAGCCACTGCCACTGGTCTCCACTGCCAAGGAAGAAGGAGAGCCTGGCTGGGCCGCCCCGCTGGAGTCTAGGACGAGGAGGAGGAGGAGGAGGAGGAGGAGGAGGAGGAGGAGGAGAGCTGGGGGGACCTAATGAATCATTTTGTAAATGTTTCATTTCGTACGAATTGTTTTTTTAAAAAATTATAAGAAACGAAACGAAACAAACCAGCGGTAGGCACGAAACGAACAAAACGAAACACACATTTTCAGTTACGTGCCCATCCCTACTGAAAACCTAAGGGAAAACATTAAGTATAAGCCACATAAAAGCAGGGAGGAAGGTTACAATATAAAAGACACTGGCTAAGTGATACATCGGCAAACTGTTGCACTGAAAAAAACCAACAAAATTTATTTATTTATTTTCACATTTATATACCGCGCCTATTCACCAAACGTGGGACTTAAGTGATTTTTTGGCCATTTGCAAAGTAAATGAATCAACAGCAATGTTCACTTGTGCTGAATTGATAAGGATAGAAGTGATACAGGGATCAGACAATTTTTAAAAGGCTATGCCAGTGGCATGGAAAAATCCAATTGGATGGCCAAAGGAACCAATGTCACCCATACATCATCTATTTATTTATTTATTTATTTATTTATTTATTTATACTGTCCAACTTTCTGAAGGAACTCTGGGCAGTTCACAGCAAGAAAATCCATGCAATTCAGATATAAAAAACAAATGTAAAACAAACCCAATCAATCAAGACATTAAAATCATTTTTTTAAAATGGGATATACGATGGTGGCAAAAAAGAAGGGAAAACAGAATAGGATAAACCATCATTAGTCACCAAAAGCAGCCTGGAAGAGCCAAGGTTTTAATCGCTTCCTAAAGGCTGAGAGGGGCTCCACAGTCCTAATATCGCTGGGAAGCTGGTTCCACCAAATGGGACCCACCATGGAAGAGGCATGGGATTGGAAGTTTATAAGATTTTAGAGATTTAAATCCAGGTAGAATCGATATAAATTGGGCTTCCTTCAGCACGTATGACTGGTCTGCTGAAATGCCATAGAAGGTAATCAAGTGTCTGTCTGCTTTCTGTTCCCCACGGATTTCCTAAACCCCACCCGTATGCTCATCTCGCCTGATTTCCATCAGGGGTCCCAAGTCTCCACCCTATTCTTCCCACAGAAATCTCTCCCGATGCTGGTACACAAACGCCATGCATTTTTAAACCTGTTCCTTGCGCTAACTAGAATATGTTTTCACCCAACCTTCATCAGGGGAACAGGATGCTGGGAGGGGTAATGCAAACAATTTTAGCTTTTTCCAGTTCTGCCTAGGCTTAACACACACACACACACACACACACACACACACACACACACAAAGAGAGAGAGAGAGTCGTCTTGCTCATGAGACCACGCCACCACAGCACTGTTGACTTGAGTTTCATGTCAGTGTTGGATTGTTCCTGAATCTACCGGTGAGAGAATTCAACCAACCAGCCAAAAATAATAATAATAATAATGGGAAGCTCTTACTCTCCAACAGTGTCTGATTTTTTTTTTCTGATTCCCACTTCCAACTTCCTGCTGAACCCCCAACTGTGTTTCCTTTCCGGGGCATGGTAAATCAAAAGGGGTTTGCACTGGCCGAATTCAAAAGGAAAGAGAATTTCTTTTCTCTGAGGCAAAACATTCCAAATCATCTCCTCCTTCTGATTTACTCTGGGTTCTTTTTAAAACAAGAGGCCACGTTACTTTTCAAAAATTGTAGTTTGTTTTCTATTCTAAGGTGTAAAAATAAGAATTCAAAAAGTCTCAAAAATATCAAAACCTTATCAAATCTTATTATTTCCCCCTAAAAATAATAAAAATCTAAGTCATCCCGACTAACTGATTACATTTAAGATTTTGCTTAAGCTAACATTTCCTACATTACCTAACTGGGGTGAGCTCCATTGCTTGAAGCGATCCTAAGCATAATCACCAGTATAATCACCAGTATAATAGGGGCTTCTCTCTGTCTTATCATCTTCTCAAAGCTACCAGATGTCACATGACATTAATTGACCAAAGGCAGCTAACCATATTCCATGCTGCTAGCTTGTTATGTCTGTTCCTCTACAATCTACAAACCTTAGAGAAGGTCTAATACAAGGCCGAAATGTGCACTTGATATTCAGCTTAACAATTCACACTGAAGGGGATGATTCAGCCATGTATCTGTATCAGTAATCTCTAGGCATATTGACAAGCCTCATCAATATATATTTTAAACTGTGCTTTGCATATAGACAGGCTTCATAGCAATTTTTATATATATATATATATATTCCAAGCTATGCTTTGCAAGAGTATAAGCCACACACATTATATATATTTAGATTAATAAGCACACATATATAAATCCTTTATGTATTCTTTTATATTATTCCTGTAAACAATTCCTGCAAACAGGACATTTTTAGCAAGCTTTAAAGGAAAGAGCTTTCTCAGCAATAAGATTCAAAAATCCAATTATTTTCTGTGTAAGCCTTGATGCTTTTTTCACAAGATAATTGCACATGACTTCACCCAAAATACCTTATCTCTGTGTGCCTGGCTGAGGCAGTCTGGAATTCGTCACCTGTCAGAACTTCAAGGCTATAGGGGCCTCTTTTGCAGTTGTTTTTCTGTACCACTCTGTTCAAACACCCTTCGAATTAAATGTTTAAATGTTGCCAAAAAGAATGCAAGATAGATAACTAAGACTGCCAATTAATGTTTGATGTGTAACCGACGGATGTGACGTGGGACCCAGATGGGAGGGGGGAATGAGCAGAAATGTGAAACTATAAGACTTGAGGCTTTTCTTTGTTCGACGGACTCCTCACTTAATTGCTGTTGAGTGCGGATTCCCTGATTGCAATCATTAAATCACTTTCCTGAAGACCAGGCTGTTTTCTTTACGACTGCAAGAAGCTGTCTCTTTTTGCTGGCAAAGGACCCATTAATGGCTGTTACAGACGGCTATTCGTCAGCCATTCCTTTCAACACTATGTCCCATCATGCTATTTCTGTACATCTGGCAGGAGTGACCGCTGCCTCCTGCCCTGGAGGTTGGATGGCCTTCCAAAACCACTGCTATGGACTCTTCTATGAGAAGCTGACCTGGAAGGCAGCAGAGGTAAGACACTGTTCTCACAAACTCTGGACACAAAACGTGCAAAACAGGGAGTACGGTTAGGGTCAGGGTTAGGGTTAGGGCGTGAGGTATGGGTCAAGCCAGGATTCACAACAGACTGGCAAGCTTCCACTTGGGGTCCCCTAGAGCAGCACACCGGTGGGGCTATGACAGACAGCGGGGTCTTCTTGGTGGTGGTGCCCTTTCTGTCAGAGATGGGATTGCTTCCTTCTCTTGTCACTCAGTAACTCCTTTGAAACCTATCTGCATGTATTTTTCCATATATAAGACTGGTGGTGGGTGCTTGTAGATTCGACCACATTACCCCAGTCCTGGCACACCTGCATTGGCTGCCCGTGGCTCTCCGGATAAGGTTCAAGGTCCTGGTTTTTATTTTCAAAACCCTCCATGGCTTGGGTCCTGAATACCTGATGGAGCGTATTTCCCAGAGGTCAACTGAGGCTAGGCCCATTCAAATGTCACAAACGCGCTCACTCAGGGTGGCCACTACCAGGGAGGCGCGGAGGTGAGCTACGCGCAACCGCGCCTTCTCTGTGGTGGGCCCCTCGCTGTGGAACCATCTTCCGAGTGAGCTGCGCCTTGCACAGTCCCTGTCCGCCTTCAAAAAGGCCTTGAAAACCTTGCTTTTTAGGGAAGCATATGGCAACCTTAATTTAACTTAATTTAATTTTTTTCCTGCCCCTTGATGCCTCTTGCTGAGGGTTCTCCCCCCCTCTTTTTGTTAGTTTGTTTATACTGTTGTTTTTAACTGTTGTAAACCGCCCAGAGTTCCACTGGAAGATGGGTGGTATAGAAATAAAACAAACAAACAAACAAACAAACAAACAAACAAACAAACAAACAAACAAACAAACAAACAAACAAACAAACAAACAAACAGTTTGCAGAGACAAGGTAAGGGCAGTTTCACACCTGCACTGTTTTCTCCTTCTGTGTAGAAGACAACCCTCAATTTTTAGGAAAATATATATATATAGTCTTATACATGGAAAAATAGTTCATGGTAAAATTGTTCATGGTATAAGCAAGCCATGAAATATTATTTTATTGTTTCTTCACATTGTTAGGTGCATTTTATTTTATTTTGATTTATTTTGTTTTTATTTGCACATTTCAAAAATTCTCTTTGTATATTACTGCTATTTGGGGGAAGCCTCCCTGAGTAGTGGCTTTCCTACCACATGGATGGGGCACAGTATAAATCTCAACAAAAGAATAAAGTAAATGGATACTCCAAAAAAAAAAAAAAGTCTGGAGATCCTAACCCAGAACAAGAAACACTGCTAAATATGAATTAAACTTTATTTAAACTGGATCTAAACTACCTGTAAAGTTGTGCCTCTTAAGGCAAATGCCTCATATGACAAAAAAAAAAACTTCTGGGAATAGGCATGCTTTGCATGACAAAAAATTCCCTATGGGATGTTTTGCAAGAAGAAAAACCATTCCGCATGCACCCATGGGGGGGGGGGAAATGTGTCCTTATTCTTGCCTCCTGAATGGATTAATCCATTCCCAATGCATTCCTATGGGAAACTGCATTTCGTAGGACAAAATTTTCAAAAGATGAAGTGACCCATAGCCTCTGGAATGAATTAATCCATTTTCAATGCATTCCTATGGGAAACTTTGTTTTGTTTCCTTCAAACAAATTGACCTATAGAACCAATTAAATTTGTTTTCAGATGTACCGTTGTATTTCATTCTGCCCTGAGCGAATGAACTCTCTGTTCCATCAGACAGGCATTAAAAAAGGTCTGTTTTGTCAATAAAGCAACTTTTCTTAAACTGGCGGCCTGAAGATGGGCGGCCAGTTTAAGGGGTCCATCCCCTGCTTTCTGTGGCAGATTTGGGGTGGGACTGGGGGGGGGTTAAGGTTAAGCTGCAGCCACACCTTTAAAAAAAGAGGGGTCGACGGATGCTTTTCCTGCCTCTCCTTCTCCATTCTCAGGCCGAGTGCCAGGGTTACGGCCTCAACGGCCACCTGGCTTCCATCCTGAGCTGGGCAGAGAACGAGGTGGTGTCCAGCCACATCATCAACAACCATAAGAATGTGAAATACGTCTGGATAGGACTGCGTAACGTCATGAGGGTAAAGTCCACTGATGGCTGCTTTCAAAGGGGGAGGGGTGGTGGGTGTGAGAGCAGTGGCCTAGTATGGGGCAACTCACCCTAGGCACCATGGTTTTAGAGGCTGCTTTGCACTTTTCCACCCTAAGCATCAACAGGTGCCTCCTGGCTGGGCCCGGCCTGCCGGCTTCCTCCCCCCCACCCACCCCTGCCTTGCTGGCTCAGCCATGGTTCAGGAGTCCATTCTTGATGGATACAGTCTCAGGAGGCTGGTGGCAGCGGTGGGAGAGATGGGTGCCCGGGGCACATAAACTCCTCCTGACCCGGGACTGGTTCTGTGCCAGAGAGGGGATCCTGTTCTGCACCCAGGGCCCAAGTGTGTTTGCCCGCCCAGGAAGTGACCGGCCAACGGGGGAGGCAGAGAGGGGTTCTGGTGATTCCCCAACCCAGAGGCTGGTGTGCAAAGAGCAGCCCCCCCCCCCGGGTGCTCTGTGTCTCTCTCTGTGTGTGTCTCTCTGTGTGTCTGTGTGTGTGTAGGGTCGGGCAGAAAGTGTGAGAATTTGCTTCTGCTTCTGCTCTGCCATCCTCCCCCACACACATGCAGACTGCCCTTCACCGCCCCAGAGCTCCCTGCAGGAGGACAATCGGGCACTGGTGGGAAGCCAGCCTGTATAAACTGCTCGTAGGTTAGGAGGTACAATATGTGCCCTTGCTCCTGGCGCTGGCAACCCATGCTCCACCACTGCAAGAGAGAGTGGCAGAAGCAGAAGTGCAAGGAGAAGAACTGGTGTGTGAGTGAATGCATATAGGGGGGGGGGGTGAACTTCTCCTACACTGGTGTGTCTCCTCCAAAGCCAACGAGAGGAAGAGGAGTCACTTCTGCATTTGGGGCTGGAGGCAGGGGCTTTACAAAGGCCCTTAGCATCATCCTACTCCAGCCCTTCTACCTTGGTTGCGCTATACCTCAGCAGCTCAGAACTCCAAGAGTCTCCCATGTCAGGTTCTGTCCAGAGAAAGAATGAGAGAGGGGTCTGTTGGCCTCTACTGGACAAGTAACAGTTGAGATTCCCCCCCCCCAAGCTTCTCTGCATTTCATGGATGCGGGAAGAAGCTCCAAGTGTTTTAATCCTAATCGTAGAACAGCATTGCTGGCAGGGATGCTGCAGATAATCAGGTCCAGTCCTTGTCATCAAGGCACCCGGGGTGGATTGATTTTCCCTTCTGTGGCTTGGCGGCCAGAAACCGCAACCCTAATCACCGAACCCTGGAATGATGGAGCTGGAGATGGCCTCTAAGCAGATCATCGACCGATGGCACTCCAGTGTGGGCCCATGTGCGGAAGAAGCATCTTGTGTCACGCCCTACATCAGGTGCTCCTCAGTTTGTGGGCCAGTCTTGACAGTGCCTCTTGGCAAGCCCTCCTGATCCTCTGAGGGCCATGGTGTAGGGACCGTCTGTGTTGGTGAAGGTGGGAAGAACCTCACCTTTTCCTCCACAAAACCAAGCCTCCTCTGTCGTCCTCTCTGCAGATGAAAGTATTCAAGTGGGTGGATAAATCCAAAACGAGCTATACGGCATGGGCGGACTTTGAACCCGATTATAAAATTTTACGTAAGCTCTGTACCCGTCTACTGGATGGAGGTGAGAGGAAGGTGAGACCATTCGTGTCCACCAGCCATGGAAGTCGTTGAAGGGAGCTGGGGTAGATGGAGGGGAGGGCATCTAGAGACTTGGCTTCCTTTATTCTGTAGGCTGCCAGTCTTGCATTCCATCTCCTTGTGTCTGTGGAGATTCTCAGTCATCCAGGCGGGGTTATCCAGGAGTTGAGTCATGACGACAGGACTTCATTCCCCACCAGCTGCTTCAGGATTGAATTTGGGCCATACTTCCATACATAATCCTAGCAATTTATTCAAAGAAGTTCCTGATCCTTTTATTTATTTATTTATTTATTTATTTATTTATTTATTTATTTATTTAT
>JAHTLZ010000161.1:0-21120 GCA_023846285.1 Phrynocephalus versicolor | reverse complement strand
ATTGAACTTCAGAGCCTCTGGCATAAACCGGTACAGGTGGTCCCAGTGGTGATCGGCACGCTGGGTGCAGTGCCTAAAGAGCTGTTTTTAGAAGAAATTGGAGTTGACAAAGTCACTATCAGACAGCTTCAGAAAGCCACCTTACTGGGATCTGCTTGCATAATTCGCCGATACATCACGTAGTCCTAAATGCTTGGGAAGCGTTGGACTAGTGATTGGTAATACAAAATCCAGCATAGTTATCTTGTTTGCTGTGATGATGATGATGATGATGATGATAACAACAGCAACAGCAACAACAAGCCCAAAATCACCAGGACTTTCTAGAGCAGCCTAAGGTACCCCATGTAGACAAGCATTGATTGTGGTATTGATGGCCTCATGGGGTAAACCTTTGGATACCGTTTAACATGTCCTTTGCAGCCCCCACTTGGCTTCCCCCCCCCACAAAACATATTGTTTACTGCCTGCATCAGATGATGCCCCGAATGAGAAGGAGGATGCAATGCAAAAGGTCCAAGTGATCAGCCCTCTGCAAGGCTGGGATTGGCCATCTGCTTCATATAACAGAAACCGGGTAGAATGTGGAGAACCAGCGGGCAGAGCTGGCGCTAGGTTTTTTTTTTGCGCCCTGGGTGAAGGGCGGGGGGTGGGGTGGGGGCGGGGTGGGGGCGGGGCGGGGCGGGGTGGGACAGCAGGGGGTGGGGGATGGCGGGGGATGGCAACGGGCACGGAGGTGGGCAGTGATGGGCGCAGGGGGTGGCGGGCGGATGGCGACGGGGGGGACAGCAGGGGGGCAGCAGGCTGGCCAGCACCCCCTCTCCATTTTGGTGCCCTAGGCAACTGCCTAGTTCGCCTTAATGGATGCCCTGCCAGCGGGATACCACAATCCCAGGCTATAAATTCTGTAGATGGGATATACTGTAGAGGGGTGGGTTGGAGGGGGAGTGGCCATCTATGTCAAAGAAGGGGTAAAATCCAACAGAATGGAGACTGACGGTGAGTTAAACTACCAGGTCAAGAAGAGCTCATCTAAGTCCAAGAGGGCGCTGGCATGATTAACGAGTAGAGTTATAGAGGCTCTAAAGCAGTGGTTCTCAACCTGTGGGTCCCCAGATGTTCCTAGACTGCAACTCCCAGAAACCCCTTCCAGCACAGCTAATGGTGCAGGCTTCTGGAAGTTAAAGTCCAGGAACATCTAGGTACCCACAGGTTGAGAACCACTGCTCTAAAGCACAAGGAGAGGTCTTTCCATAAATGGAAATCCTCCCCGAAAAGCACTTTATTTTCATTGTACAAGTACAGTTGGCCCTCTGGATGGCGAGAAAAGAAAAGGGGAGGTAAAGGAGGACTTGGAAATTGTAGAGAAACTAAATGAGTTACTTACATCTGTCTTCACAACAGAAGACCTTGGGCAGATTCCGCTGCCCGAATGGCCCTTCTTGACTAAAGAATTAAATCAAATACAGGTTAAAAGAGAGGATGTTTTAGGTTTAATTGATAAATTGAAGATAAACAACTCACCGGGCCCAGATGGCATCCACCCAAGGATTATTAAAAGAACTGAGAAATGAAATAGTGGATCTCTTAACAGTAATATACAACTTTTTTCTTAAAATGGGCACAGTGCCAGAGGAGTGGATTATAGCGAATGTCACACCAATTTTTAAAAAAGAAAGGAGGGGGAAGCCGGGAAACTACAGGCCGGTTAGCCTTACTTCTGTCCCACGGAAGATGGTGGAAAGCCTCATCCAAGAAAAAATCTTAAAACACATCGAAGAACAAACCTTGCTGAGAGAAAATTACCATGGTTTCTGCAAGGGTAAGTCTTGCCTGACAAACCTTTTAGAATTCTTTGAAAAGGTCAACAGGCATGTGGATTTAGGTCAGTGGTTCTCAACCTGTGGGTCCCCAGATGTTCCTGGACTACAACTCCCAGAAGTCTTCATCATTAGCTGAGCTGGCCAGGGTTTCTGGGAGCTGCAGTCCAGGATCATTTGGGAACCCACAGGTTGAGAACCACTGATTTAGGTGAACCGGTGGATATTGTGTATCTGGATTTTCAGAAGGCTTTTGACACAATCCCTCACCAAAGACTGCTGAGAAAATTGCACAGTCAAGGGATAAGAGGGCAGGTCCTCTTATGGTTTGAGAATTGAATGAGATACAAGAAACAAAGAGTAGGTGTCAATGGGCAATTTTCACAATGGAGAGAGGTGAAAAGTGGTGTGCCCCAGGGATCTGTCCTGGGACTGTTGCTTTTCAATCTGTTCATAAATGACCTGGAGATAGGGATAAGCAGTAAGGTGGCCAAGTTTGCGGATGAAATGAAACTTTTCCGTGTGGTAAAACCAGAGAAGATTCTGAAGAGCTCCAGAAGAATCTCTCCAAACTGGGGGAATGGGCTGCGAAATGACAAATGCATTTTAATGTACCCAAATGTAAAGTAATGCATATTGGGGCAAACAATCCAAACTTTATCTATCAACTCATGGGCTCTGAGCTATCCGTGACGGATCAGGAAAGAGATCTTGGTCTGTTGGTGGACAACTCCATGAAGGTGTCTACCCAGTGTGTGGCAGCGGTGAAGAAGGCCAATTCCATCCTAGGGATTATCAACCTGGAGTACTGAGTATAATTCCGGTAACTGCAATTCAAAAAAGACATAGTGGAACTGGAAAAGGTGCGACTAAAATGATTACTGGGCTGGGGGACCTCCCTTATGAGGAAAGGCTAAAACATTTGGGGATCTTAGTCTTAGTCTGGAAAAAGGCACCTGAGGGGAGGGGGATATGATTGAGATGTATAAAATTATGCAGGGCATGAATAAAGTGATGATAGAGGGACGTTCTTTTCCCTCTCACAAAATACCGGAACTAGGGTACATACATTCAAATTTAGGTTTGGGAGAGTAAGAACAGAGCAAATAATTTTTTTTAACCCAGCATGTTGTTAGTCTGTGGAACTCCCTGCCACAGGATGTGGTGATGACACCTGGCCTGGATGCCTTCAAAAGGGGATTGGACAGATTCCTGGAAGAAAAGTCCATCACACAGGTTACAAACCATGATGGAGATGTGTCATCTCCAGGCTTAAAACCGGGGTACTTCAAGGGCGAGATGCAGGGGAGTGGTATCAGGAGACAGAGATCTAGTCTCATGAGCTCCCAGACGCATTTGGTGGGGCCACTGTGAGATACAGGAAGCTGGACTAGATGGGCCTTTGGCCTGATCCAGCATGGCTCCTTCTTAGGTTCTTATCCCTACCCTTCCGTAACTCCATTGCTTGCTTTGTGGAAATGGCACCTGTTTAGTCCTGAATCTTGAGCTCAATTAATCCTCATCTCATCACTCTGTCCCTCTTTCCTCCAAAACATTTCCTTGCTGAATCGTTCTGTGGGCCAGTCAACAAATTAGCTGTCCTTCTTAACAAGACTACCAATGGTTTTGGCTTTTTCATTGAGTCCTCCCTCTACTTGGCCGTCCATTTCCAACATCTGTTCTGTAGCACCAGGGAAAGCTTCCTTTCGTTTCTGGGTTCCTTCATAAAACGTTTGGGTTTTCTCATACAACTTTTATGCCACTTGCCTTCCTGACTTGAGCCTTGGACTTGATGGCCCTAGAGGCTCCTTCCAACTCAATTCTTTTATGAATTTTTAAGAGTTTACCTCACCCCACCCCACCCCACCCTGTGTCACCTCCTCCAGAATGTCTGTGAAGATTCTCCCATTCCTCCAGAATGCGTTCCTCCTTTCATTCGCCCTGGATACTTTCCAGATGGACCTTAAATGATGGCTCCCCCAAAATATCAGAACTTACCAGTCTTATGTGGAGCAATACGACTGCTCCTTCCCAGGACGCTGGAGCCGTGCTTCCTGCCACCCTGTTCTCTGAAATGTAATGTTTGTCATTCATGGGTGGAGATATGGATCATGACTTGGCAGTACAGAAGCTGGACACGCGGGTCATTTCCACTCCGAAGGAAGGAAGGGTAACCAATGGCCTGGCATCCAGGAAGCTCGGAGGAGCCCAGCGTGAAGCTACAGAGCACACACTGTAATGGGGCCAGGTGAAAAGAACACACATGCAACAGTGTGGAAAGTGAAAGGCTGGAAGACAGTGTGAGTGGGATCCCATAGATCACCTGGGTGATAAGAAGATATAATTTTATTTGTACGTATAGAATAATTACAGAAAAAGAGGGAAGGGAGAATTCTGCTAGAGAGCAGCGGGAGAGGACATGACCAGGTTGGGAACAAGAGATCGGCAGCATGGCTGGAGTTGGGGAACAAACCAGCAAGAGACAGAGAGAGAAAAAGAGAGAGCAGAGGAGAGAAAAGAAGAGCAAAGGGGAGAGAAAAAGAAGAACAGATGGGTCAGGAGTGAGAAAGTATATTCAACTGCCCCATGACAAAGGAAGGGAGCCACATGGCAGAAGGGAAGAAACTATGGAACGGTTGTGTTCGGGTTTTAGTCCGAACTGACCATCTCACACACAATGAAGTCCCACAGCACCACCTTCTGGAACTTGCCTCCTAAGTAAAAATAAGTCAAAGAAACAGGAAGAGAGAGACAGAGGATGATTCTAGTTTTTTCCCAGGTGAGTGAGCATCTTTGAAACGATGTACAGTGCTCAGAACATTGCATTTTAAAAGGAACTCATGGTCTTGTTAGTCCTCAGCAGTTAGGGTGACATACTGTTACCGTTTCGGTCATTGATTGCCTTGTACTGTACATTGTTAACATGTAGCTAATATCTCAAGGACCTAGCCTCACTCTATGAGCCTACCTGGGCAGTAAGATCACCAGGGGGCATCTTTCCCTCAGTCCTGCCACCTTCACAGGTGTGCGTCTTATGAGAACACAGGAGAAGGCCTTCTCTGTGTGGCTGCTCCCAGCCTGTGGAACTCCCTCCCACTGGAGGCCAGACTGGCCCTGTCTTTGCTCTCCTTCTGCAAGCAAGCAAGCACCTTTCGTTTCAGGAAGGCTTTCCCTCAGGGGCTGGCTGCCTGAGAGGATCTTTTCAAACTGGATTGCTGTGCCTTATTGCTTAGAATGTGTTTTTGTTGCTACCGCTGCTTTTTGTTTAACTTTTTATAGTTTGAGCCTTTATAATATTTGTATTCTCACTGGTTTTTAGCTTTAAATGCCTTATTGTCTTTTCATTATGTCAATGTCCTTGGGTCCTTTTTAAGGCGAAAGGTAGGAAAAATATTTTAAATAAATAGATTTACCAACAACAGGTCAGGAAAATGGGGGTGAGTAAACTGCAGCATCCAGGAATTTCTTGAGCAGTCCAGGTACTCCTTGCCCAGGAAACCAACATGCCTGCCACAGAGTGTCTCAGAACCGGCAAGAATACCTTCAAGAGCGAAGGTCAAGTCTTCTCTGTCAAGGTGGCCACAGCTGCCTCTTCTATAATTACTCAGTGGTTGCTTTCTTGACCCAACTGGCCACCCCATCTCCTTCTAGATCTTTCTAGCCAAGTAGAACATGGGTTGAACATGCTAGAGTTGAGTCTTCCTGGTTGGAGGTCCTTGCCCATTTTCCCAATCTGTAACCACAGAAACTGTCTGCCCACCCCACCCCGGCCTAAAAGGCTTTCTTCTGAACAATAAATCCCGTGACTGAACTTCCCACAGCTGCTGTGTTCTTCAAGGTGAAGAGCATCAAAGTGCTTCATGTATGAGTCAAGAATTCCCCAAGATGGCTTTCAAGGGTTTTGTGAGGTCACTTTCAAGAGTTGTTACCTGTGAAAAGCTTTCATTCCCAAATAGCTCTCCAAAGCAACACTGAGAGGACCTACTGGGGGCAGGGAAAAAACACCCCTTTTTATTGCCATGGCATGCTCTAAAATATGCTCTAAATTGTCATTGGCCACATGGTTTCTTAATTTCCTAATTTGCCTACAGGTCACCTTCCATCATAAAACTCAACAATGCAGTTGACAAGACCAACCATTATCATGAAACTATAATAAAATAAACACCCAGAATCCAGAAAAGTCAGAACCAAAGCCTAAGAACACACACACATAATGAATCTGTGGACATTCGCTGTCTACGATGTACTACCTGTTATGTGTCTTTTATATGAATACACAGACTTTGTGTTTATAACCACGTATAACTTTGTGTTTACAGTAGGACACCAGTATCCGCTGGGGATTGGTTCCAGGCGTTCCCGTGGATAATGAAAACCATGGATAAGAGAGAATGCAAAAAAACCCAAAACTGCTGTTTTGTGACAGTAATTTGCTTTATAGCTGCTGTTTGAGACAGTAGCTTGCTTTACAGCTGCTGTTTGTGACAGTAGCTTGGTTTGTGGCTGCTGAATTATTTACTTATTCCTCTGCCAACTGTGGATAACTGAATCAGTGGATAATGAATCAGTGGATACGGGGCCCTAATGTATATCTTCCCTTGTGTGATAGCATTGACACTATGTTTTCAATGTTAGTTTCCATGCCTCACAACTTTTAAATGGCCTACCGTACATGATTACATGGAATTTTTACTCTTCTCTTTAACTGCTCACGTTTTCTTTAATGCGGTAAGATGCCCCTCAATTCCCTGTTCTCAGACTTAAATATGTCTTAATTTTACTTCCAGAACATGGCCAAACAGCCCCCAAAAACCCTCACAACAACTATTTACAGTTATCTCCTCATTCTTTACTGCTTGATCAGTGGTTTTACATCACAAAGAAATGCTCCAAAGGCCATAGACTCTTCATAATTTCAGAAGGTATAATGTCTAGAGCACGGAGGAACTTCCTCATGATGGTGGAAGGAAGTGGGAAAATATGTCTGTGAAGATTCTCAGTCATCCAGGTGAGTTTATCTGGAATCTGAGTCAAGGCTACTGGACTTCTTTTTGAGAGATAGAAACGTTTCGCTGTTCATCCAAACAGCTTCCTACTTGCCTGAAGACATGTACTGTTGGTGGGTGGGGGAATGTTCAGGGATTTTTATGTGTGTGTGTTGAAGGGTTTTTTATTTTTATTTTTTTAATGTGTGTGAGAGTGTTTGGAGATTTGTGTGCGTGCGTGTTGAATCTGGTCTCTGGGTGTCTGAATTTCGTTGTATGTGTATACTGTGTATATACACACAATGACAATAAATAAATTATTATTATTATTATTATTATTATTATTATTATTCATCGGTGGGAAAGAGTTGTCATTGGGATTAACAAGCGGGAAAAGGGTCAGAAAAATGCTGCCAGTGAATGCAAGGGTAGGTTTCCAAAAGTATCAGCTTTTGAAAAGCTTGTCACCCTGTTCTCTTCAATGCTGGTAAGCTCTCACCTGGAATCTTGTGTTTGCTCCTGGTCAGCATTTCAAGGTGTAACTATTTAGGCCAGTATAAGAGTTGCAATAAAAAAATATAATTCATTAAATCTCATTAAGCTGACATGTACTGAGATGAGTGCCAAAAGAGAGAGCTTTTCTGGTAAATTGCAAATATCTCTTGTAACTTCCCCAGCTAACCACAAACATCCTTTCTTCCCGTAAGTTTGCACTATATTGGAAACTTACTGGTGTAGGGTCACTAAGAAAAATAAAATATTTTACAAGATGCTTTGGGGGTTCCCAACACCCCAAACCGCACCCCACACTGTGCACAAGCACTACATGAAAGCCCCGAACAATTTGGAACTTTCCTATAGAAATAACAGGCAAGCTGCTCTGCAGTCTTTTCCCCGCCTGAGCGGCACTGTTGCTGAACCAGGAGGCTTTGATTAATTGAAATACAACAATTTCATTCACCATAGACCCTGAAGTGCCTAAGCTACTGACACCTGACAGAACTCGATACACACCTGGATTCTCCTTCTCCCCCTCCACTAGATTTCTCCCTCCGCTCTCTTTCTCTTGCCTTCCCCTCCTCGCCACCTTGAGCTAGAAGGGTAACCCCCGCCTGCTCTCCTCTTAACCTCTCACCCCACCATGCTTTCCTGGGTAACCCCCCCCCCCCCGTTCTTTATGCTTGGGACCACCATCTTGGGCAAGAACCATGGGGAGAGAAGGAGGAAAATGGTGACTCTTTGGCATGGCTGCATCTTCCAGAAGTGACTACATCAGTCAAGGAGATTTCAGGGTGAGGCAGGAATCTCCTCATGGACAATAGGATTAATCTCAGCCAGGAGACTGCCAGGAGACCTCCCATTGTCTCTTTTCCACATACCCTGGAGAACTTGTCTGACAACATGGGACCCTTCTGTTGACTTTCCAGCCCTCCTATTGAGTTGATAATGGCATGGACTCTTGAACAATGCTTTCTCCCCTTCCCCTATTCTCACACTTCGGATGGCCCATCAAAGAACATAGAAGGCCTGGCCACACCTGGCAAACAGGTTAATCTGGAATCTTGTTTCAGGAGTTGGGAACGCCTCAAGACCTCCCCCAGGAGACCCTCTGGACTGTCCTCATTGGATGCCCCCAAAGACCACCCCTTGCCCGTCCCAGGCGAGGTGCGTACCCTGCGGGAGGGAGGGGGAAGGGAATAAAATATTATGTTTTTCCTGTTTGGGACTCTCTGTGTTGGATTTCTCTTATTGGGCACCAGGTAATTCAGCAGCACGCAGTGGGAATAGCCTACTGCAGACTCCACACTGGCTTCTGTTGTTCTTTCTTAAGAGAGTGTGTGCAACAGAAATATTTCATGAGGCTGTTTCTACATGGCATGTATGTATACAGTGGTGTGCGTGTTTCTTAAAGAAGACTGCTGATACGTGTACCTATGCGCATGCTTGACTTGAAATATCTGACGTGTCTCTGTTGAAGTACAAGTATAGCTTTCAAATCTCCAGAAAGGGTCCTTCTCTCTCCTCAGAGAAGCACCTCAATATATTGATTCAATTATTGCAATAAAATTCGTAAAGGAACCCGGTGTCAGCCTTGAAGCCTGCATTGCAATCTAGAATTGTTTTTCGGTTGACACCAGAGAGCTGCCTAGATGCCCTAAACACATCTGTTCTCACCTGATTTCGGAAGCTAAGCAGGGTAGATCCTGGCTAGTACTTGGATGGGAGACCACCAGAGAATACCAGGTGCTGTAGGCGCCTGGAGTACGAACTGGCAAAAGCACTCCAGTGTTCCTGCCAAGAAAACTCCATGGACATGGGGTCACGGAGAGTCGTTCACGACTGTAATGACACAACACCCACACACCCACACTCCAAATAGAACAAAAGCAAATCCTCTCAGAGGAAAGCTAGAGAATGCCAGAGTGGATGTGAGAAGGAGGAGGGACCACTCACCCATTCAGCATTTTTTTAAGAAGGGAAAAGGGAAACTCCCGGTCACAAACGATCCTTTCCCGCCTCTTGCTGGTGCTCAAGAGACAGTTCATAACCTGCGTACTAGAAAGGAATCTCAGCCCATTGAAACATCTTCAATAAGAGTTTATTTCCACAGTACAGTATTTGTTTCTGGATCATCCACACAGCAAAGGCCATTCAGGAAGAAAAGGACGGGGTAAGAATTCGGAATTGTTTCGTCTTCATTGGGGTGCATCTCAGGTGATGCAAAAAGGAACAAAACCAGGAGTTGAGGTTAATTGAAGATGCTGGAGCAGGATGCAATGAGATCAGCTGGAGACATGGGGCAGGGTTGCCTTCCTCTACTGGTACTTCAGCTCATACTTACAAAGATATGGAAACGGTTTATTACAGTTGTCATCATTCCACTTCTTATAACCTTGGAGGCAATGGATAAAAGGGCTTAGAGGCCTCCTCATTCTCCCCTCTTCTCTGCTATGTCAAGAGCTGAAATCACTTGCTGAATTAACTAAACCCCACGCTACTACAAGTTCTCTACCCCTTCCTCCCCCATCCCAAGGATCACTACTGCCCCAGCAAAGTTCTGGGTCTGCCAACCCACTGTCTTAGCTGAGCGGGCAGTTCAAGGGCCATGAGCATGTGCTCGGAATGGATAAAATTCGTAAGTAGAGGTAGCCCTCAACCACTTTAGGCCGGAAAAAGTAGACCTCGGCCTGTTCAAAGTTGGACAGCCCTGGCATAGGATATGGGGCCCCAGGTGCTGGCAACCCATGCCATGCCACTGACCGAGCTTTTCAATCCTGGATTCTCCAAGGGACTCATTGGAAACCCCTTACCTTCGTGGGGAACGAGGGTGACGCAGGCTTCGTAAGAGTCTGCGTTATTAGGTTCTCCGTGTGCCCAGGACAGATAGACTGTCTTGAAGGTATCCAGCCACAACCAGTCTCTCCCCTGTGGGGACAGACAAGAAAACAGCAGAGGGCTATCACCCCACCCCACCCTCACAAACGTCCATAGCTCCATGCTTCCTCCTGCCAGGATGTTAAAATCAGGATACAGCCCTCTTCAAGACATGTGGCGTCATTCAAAGCCCAGGGCCCCTTGGAGCTCAAATACAGGGCCTTTCTGGGGGGGGGGGGGCTTGCTTCCCAGAGCATGGGAGCTTCCCACAATGACCCAGAGCAGGCAGAAAACACTTTAAATTGATGAATAATATATATTAAATATATCAGTAACACTGCATCATATGCAATAATGGAAACAAAGTGGGCAGAATGCAATATTGTCTTTTTCTTTCACCTTTATACTCCAGTCCAGACTCCATCATCACACACATATATAATAGCATCAATTTTGCAGGGAAGAGGAGGGTGGGGTCAGGGGGATTCTGCCTGGAAGATGAAGAAGAGAAGCATGCCAGTCCACCCGCAGTTTCTGGAAGAGTGGATGAGGTTAGGGATTGTTTCAGCCTTTGGAGGCCAGAGTTTCTCCAACCCAGGAGACCGAGTTTCTCCGTGCAGGGAAGCCACTAAGCCAGAGTGCCAGGGGCAGGGAAGTTTCCTAGGGAAGGGATTGTTTCTGCCTTTGGAGACCAGCACGGGAGTCGAGTCGTTCAAGCCCGAGTGCGACTGTGTACGTCAATACGACGCACGCACGGATGTGGATTCCAAGCACAGCGAAGAAGAGGAGTCTGCAAAGACTGTGTCTGAAGCAGTCTGCCAGAGGGCCAGGAAAGAGTTCTCTGGGATTACTATCAGCCTTTGAGAGGCCAGAGTGACTTCCCTACCCTCCTCATTCAGAGGATAGGGTAGGGAAGTGCCTGGAGACCAGGCTAGAGTTTTGTCAGCCCGGAGTGGAGACAGAGTGGATGCATGTAGGGAGGCTGTAGTGCAAGGAGGGATTCTCCCCTCCTTGTCCTGGGGATTTTCCGCCTGTTAGAGGCAGGAGTGAGTTTCCACCCCAGGAGACCGAGTTTCGTCAACCCAGGATACAGAGTGGATGCAGGAGAACAGGGCTATTTCTTTAAGGCTGTAAGGAGAGCTAGGCCGCTGCTAATCAGTCTTTGAGGTAGGTTGTTGTAAAGTGCATCTCAACCACTTTGTAAGCAGAGTGGCTCCAAAACCCCAGGGAAGGGAGGAACCCATCGAGGCAGGCAGGTATTTAGGGTGTACTACACTCAGACCAGCCATGGCCAACGGGGAAATATTGGGCCTACACTGACGCTAGAAAACAACCTTCCTGGGCTGCTATAAAGAGTGGATGAGGGCAGGGCAGAGGAGCAGGGTCTCAGGGTTTCCGCCTGCAAGAGGCTAGAGAGATGCTTGTCTCTCAATTTCCCCATCTCGAAGGAAGAACTCTTTCCTCCAGAGCTCCAAAGAACAGAATCTGAAAAGCAGCAGCAGCCAACAGCCATTCCATTCCCACCCAGCAGCAGCCACTTGTTCAACTGCTGAGACTGAACTGGCCACACCACTTGGTCTGGCTGGCCTGTTATACTTTTGTTTTTGTTTTTTTGAAGCCTTTATCCATCCCATTTCCCCTCTACCTCTCAGAGGCAGCAGGAGACACAGTATTCCGTTCCTCCCCTCCAATCTGGATGAGGGTCTACTCCTCTCAATGTCCCCATCTCCAATGTCACTCCTTGTAAAGCCAAGCAAATGCCACCCTGGTCAACTAGCGGTCAGAGATTCAGTCTGGTAGAGGCATGAGAGATGCTGTCCCAGCTCCACTCATCCGGATGAGTGCCCCTCCTCTCACTTTCTCCCCCAATTCCCAATAAAGTTCCCCTCAACCTCTCAGGGCATCAGCGCCAGCTGGAGTATCCCAGGAAGCTGACAGGCAGAATCAGGTTGGAAAACTTTGAAAATAAATGGTATATTTTAAAATAAATCCACACACCTCCCTCTCCCAGTCGACCCTACTACTCCCCCTTTATCCAATTTATATCAGAAAAATCCTTTCCCCACAAACAGCCAGAGAGAGACTTGTTGAGTTGAAAATAAGCAAAGAAAGAAAGAAGACTAACTGCTGCTCCCTTCAGCAAACAAAGCTGCAGGGAATAGAAAAATAATCTTTTAAATTCAATTTGATCTTCTTCTGGATCTGGAACTAGTACACAGGACAGGAGGAGAAACCGTGTCTGCGTGTGCCTGTTGTGTTCCCTCCCTGTCTGCCTATATAGTCTAAAGCCTCCTCGAATAATCCTGATCGGATCGCGAATCGCACTTGCAGCAACAGCTCAAGCAAGGACTGCACTAACCCTTCTCCCTCAACCACATCCAAGACCCGACTGCGATTTCTGGAAGGTGCCTCGGCTTTTTATACCCTGCGACACATCCAGAAGTGTCAGTCAAAACCTGGCCATGCCATTGGTTGAATTGTTCAAAAAAATTGCATGATCCCATCCCATGGCCAGCCCATTATTGCGCAGGTCTAAAAAATTAAAAATAAAATAAAATAAAATAAAATCAATGCAGATGTTTTATTGCAAGATAAACCCACTGCTGCTACTATTAAAATTCAGGCATTAGAATAAATAAATTTCACCGTGTTTCTGTTGTGCTTCGGTGTGTTTTTCGACCACGATTAAAAAAAATTGCGGTAGCCATTTTGGATCCCCCCCCCACCGCATGGCATGGAGATGACGAGGATGATGCCCCCCCCCAGCCTGTAGCAAGCATCCCAGGACAGGAGGGGAAAAAAGCCAGGGGATGCCCCCCCAAAAAAAACACACCCCTCTGGTAGGTGGCAAAGCCTCAGGCAGGCATATTTCCCCCTGGTTTTTCACGGAGGTCCAGCAGGAATTTTTTTAAACTTTTTTTCTAACATGTTGTTTTGAGTGCTTCATTTGGCATCGCGCGAGCGGCACAGTGCCACTAACGGTAACGACAAACCCGAACAAATTTTTATTGGTTCTGTTCGGGTTCCGGCTGGCCCGTGTAAATTACCGTTTGTCGTTCCGTTACATAACGGAAACGATAAACAGTACCGGAAATGGTAATTTGCTCGTTCCGTGCCCATGTCTACTACACATTAATCAAACAATAAAATAGTGTAAACAGGCATAATAAAAACCACAATCAATGTAGTATTGCCAGGCCTATAAGTAGGTTGGAGGAATGAGGGTATTGCCTTAGGACAGATGATCCCAAATGGGATATGGAAGAACATAAGAACATAAGAAGAGCCATGCTGGATCAGGCCAAAGGCCCATCTAGTCCAGCTTCCTGGATCTCACAGTGGCCCCACCACATGCCTCTGGGAGCGCACGAGACTAGATCTCGGTCTCCTGATACCCCTCCCCTGCATCTGGCCCTTGAATTTCCCCAGTTTTTTTAAGCCTGGAGAGGACACATCTCCATCATGGTTTGTAACTTGTGATGGGCTTTTCCTCCAGAAATCTGTCCAATCCCCTTTTGAAGGCATCCAGGCCAGATGCCATCACTGCCTTCTATGGCAGAATGATATCTCCTGCCTCTATTTCACCACCACTGCTTGAAGGATAAATGTCCTGTTCCTTTTCAAGGAGGTACTGGGAAGCACTTTCCTGCAAGGAAGGATTGGGGAGGGTGAGTCTTTTCAAGGAGGTACTGCGGTCTGCTCCTGTTAGTAAAGAAGCAAAACAAAACAAAACAAAAACGAACAACAATAACAACACAGGAAATAAAACTGAGCCAAGAGTGTGATGGGGTTGTGAAAAGGGCAAATGTGATTTTAGGGGGACTATCCACCCTCTAATCAGCACTGGTTAGCCCTCCTCTGGAGTCCCGTGTCCAGTTCTAGACACTGCACGTCAAGAAGGATGCTGACAAATTGGAACAAGTTAAAAGCAGGCCAACTAGGATGATTCAGGGGGTTGGAAACCAAGCCCTGTGAGGAAAGACTGAAAGAACCAGACATATTTAACCTTGAGGAAAAAAGACTGAGAGGAGATAGGAGAGCACTTTTCAAGGACTTGAGAGGCTTTCCTCTAGAGGAGGGGCAGGATCTGTTCTCAGCCATCCCAGAGGGCAGGACATGCAACAATGGGCTCAAGATACAGGGAGACAGATTTAGGCTAGGGATGGGCATTTCGTTTCGGAACCAGTAGGTTCCATGTGAGCCCAGGTGGTCCTCGGAATCCTCTGATACATGCAGATCCAACTGCTTTACCTTCCTCTGTCTCGCACAGGGTTAAAATCCAACGAGGAAGCTCGCTGGGACGTCATCTTTTCTGCTTCATGCTGCTGGCCAATCAGAGAGGGAGGCGGGATGATGCCTGTCCCAGCACAGCTCCTGATTGGCCAGCAACACAGATCTAGCACAGATGACATCGCGGCATGCTTCCTCATTGGATTTTAACCCTGCGCGAGACAGAGAAAGGTAAAGCAATAGGAACTGCATGTATCAGCCGGTTTCGAGGACCACCTGGGCTCGCGTGGTTCGTTTTGTAACTTACTGGTTCCGAAACGAAATGTCCATCCCTAATTTTGGCTGAATATCAGGAAAAACTTCCTGACTGCAGTACAAAAGTGGACGTGATTACCACACGAGGAGGAGATAAAGGCTCCAATGCTGGAGCCATTCAAGAGAAAGCGAGATAGCCACCTTTCTCAGATCTACTTTAATTTTGATTCCTGCCTTGAAGAGTTTGTGTGTGTGTGTTACTTGGTAGGATTAGAGGCCCCTGCCCATGCCGTCATTCTATCATCCAGTCCTATGACTGCTTGTAGTTGCGGCCCTGCTACGTTGGGAGACCCAAGGACAAAACTGGGTGGGAAGCACTTTCCTGCAAGGAAGGATTGGGGAGGGTGAGTCTTTGCACCCAGACACAGCCCTGCTTCAGAGAGAAGGTTCCCTATGCCGAGTGATCTGGAACCAGCTGTGAGAAGAGCTGAAAGTGTGGATTGTGAAAGAGAGCCAGAGCTAGAGACTTCCCCGTCATTGAATTGTATCTTAATGTGCGGTGGACCCTTGTATAACACGCACTTTGTTTAACAGAAAATCGGCTTAAAGGGGGGGGGGATTCTGGAGATAGGGGGAAACTGGTTAACAGAATCGCCTATGGGACGAATCTGTACAACAGAAAAACAGTCACGATTGGGGATTAATCCGTTTCCACTGCATTCCTATGGGAAATTTGTACAAAGGAAAATTTGCTTCGCATAATTTCATTTGGACCGAATTAATTCCTTTATACAAGGGACCACTGTATTTTGAGTTATTATGTGACCATGCTACCAGATGGGCAGTATAAAAACCCAATAAATAAATAAATAAATAAATAAATAAATAAATAAATAAATAAATAATGTGGGTCCCACTGCTACCATGTTTTTCCTTCTATAAGGCGCCACCTTTTTATTAGACATCCCCTTACTTTTTAGACCCCTCCAATAAATAAAATCAACAAATCCTTCTTGAGGTGTCCTCCACCCCCACCTCTCCTCTCGGCTCTGGTGAGTTTGTTTGTGGGTTTTTTGTTTTGTTTTGTTTTGTTTTGCAGAATCAGGCTCCGTTGGGCTTGAACAGCCTATTCACAAATGCCTTTTCACTGTAAAAAAAAAAAGGTGGATTTTTTTTCTTTTCTTTCCAGAGGGCATTTCTCAAGCCCAATGGAGCCTGATCCTGCAAAATACAAACCATGGAGGGGCAAAGCAAGGTGAGTTTTGGTTCTCCTCCACCCACCCACCCCAAAAGGCTTACTTCTGTGTATACCACTCCCCTTAATTTTTGGCATCATGATTTTAGAAAAAAGTTGTGTGGTGTACACAGAAAAATGCGGTATTTTGGGTTATGCTTGCAGGGCGACGTTTTAGGGCATTGCGTACAAGGACAATGAGATATAAAGAAAGTTTCTTTCCAAGCGCTATCAAACTGCTGAATAGCTAATTTTTACTTCTCTTCTTCCTTTTTAAATAATAGGTTATATTGTATTGTTGTACTGTGTTTTAGAGATGGGCACGAATAAAAAAATGACGTTTCATTTGCCGTTTGTCGTTTGGAGGGTTTGCTTCGGTTCATTTCCGTTTTTTGAGAATTTTTGCAAAAAATGTGTTTTTGTTTTCGTTCGTTTCGTTACCGTTTCATTACCATTTATTTCAAATTTTTGTGATTTTTTTTACCATTTAAAACAGTTCACTGTATTGCAGTAACGAAAACAAAACGTACGACAAAATTTCCAGTGTTTCTGTTCGTTTCATTTCATTTTGGAGACAAAATTCGTTTGTTGTTTCGTTGTGCAATGAAACGAAAAAACAGAAACGGAAATGAAAAATTGTTCGTTTCGTGCCCATCTCTACTGTGTTTTTATTGTTGACTATATGATTCTTATATTTCCTTTTACCAAAACAAATTCTGGGTGTGTCCAACCACACTTGGCCAATAAAAGTATTCTGATTCTGATGCTATATAATACATGTTGTAAACTGGCCAGAGTGGCCTTGTTGTCAAATGGGCAGTATACTCAGCAGCAGCAGCAGCAGCAGCAACAACAACAACAACAACAACTTACCTCTGACACCAAGTCATCCCATCTCAGGATATTGTGATCAAACAGTCCTATCCAGATGGGTAAAGTGTCATTGCAGCATTCTTGGGCCAGGGGCCGGATGAAGTTGACCACAGCATTCATTTCGGCTTCGTTCAGGATGGAAGTCAGGTGGCTCCGGGCAGCAAGAGACTGGCACATCGCCTGACAAAAAGGAAAAGCCAGCAGTTTTAGTCATAATTGTGTGGGTGTGAGGGTCTGTTTCTGTCATGTAACGGTTCCGAGTCATAATGAAGATTGTCTGGATCCGGCTCATTGTTTTTCCATAAACGTTTATTTACTGCAACTTCTTCTGTATTTAGGCTACTCATTTCCAACAGAGGTTCAGCATCTTCAACATCAACAGTTACACGAAAGGGGTTCGAAACTGGGCTTAAACAGGGAGGTTGGGTTAACTCCTCAGGGAAGTTTTTTCACGGAAGAGACCCCTGGCCGTAACACTGGCTTCCACAACAGGGGTGGCGAGCCCACTGTGCCACAGGACACTCTCTCTCTGTCATCAGTACCCTGCCTCTCCCCCTCATTGCCAGATTGTTGGCTGGCCATTTCAAGGGACGAACGTCGACCATCCAGGTCCAGTCCTTCTCTACATTGACCTCATAGGTCCCTCCTTTTCCCTCCTTCCCTGTCGTCTGTGTCCCAATGTCTCTCAACAATCCCCTCTTATTCTCTCCTCCCGACTCCGCTAGTGATGCCTCCCCCGCGCACGCGCCTTTCTCCCCTTCCCTGTCAATCACCATCCCCGAGCTACTGACATCCAAGCCTTGCGCTCCCACCCAAAAGGCTTCCTTCTCTTGCCCTATTCTGATTTCTTGCTTCTCTTCAGATTCTGCTCTTCCTCCTAATTCTCCATCTTCATCTTCCTCCTTTTGTTCTGTGTTCTGTTCCTTCTCAGACGGCGCACCCTCTGATTTCCTTGCTCCTGGTTCTGTCTCCTCACAGTGGGAAGTGTGCTAAAAAGGGAAATTTGGGCTGAATAGTGCAAACTGCCAGATTCAGCCCACATTGCAATGGATCTTGTGTCAACATTTAAAGTCAAGCCCTTCTCCAAATAGCCAATTATATCAAAATGCAACCTGAAATAACAAAGGGGGGTCTCAAAATAATATAAGTTCAATCAGGGGTTTTAAAATATATACTGTATCAGCACCTTTCACTGAACATAAGGAAGAGCCCTGCTGGATCAGACCAAAGGCCCATCTAGTCCAGCTTCCTGCATCTCACAGTGGTCCCACTAAATACCTCTGGGAGCGCATGAGACTAGATGACTGTCTCCTGATACCACTCCCCTGCATCTGGCCCTTGAAGGACCCTATGTTTTAAGCCTGGAGATGACACATCTCCATCGTGGTTTGTCACCCGGGATGGACTTTTCCTCCAGGAATCTATCTAATCCCCTTTTGAAGGCATCCAGGCCAGATGCCATCACCACCTCCTGTGGCAGGAAACTATAAGTTACATGCTCATTCTAGTTGAAATCAAGTTATTGTTTATGAAACATGATTCCAGGAGACTTTTGTGTTGAGTAATCAAGAGTTGCCAGCAAGGCAACATCCAAAAGGCTAATCATGGAAACGATGCAAGCTGATTTGCATAATATGGAACATGGGAAAGGCCCTCGTGTAACAATCAAGACACCTCAAGCACGTGAAGAGTTCTCTCTTTCAATTATGGCCTCCCTCACTGTGTAATTTGACCCTCAGACTTTTGTTGCAACAGAAGCAAACAAGTAAGGATTTTTGAGCGAAGTTTCTAAATCCAGCCCCTGGCAGTGGTTTAGGAAACCGCTGAAAATGCTGTTCGAGGGGTGTGGTCAGCCGGGAGCAGAATTTGCTTCTCTTCCTGGTTAGCACGCGATCTTTTACTGCATACTTCGCCAACGGGAAACTATGCAGAAAATGCTGGTATGACCGCGGTCTCAGTTTGTCTCAAGCAAAGAGAGAGGATGCTTGGATAATTCTGGACGGACTTTTAACAGCTTGCCTCTCTGTGTTGTTTGATGTTTTGCACCTGTGCCATAAGTCAAGTGCCCTAGCGCTCCTTTCTAGGCCCACCACCAACCAAGATGGCCTTCTTACTTCTGCGTCCCACCACGTTTTCGGCTCTGCGAAAAATCCGTAGCAGCTTTCCTCGTACGTCATCCAGTCCTTAGGGCATTTGACGCCGGCACGGGCTAAAGGAAAGAGAAGAGCGTGATCAGGGGTCGAGCAGCATGCAGCTGAAGGGTGGCCTGTTGCACAACACCAAAAGGTGGACACACACCACCCAAAAGAAAGCCAAGAGAGGAGAGCCACATTCCATGGAAGTGATATGTACAGCCTTGGGTGCAAAACGTGAATGAAATTGCACAACACCTCGTCTCATTGGTGAAGGCAATGGCCACATGACTTGCCTGCCAAACAGCTGAGTCTTCTGCCCTGGTGCTCATACCTGGGTCTCCTCAAGCCCTCAATCTCCCTCCTTACGGTTCTCTACCTTCAAATTAGACCTGGATGACCCAACCATGAGGGGGAGGGGCGCTTCGTTTGGGGATTTTTTGCAACTGAGAGGGGAAGGGGGTGCTTTGTTTGTGGGTTATTTTGCAGGGGAAGGGGAAGGGGTGCTTTGTTTGTGTTTTTGTATTTTGTACATGTGTTTTTGCACATTACACCTCCCCCCCTCTTGTCCCGGCTGGGGCCAGAGAAAACTTGACAGGTATGTTGTCATACTGCTCTAACGGCTAGGGAGTTTTCCATGATAATCAATTGAAATCTTCCTTCACAATTATCACAAATTATGTGTCATCAGATCAACCGCTGATGCATGGTGACCCTTTCCTGGGTTTCCTAGGCTTGGAATACTTAGAAATAGTTTAACAATTTATTCTCAAAGGCTTTCACAGCTGGGATCTGTTTTTTTTTCTGGGTTTTTGTGAGTTTTTCAGGCTGCTTCTTCTAGAAGTTTAACAATTCCTTCTTCGGGCCCATCCAAGTGGGACCCTGCCTCTTGCCACACATGCAAGCTTAGATCCTCCATCTCGTCCACTGCAACATTACCCAGGTGGTTCCTTCTCCAACCCCACACACATTTCTAACTAGCTCAGGATTCATTTGCCTCCCAAGGGAATTGGCTGTGCCAGCACTCGTTGCAGGAGAGGTACCCCCCCCCTTGCAAGGCCCCTTCCAACCTTAGAATTCCATGCTCAGTTCCATCCTCGAGTCCCTGGGGGCTGAATTTTGTTCTCCTTAAAACACAAGGAAAATGAGACTCTGATGACATCAGGTCTTGGGAGGGGGGACGACTGTCAAGTGGAGGGTCGCGGACACTGGCATGGAAGAACAAATAAAACTGCTACCTTTCTTTGGAGCACGAGCAACCCTGCTGGATTGAAGATTGCGAGTTAGGAGGTTTTCAGCACCCCATGCCGGAAGTAAGGTTGTGGTGACCAGGAGAGCAAAGGGGGGCAGAATGAAGGAAGAAGCCAACCACATGGTCCCCACCTACAAAGAAAACACAGAAAGAGAAAGTGATAAACCTCACCACTAGCTGTGCTGACCAGGATTTCTGGGAGTTGTAATCCAAGAACATGGGGGGGGGGGTACCCAAGCTTGGGAACCACTAGTTTAAGATAACCTCCATTGAGTTCTCCCTGCTTCCAAAGTGAATATGAAATACAGAGGCTAAATTAATGAACAACAAATGTTGAAAGTAATTAAGCAAGTAAGTACTGTAAGCTAGGGTGAAAAAGAAAAGGCGCTGACCAGCCCGCGGACCAGCTGGTCAGCGCTAGGCTAAAGGGGGGGAAAGTGCTGATCAGCCTGTGGGACAGCTGGCTTAAAAAAAAAAAGACTAGCTCCTTGCCCTGCTCAGTAAATATTGCATCCTACTCACTACTCAAGTAGACACTTTCCCAAACTCGATGCTGCCCAGCTCCTGTCGGCTTTCCCCCAGTTATCAGTTTAAAAGCTGCTCTGCTGCCTTTTTGAGATTGAGTGCCATCAATCTGGTCCCATCATGGTTCCAGTGCAACCCCTCCCTCCTGAACAGGTTTGTTCTCCAGTTCCTGACAAGTCTGAAGCCCTCCTGTCGTCCATGCCATCGCAGCTGGGTTTCACACATCTTGTACGCGATTGGTGTGATGCCATGTTTAGATTGGATGTTGCTGCGCTCTTGATCATTTATTGACAAACCAATGGCCTATATCTATGTTGGATTAAAGTCTGCAAAAATTGCAGAGGCGAGTTATAGCTAATTGTTGATGGGCTGGCACACATTTTGGCTGTGCAGTAGGGTGTGTGAGCCGAAACAGGACCAAAATCCCCAAAACATG
>JAHTLZ010000160.1:0-22558 GCA_023846285.1 Phrynocephalus versicolor | reverse complement strand
AGTTGCTGTCCAAAACATCTGGAGGTGCAAATTTTGCACCTGCCTGTTATAAAGTATGGGTTGTTGGCTATGGCCTTGGTGGTGAAGGCTTTTTGATTTGTCTAGGTATTGTTGAAAGCACACCCTGATAAGCAGCAGATAGATTATGCCTGAGGCCACCACCTCTGTTGAGAGAGGGGGTTTCAATGTTCACATGAATGGCTGCCCTGACTCCTCTCTCAAACCACCTATCTTCTCTGTCTAATATTTGTACGTCCTCATCTTTGAATGAGTGCCCTTTCTCCTTCAAATGGAGATGTACTGCTGATTCTGGTCCTGAGCTGTTACCCCTCCTGTGTTGGGCCATCCTTCTGTTTAATGGTTGTTTAGTTTCTCCAATGTAGAGGTCTGCACACTCCTCACTGCTTTGGAGTGCATATACTATATTGCTCCTTTTTTTGTTTTGGTATTGGGTCCTTTGGGTGGACGAGTCTCTGCCTTAGTGTGTTTGTGGGTTTGAAATAAACAGCGATGTGGTGTTTGCCAAAATTCCTTTTAAGCTTCTCAGACACTGCAGCCATGTAGGGAATGACCAGGTTATTCCGTTGTGTCTGAAATATTATATTAGTGAAACTAATATCAAGTTCACTAGGAAAGACACCCAGGACAACAGGCTGGCTTTCCTGGATTGTGCGATCATCATCAGACCCAACTGTGGCCTGGGAGTAGAAGTTTACAGGAAAGCCACCCACACAGATCAGTACTTACTGTTTGACTCCCACCATCTATTACAGCACAAATTAGGAGTCAGCAGCCACAGAGCAGAGAGCATCCCCACGTCCACAGAGGCCAAGAAGAAGGAAGACAGGCACCTGAAGACAGCACTTAACAAAGCAATGTCCCACCAAGAAGAACAAGGGATCAGCCGGAGACGCAGACCCAACGGAAGAACCTGGTCATTCACTACATGCTACTTATCAGAGTGTGCTTTCAACAATACCTAGACAAATCAAAAAGCCTTCACCACCAAGGCCATAGCTAACGACCCATACTTTATAGGTTTCAGCACCTTAAACCTTTGTTCACCTTAAGGCTATGGATACTATTGTCTACCTAACAAGGCTATTCAGGCGATTGTTCATCTCAGACAAGGGTGACAAGAGGTCAAAGCTGACTATAAGATGGAGGACTCACACTAGCTGTATTCAGACTGATGAAGCTGTTTGGATGATCAGCAAAATGTTTCTATCTCTCAAGAAAAAGAAGTCCAGTAGCCATAACTCAACTTCCAGACCATTAGGATTCTTGTCTTTATGACAGATGGTTGAGATTGTGTTGCAGAGTTCCACATGCAGAATGGGAAAGATGTTAGCAAGAATGGCAAATCACTGCTGCTTTCATGCTTCATTCAGAAATTCCGTGATGCATGAGATGTGGTGATTTAGCACTGGTGATGCCATAAATGGCATTGTTCATACAGAAGAGGATCACACACTTTCAGCCTATATTACTTCGTTCCAGAATTGTGTCACTCCAGCTGAGTCTTCTATGCTCTTAATGTCTTCTGTGGAGGTTCATTTGATGAGCATATGAGACAGGACCTTCTCAGTGGCTGCTTCTGGGCTTTCGAACACACTTCTACAAAAAACCAGGTTGGCCCCTTCGCTCTTGTCTTTCCATCCTTAGCCAAGGATTAAATGTATTTTTAAATGTTTTAAAATATTAGTTTTATTTGGTATGATTTTTAAATATGCTGTCCGTAAGGTATTTGAAACTACTGATTGTTTAATAGTTGGTGGGTCCCCTATGGCAGTGTTCCCCAACCCCCGGGCCGTGGAGGAACCGGAGCAGGAGCAGGAGGAGGAGGAGGAGGCTCTTCGTGGACGTCGGTGCCACGAGGGCGCTTCCCGGGGCGGCCGGGCGGGTGCCGCACGTGGGGGCGCCGGGGCCGGGAGCCGCGTGCGGGTCTCGCTGCTGGCACCACGCTTGCTCCTGCTCCTGCTGCCGCTGCTGCCGTGGGCCTCCTCCTCCACCGGGGGAAGCGAGCGGGCCTTGGCGGCCGCCGCCACAACAGCAGAAGGCGTTGCGGAGCGGCCTTGGGACATGTGTGTGGCTCGGCTGGCGGTCGTGAGGAGGGGGTGAGGTTTTTGTTTTCCTCTGGGGCGGTTGGCGGGCGGGCGGGCGGGCGAGGGATGAGGGAAGCCGGGCCGGAGCCCTCGCCAGGCCCTGCTGGAGGAGAGGAGAGGAGAGGTTGGGGTGGGGGGCTGGGAGCCGGAACATTGCTGCCGCCGCCGCAGCCACTCTGTTGGGAGAGGGAGAAGGAAGGAAGGAGCGGCTGCTCTCGTCCTTTGCCCCCCCCCACACACACACAGAGAGAGAGAGAGAGAGAGAGGCCGGGCTCCCCGAGCCCCCCCCCCCCGAATTGGAGTGTGTGTGTGCTGGCCGGCCGGCTGGCCGGCATAGAGACGTCACCTTTCCACCAGCGATATGGTGGCGGCTCCGGCCCGAGGGCGCCACCGGGACCGTTGAGCCGCTGCTGGTGCTGCTGCCGGTGGCGGTGCAGAGGCGCCCCATCAAGGCGAGTGGTGGTGGTGGCTGCGGGGCGCCTTCGCCGCTGGCCGTGGAGCCGTGGTTGAACTTGGGTGGCTGCTGCGGCTGCTGTCAGGAGGAGGAGGCGTGTGTGTGGGGGGGAGTGGCACGCCCGACGCCCCCAGCCGGTGAGTGCCGCCGCCGCTCTCGTGGCTTCCTTCGCAAGGCACACGCGCCAAGCCTTCCTCCTTGCACCCTTGCCTCCCCCTCCTCCTTCCCTCCCATCCTTTGCTTTCACACACACACCCTCTTTTGCCTCCCCGCCCGACCCCCCTTTCGCATTCCTTTATCTCTCCCCCCCTTCCCCACCCCCACCCCCAGCTTCGGGCCACGGAAAAATTATCAAACATTTACCGGTCCGCGGGGATAAAAAGGTTGGGGAGCACTGCCCTATGGGAACAAAGACAGCACTCAAATCACATACACACATGCACACGCATGTGCACACACACGCACACACACACACACACACAGTAGATTGTAATACACACACACATACCCTTACACCCCTTCTTTGTTACTTTGGTGCTCTTTCCCTCTCAGTAACTCTAGTTAATGGCCTTTTTAAAAAAAAGTTCAAGAGGCCCAAAGAACATGGTAAAAAAAAAACCAAAGGAATGGCAATAAAAACAGTATGGCCCAGGGGGTTCATGAAGGGAGTAGGATGGATGAGACGGACAGTGAGACATCCTGTACTTCAGTATGCTATGTACCTTCATGCACGTGTGGGGTGAGGGGTGTCAATATGTTTTTACTTTGCAAATGAACATGGATGGCAGCTGTTTCAACACTACAGGGAAACATGTATGCCCATCGTAGTGTAAGAATGTGGGGGACAGAACCTGCAAGGCACCCTCCTACAGAACTGTCCTCTTTTTCATTTTCCCCACTGTGCCTTCAAGAGCAGCCAGACATGCCAGCATTTTAGCCAGTGACACATTCTTAGGGGGAATTTAAGTACCACTTGCTAAGCTTCTGTACACCTGGCTGCTGCTTAAAGCACTTGAGAAGGGACATTAAAGCTACAGAACACTTGGCAATCCTGTTTAGTTACAGATTTGGAACAGAGGTTGTATCTGTCATTATAGTGGAAAATAACTAGCTGCCTTTTCCCTCCCCAACCAATTCCCCCTTCTTGTCCACACACCTCGCTCCTGTCCTTTCCAGGGATCTGCCCTTCCCGTCTCCCAGGTGAGCAAAGCCCATCTCCCTCTGCCCTGCCACAAAAACCCAGGAAGACCAACCTCGTGCATGCTGTCTGGGACGATGCTTCGTTTCGGCTCCCTTCTCCTTGGAGGGCTGTTCCCCCCACCCCTCCAGCAGGTGGCTGGGGTCTCTTTTCCAGGACAGATGTTTCTTCTTCCCTTCACTTTTTGGCCCGCTCGCAAAAGGCTGTCCTTGCCTTGCTGGCAGTTCCCTTTTCTTGATGGTTGGGATTAAACTGGTTCCCTTCCAGATCAATCTAGCAACTTGCCCTGCTCTGGCCCTCCCTGCCTGTCCCCGCCCATGTGAGAGGCTGGGATGAAAGCAGTCTCCCACAGCAGCAGCAGCAATAGTGGCAGTAGCAGCAGCAGCAGCACTGTCACCAGCAAAGCTGCAGCCCCAACAGTGCCTTCACTCACCAAACCCTAGCTCAGCCAAGATAACGTGGAGGAAAAGAGGAAGATAAGGAGAGCATGAGGCAACTACCGCTCCACAATACATTCAGTTTTAAAGGGAAGTATGTTCCATGGAATTAAAATGATTCCTTCCAGGCTCCACAGTATCCATTTTGTCATGTCTTGCCCACTGATCTCACATTCCTATTTCTTTGTGTATCTTAGCATGAAGGAATGGAAGAAAGTTTCCTTTCAGTTCATTTGTATAATCTTCCCCTTCCAATTCCAAATATTTACACATCTGCAATTGAAAGAAGTGAACAGTTAAAAAAAGAAAAAAAAATAGAATTTCTAATACCAAAGGAAACCCAAACAAACAGATCCATCCATCCAGGCTCAGTTTTTTAATGCTTAACTCTAAAAGTCTAGATTTGAGTACCTGTATGTTCAACCCTGTTTATAGGAAACTAGGCTTGCCAGTTCTTTCCCCCCACCCCCACCCCCATTCCAAGAAATACCCCATCTTTAACATGTATATAACATGGAAGAACAGCATGGCCCCCTTCTGCTGGAAAGAGCTCTGCCTATTGAATATGCATAGCACAGATAGGTTAAAAAGTTCTCTCTCTTCTTTTAAATCACATGGTTAGGATGGAAAGTTTCCAAAAACAAATGCGGAAGAAAGCAATACTGACAGATTTTTCTATGCTTGGTTTAGCTGCCTGGGTTTAGATGAATTGTGTCTTAAATGAGGCAAGAAACAGACATCAGGGGCAGCCTGTGACTAGAAGAAGGAAATTCTCAACAAAAATTAACATCATAGAATCATAGTGGTAGAAGAGACCACAAGGGCCATCCAGTCCAACCCCCTGCCATGCAGGAACCCCAATCACAGTGCTCCCGATAGATGGCCATCCAGCATCTGCTTAAAAACCTCCAAAGAAGGTGACTCTATCACCCTCTGTGGCAGCATATTTCACTACCAGACAGATCTAACCATCCTGAAGTTCTTCCTGATGTTGAAATTGAATCTCTTTTCCTGTAGTTTGCAACCATTGCACCGATTCCTAATCTCTGAAGCCATGGAAAACAAACTTGTCCCCTCTTCAATATGATATCCTTTCAAATATTTAAACATGACTATCATATCCCCTCTCAACCCTCTTTTTGTAAGGCTAAACTTTCCCAGCTCCCTAAGCTGCTCCTCGAAAGACATTTCTTTCATACCTTTAATCATCCCGGTTGCCATCCTCTGGACCAGGAGAATAGAGTGGTACTATTAATTTCCTTGATCTAGACCAGGGGGGCTCAAAGTTTTCAAACAGTGGGCTGGTCTACCACCACCCAGACACCACTGGGGGGCCAGACCACAGTCCAAAAAAAAGCCAACATGGGGAAAAGGGGGGGGAGGAAGAGGCAAGTGGGCGGAGCTCCCCAGAATTTGCCCATGAGCACCTCTCCAGGGCCTCAGTGATGTTTCCCTGCTCCGAATCGCTGCCCTGAGGTGTCGCCACTGGGATCCCTCTGATATGCCTCCTCCTCCTCCTCCTCCTATAGGAGTGGCTGGAGCAGCTCTCCTTCCTTCCTTCCTTCCTCCCTCCCTTCCTCCCTTCCTCCCTTCATTGCGTCGGGAAGGAGGTGGCAGCTGAGGCAAACCCTCCTCGCCTCCTCAGGATGAGGAGCAGCAGCTGCAGCAGGGGCAGCAAGGCTGGTGCCACTACACGTAGATCCAGCCGTGCACCCTGGTCATCATGCTCTCACTGCGCCCTGGAGGGAAAGCCACCTCCTCTCTTGGCCTGTCCCAGCCCGGCCTGGCATGGTGCACTGCAAGTGATGGAGAGAGGGAGCAAGGGCTGGGAAGGAGGCAGGGGAGGCAGGAAGGCCTTCCCAAAGCCACCCGCCGAGTCCCGCAAAGTCACTGGCCGAGCCCAGCAAGGCTGTGGCACTCAGATGACTCGCTGGCCTGCCCATCACCAAGCGGGGGCAAATGCAGCCCTGCCAGCCTCCCAGGAACCAGGCACAGGCCACCATTGGCCTTCCCTTCTTTTCATTCTCCACCTCCTCCTCCTCACTGGTCTCTAACCCAGTGGTGATGGCGGCAGCCTCCGCCTCCAGCCATGGCTGGGCTCTCTCCTCCCCTCACGGAGCAAGGCAGCAGCTCAGAGGGGGCTGGGTGGGTGGTAATTAGCTCCTTTCCTCCCTTGGTCCCCTACCATCCATCCCTCCATCAGCCTACTGCTGTGGCTGCTCTGGCTTGGACAGCTGCCTGGTGCTGCCTCCGCCTGCCCCCTTCCTTCCACACAAGGAAGCCAGGTGGGTGGGGTAGAGGAGGAGCAGGGGAAGGGCCTTGGGGTCATGGAGGGAGCAGGGGACCTTGCTGCAGCCCTCCTATTTTAAATTGCCCCAGTCAGCTGCAGCCGGCACCCCAACCATCTTGGCAGCAGGTGGGGGGAGCGGGGGACCTTGCCATGGCCCTCCTGCTTTGAACTGCCCCATAGCCAGCATGCTAATAATCTGGGCAGTGGGTGGGATGAGTGGGGAAAATGACATAGCCCACCGCTTTGAACTGCCTCAGCAACAGAAGTACCCTTGGGGGCTGCTTCTATTGTAAACTTAGGGAATTATTGGCTGTGATTCCAATGACTGAAACACTGAAAGAGAAGGGAGTCCATGATAGATGGGAGTTCCTTAAAAGCGAGATATTAAAGGCACAAACTAAAGCTGTTCTAACAAGAAGAAAAAATAGGAGAGGTCTAAAGAAACCGCAATGGTTTACTAAAGAACTTTCAACTCAGCTAACTATAAATAAAAACAAGTACAAGAAATGGAAAAATGGGGAATGTACCAAAGAGGAATATAGACAAACAGCTAATATATGCAGGGGGATGGTAAAAAAAAAAAAAGAAGCTAAATTGCAAAATGAACTTAGACTTGCCAGAGAGATTAAAAATAGTAAAAAGGGTTTCTTTAGTTATGTCCAGAGCAAAAGGAAAAATAAGGAAATGATGGGCTCTCTACGTGGTGATAATAACCAGTTACTACCAGACAAGGAAAAGACAGAATTACTCAACACGTTCTTTGCCTCCATTTTCTCCAAAAAGGAAGAAAGAGATCCGCCAGGACAAAGAGTAGATGAGGTAGGATGGGAATTGCCACATAGAATAGGTAGAGAGGTAGTACAGAAACACCTGGAAATTTTAAATGAATTTAAGTCTCCTGGGCAAGATGAATTACACCCAAGGATATTAAAAGAACTGGCAGAAGTAATTTCAGAACCAATGGCAATAATCTTTGAGAAGTCCTGGAGGAGAGGGGAAGTCCCCATCGATTGGAGGAGGGCTAATATTGTCCCCATCTTCAAAAAGGAGGTGGGGGGAAGGATCCAAATAAATACCGTCCAGTCAGCTTGACTTCAATTCCTGGAAAGATCCTAGAGCAGATTATTAAACAGGCAGTATATAATAATATAACAAACAATGCTGTCATTACAAGAAGTCAACACGGGTTTCTTAAAAACAAGTCATGCCAGACTAATTTGATCCCCTTCTTTGAGTGAGTTAAAGGACTGGTGGATTAGGTGAATGCTGTGGATATTTCTTATATGGACTTTAGTAAGGCCTTCGATAAGGTTCCCCATGATATTCTTGCAAAGAAGTTAGTAAATAGCTTCTCTTCAGCTTGGAGAGACATGACCAGTGGGGTGCCCTAGGGTTCTGTTCTGGCTTGGAGGAAGGAATAGAGAGTAGGCTGATCAGATTTGCAGCTGATACCAAATTGGGTGGGGTTGCTAATTCCCTAGAGCAGGCCTGCACAACAGGTAGACTGTGGGCTAACAGTAGCCCACAAAGGGTTCAAAAGTAGCCCGCCAGCCATCAATAAAAAACGTTAGGGGATAAGTTCTGCACCTCCACCTCCCCCACCCCAAGGACCACCACTGCTCCAGCAAAATTCTGGGTCTGCCAGCCCACTGTCTAATCCGAGCGGGGCAGCTCAAGGGCCATGGCACAGTCCCCTGCTCACCCCCCTCCCCCGGCCAGAAGATTAGCATGCCACTGTCTCGTGACCAGTGGAGTCACTAGTGTGGAGCAGAGGGAGAGGGAGAGGAGGAGACAGCAAGAGGGAGGGTTGCAGGTTTGTCCACCTCCTTTGCGTGGTGATGTCTCCCCTCTTCTTCTGCCCTGGAGAATTCCTTCCTCCCCCCCTTCCCTCCTCCTCCTCACCCCTCCTCTCCCCCCATGGCTGCCTCACAGAGACCATGACCCGCCACTGTCTCTCTTCCTGCTCCCCTTCTGAACCATTCCCTCCTTCTTGTGCTGCCATGGCAATGTGATTGCCACGCTTCTGGCGCAGCTCACCCCAGCTGTGTAGTGAACTTGGCAGAGGTGAGTGACAGTTGCAGGCGGCTGCGGCAGCGGCAGTGGCAGCAAGGGGGAAAAGAGGAGGAGGGCAGAGAGGGAGGAGAATCGAGTCCGGCCCCAGGCAGGTTAGGAGGGAAAGTGCACCTTTTTTAAAAAGTCTTCCAGCAGCTTGGGCAAGCACGCACATGTCTCCCTTGCACCCTCCCACACCAGCTCGAGCGGGTGCAAAGGAAGCATGTGAATGGTCAGCCTTCCCATAGAAAAGCATTGAACTATGTTCCCTCCAGAACAGATTAATTGATTTTCAATGCATTTCTATGGGAAACTGCTGCTCTACTTACAATTTTCTTTTACTTACGAGCACGTGCTCAGAACGGATAAAATTCGTAAGTAGAGGTTTAGTGTAGTAGCCCTTAGTCACTTTGGGCCAGAAAAAGTTGGACAACCCTACCCTAGAGGATAGGATGAAAATCCAAAATGTCCTTGACAGATTTGAGTTCTGGGCCAAAGCTAACGGAATGGGTTTCAAGAGAAGTAAATGTAGGGTGCTACATCTAGGTTAAAAGAATGAATTGCACAGATACAGGATGGGGGATACTTGGCTGGAGAATAGTACCTGTGAAAGGGATCTGGGCGCACAAAATTCGACACAGTACTCCAGATGGTGTCTGATCAGAGCAGAATAGAGTGGTACTATCACTTCCCTTGAGCTAGACACTATGGTTCTGTTGATGCAACCAAGAATTGCATTGGCTTTCTTGGCCGCCGTATTACATTGCTGACTTATATTCAATTTGTGGTCCACCCAGACTCCCAAATCCCTTTCAGATGTACTATATTCTCCAGTCAAGTGTCTCCCATCCTATATCTATGCACTCCATTTTTTTCCTGCTTAGATGCAAGACCCTACATTTCTCTCTGTTGAAACTCTTTCCATTAGCTTTGGCCCAGCACTCTAATCTGTCAAGGTCATTTTTTCTATCCTCCAGCGAATTAGCAATCCCTCCCAATTTGGTATCATCATGTTACCTCTCTAAGTTATAATAGCACCAAAGCAGCTATCCAACAAAGGATAATGGACATCAAACTTCAAGAGAACAGCGGCTGGTTTAATTTTTATGTATAGGAATATTATTCTTTGTATTCCTGTTTTTATCCATAATTTTAAATATTTAGTATATTTAATTAATCAGTATATCTATCTATAAATTTTACTATTGTGTGGGTTACATGATTACTAATTTTAGACTGGACCTTGCTGCTCGTATTATTTGCATTTGTATACATTTAATTAGTCTATTCGCTATTCCTTCATCCAAGTCATTAATAAATATATTGAATAGCACTGGACCCTGGGCCATCCCACTGGCCACCTCTCTCCATGCTGAGGAGGAGCCATTTATGATCACCCTTTGCATAGGATTAGTCAAACAATTACAAATTCACCTAAATCAAAATGGATACAGGATGTAGCATGCCCTCCTCTTCTTGTAACAAAACACAACCTATGCCAAATTCTGAAGCATTGGTTTGAAGAATGAATCTGAAAATCCGGTGCAATCAATGTAGGAGATTGCATTAGGTAACTTTTCAAAGTATCAAAGGCAACTTGGCATTCTTGAGTCCACTTCAGTTTCACTGGCATTAACTGGCTCAGTTAAAGGTACGGTTATGTGAATGAAGTGTAGAATAAATTTTCGATAGTAACCCACAAGACCCAAAAAACGATTGGACTTGTTTTTTGTTTTCAAGAATCGGCCAATTTTTACTTTCTCAGCCTTTGCTTGTAAGGGTTCAATGGTACCACTACCAACCCAATGTCCCAAACAAACTACTTTTCCTCTTAACCACTAGCACTTTGAAGCTTTGACAGTCAGTCCAGCATCTCTTAGGCATTTCAAAACAACATGAAGGTGGTTTAGATGTTCCTCAAAGGTATCTGAAAAGATAACGATGTCATCCAAGTAAGCATTAGCAAAAAGTAGACTGTTCAGAACGATATCCATCAGTCTCTGGAAAGCACTACTGGAATTATATAATTCAGGGCTGTCCAACTTTGAACAGGCCAACGTACACTTTTTCCAGCCCAAAGTACCTAAAGGCTACTACACTAAAACCCCTACTTACAAATTTTATCCAGTCTGTGCACATGCTCATAAGTAAAAAAAAAATTGAAGTAGAGCCCCGGTTTTTCATAGGAATGCACTGAAAATCAATTAATCTGTGCTGGAGGCAACAGATTTCAATGTATTCCTATGGGAAACCTGACCATGCACATACTTCCCTTGTACCTGCTTGAGCCAGTGTGAGTGTGTGCAAGGGAGGTGGGTGTATGCTTGTGCAGATCACTCCTTCCAAGGGGAAACCCACACAACCATGCATATGCCTCCCTTGGATTGAGCTTGAGCAGGTGCAAGGGAGGTGTGTGCATGCTTGTGAGCAGCCCCGTCAAGTGGCAGTGGTGGATCTGCTACTGCCGCTTGCCTGGGCTGCTGGAAGACTTTTTTAAAAAAGGTGTGCTTTACCTCCCAACCCAACCAGGGCCTGACTCGACTCTCCTCCCCTCCTCCTCCTCCTCTTAACCCCTTCTCCCTTCTAGCCCCCTCACTGCTGCCACCCAGGGCTCTCACTCATTTCTGTCATGCTCGCCATGCAGCTGGGGCGGGCTGAGACAGCAGTGGGGCAATCACATCGCCAAGATGGCACAAGGAGGAGGAAATGGCTCAGAAGGGGAGAAGGAGGAGCGGCAGGGGTCATGGTCTCTGTGAAGCAGTCATGGGGGCAGGAGGAGGAGGAGGAGGGAAGGGAAGTGTGGGAGGAAGGAATTCTATGGGGGAGAAGAGTGGAGATGTCACAATGCAAAGGAGGTGGGCATACCCGCAACCCCACCTCTCACTGTTCTGTCCCCTCCCTGCCCCTTCCCTCTCCTCCCACTGCTCTGCACCAGCAACTCAGATGGCCAGAAGACAGTGGTTCACCGATCATCTGGCCAGTTGGGGGGGGGGAGCTGGGGACTCCACCATGGCCCTTAGACTGCCCCGCTCAGCTGAGACAGTAGGCTGGCAGACCCAGAACTTTGCTGGGGCAGTGGTAGTCCTTGGGATTGGGGAGGGAGTGGTGGAGAACTTATCCCCTCACTTTTTTTAATTGATGGCCAGCGGGCTACTTTTGATCCCTTCACAGGCTATCAGCAGCACACGGTCTACCTATTGTGCAGGCCTGACACAGTCCAAAAGCCATTATTTTGAATTCAGAGACCCTTGTGAGTGATGAAAGCACTTTTCTCACAGGATTTGGGGTCTAACTCAAGTGGCCAATATCCTGAGGAAAGATTCAAGCAAGTTAAAAAGGACTTTCCTGAGATCTTCTCAATTAAATCTTCTGCTCTTGGCATTGGGTAAGGATCTACAACAGCCAGTTGGTTAAGCTTATGATAATCAACACAAAATGAACCTTAGACTGAATTTGAACATCAGGCGTCTTCTTTGGCACAACGACAATGGGACTGGCCCATGGAGATGTGCTAGGCTGGTTGATGTCCAAGTCTAACATCTCTTGAAGTTCCTGTTTAGCACGTTCACCAACAACTCTGTAAGGTGAAGAATGAATAGGTGTGGCATATTTGGTGTTAATCCAGTGAATAACCACTGATGTCCTACCTGGAGTGTTGTCAAAGATGGATGCTTCTTCTGTTGGGTTTTTCTATCTCCATCTCAGTGGCAATGCAGCTATGCATGAAAAAGCCTGTTTTCCTTTAATAGCCTGCTTCTTCTAGAAGCCTGTTTTTAGGCTATCCAGTCATCACCTCCACCTGTCCCTCCTCTCCTGTTAGTATAAGGGAAGGTTCTACCTTCGCCTTGTCAGCAATTCCTGAGTCATGTCTTGCTAGCCAGCTACTTGCCTTTCCTAACAGAATGCTGTTACTGCCTTTTCTCTTTCTGCACAAGCTAAGCAAAGTATTTTTGTATTGTATGGACTATCAATTGTTATTTTGTCTTGTCCCTATTTTATAGTAAAGCTATGTCATATTTTTCTACATAAGCTTGTTTTGTTCTCCTTATTAAGCCATGCATAGCAACTGGGTGTGTATGTGAGTTTGTTTGCTACTAAGAAGCAAATATACATTTGGGCTACTGTCCCCCTTTACTGGCTGACATCTATTCATCTTGCTTTTGTTTGTGCTGAGTATTTCTATGGAACTTTGGATACTCTGCATATTTACTTCCCAAGGACTCTGCTAAATTCCAACATAGGGGTTACGGGCTCCAGATGATGAATGGTCAATCCCCACTTGTAACTGCACTTTTTTATCTCACTCACCTGTTTGTTGTTGCATTGCTGGCTAGGAGCAACTCTTTTTTTTTAAACTAAGATATAACCCTCTAATTTTTTGAGCCAAGAGAATATTTTTTTTTTTTTAGCTTAGAGAAGAACTCCACTTTTGAGATAAAGCCATGAATGCAGGAACCTTGCAAATTCTGCCTTCCTTTACAAAGGAGGAATTTCCCCTATGGAAGCTTCAGTTAGAAACACTTCTAATGAGCAAGGAGATATATGAGGACATATTTTCAAGTACTTTTAAATTATATATTTTTCCTATGGGCACCCTGTTTGAAGTTGAATAACTTGTCTCCCCCTACCCCATACCACTCCAAATTTGGAGTGCTTCAAGGGGAGAGTTTGAGGATGCCGCACAGCAATTTCTATGCTGCTGTCTTCCTGGGATCATTATTTTCAGGTACTTTTAGATTACATATTTTTTCCTGGGGGCACCCTGTTTGGAGTTGAATAACTTGGCCCTCCATACCTAAAAGCTCTCCAAATTTGATACCTCTAGGACCCACGGAACCCATTTTTACATAAATAAATTGATTCATTTCTGTTTTGTTTCATACAATTTTTTTCAAAAAAATTATTTTAAAATGAAACAAAATGAGTCAAGGGGTCAATGAAATGAGATGAAACACTATTTTTCAGTTTCATGCTCCTCCCTAATCCCAACCAAGGGGATGACTAAAAGAGTTGTCCCATGTTCGCCTGGACCTAGCCCATGACCATGCCAAGTGAAAGGCAAAAACAAGAATAGCTGACCTCACCACTAAGTGAGACAAACATGAAGAAGAAGAAGAAGAAGAAGAAGAAGAAGAAGAAGAAGAAGAAGAAGAAGAAGAAGAAGAAGAAGAAGAAGAAGAAGAAGAAGAAGAAGCGAAAGAAGAGGAAGAAGAAGTGAGGCACTCCTCCTGAAGGGCACCCACTGCATCCAGGCATTATGGAAGCACACTAAGTAGCCACCCCCAACATTAAAGACACCCTCATGTCCAGTTAGTATGACAGAATAAGCACTGGTCATTGAGAAGATACTATTCATGCTGGGTGGGTGGGGAGAGTGCTTCAACTGCGGAGGCCTTTCCTAGAGGTGAGGCCATTCCTAGAGATGAGGTAAAATATTCTCCATCAAGACCTGTTGGCCTCTAGCCAGGGCACTCTATTAGGACTATAGTAAAAGGTGAGAAATTGAGTTCAGAAGTTCTAATCATAACACATGTGGAGAGAACAGACCATTTAAGTCTGGGTGTATGGGGAGCTGCTGTGGCAGGGTATGGAATAAGAATGAGGTACCCCACCATCTCCACTGCATTCCTTAATGTAGCCGGTAGTCCTCCAATGTGGTGGCAGATGTCTTATGAGCCAATAAAGAGAGCTACTTTGGTTGCTATTCACTTCTAAAGGCAATTCTTCTTTTTAAGTAAAACTTTTTAAGTAAAATTTTTAATCTTTCAAGTAAAACTGAATAAACTGTCATGGTTTAACTTGGGGGTCACAAGGCAGCACTCTGCGGTACTAGTGCCCAATGCTATACTTTAAGTTTTAAGTGTCCACTTTATATTTCTTTCTTAAGATAGAATGATCCTAGGATCCACCAAAGAACGGGGTGCAAAAGACTTGGAATGAAAGCATTCAGAATTTGGGCACGTTTCTGAGCACAGAACAGAAGGAAACTCACAAAGAGGCTAGTTGCTCCAAGATCTCTCCAGTTTAGAAGTATCGCCTAGTCCTTTTATTGTTCTTTCTCTTGTAAAAAAAGTGGGAATTGAGAATCTTGGCCTGTTTACTGAAAACCGCCTAGAGATCTATCTGGCAGTTTTGCCTTCTGCCCATCCCTATTCGGGGGGGGGATGTGCCCATTATCATGAGCATGCTGGCCTATAGAACGTTAGAGCCCACAGGCTCCTGAGGAATCCATGGACTTGGGGTCTTCTGGAATTCCCTGGAAGTGGAAACCATATCCATTTGTCCAAGGGGACAAAGCAAACACCCGCAACCAGGAATGCCTCAGGAAAGCAATGTATTTCTGTGCCTTTAACAGTTCTCTGACATTCAGATGTTGAGTGGGTGAGGCCACTCTTTACATGTCCTTGCTGGCAAAAGTCCTAATATGCTTAATTCCACTATGGTAGGTTTATATTTTTTAAGGGGGGAGGGAGGGCAATCTTAACTGCTGGCCATTTTGTCTTGCTTGACTGTCTTGCTTAACTTGATTGCAATCTCCTGCCCCTTCTCTGTCAACTGGAAGGGGTAAGCAGGAAGAATTAGACTTTCTGCTTCAGGGTATAACTGTAAACTAGTTAAAGAACATTGTGTTCCTGGAAGTGTGTGTGGTGGGGGAGGCGAACAGTAACTGTACCCTAGGTACAGAACAGAAAAAGAAGAAAAAAGGTGCTGCAAACAGACTCTGAGATATGTTATGACATTGGAAAGACACAGCCCCACTTGAAGCAATATACTGTAACCCTCTGATTCTCTCTCTCTCTCTCTCTCTCTCTCTCTCTCTCTCTCTCACACACACACACACACACACACACACACACACCACAGCCCTGTGGCCATAATCTTGAAAAGTGTATGTCCACAAAGCACTTTGTTGTTTTTACCATAAGTTGCCAAAACCTGGGTAACCCCTCAAAATCAGATAAGATAAGATAAAAAGTTTATTGTCATTGTCCTTTACAGAACAATGAAATTAAGAGAAAAACAAATTTAAAAGATCTACATCAGAAACATACATACTAGACATGGGCACGACTTGGCGAAATTTCCGTTTCCGTTTCCGTTCCTCGTTTCCGTTACGCAACGGAAACGGTAACGACAATTACTCCACCAGAACTCGAACTCGAACCGATAAACGATAAATTGGGTCTGATTTGTTGTGTTGTCGTTCCTGGCATCGCGCGCACAGAAAAAAAGTTTTAAAAAGTAAAAAAAAAAAAACCCGATTCCCGGCCAAAAAAGCAGGCGAAAATATGCCTGCCTCCGGGCACCACCTACCAGAGGGGTGGTTTCGGGGGGGGCGGTCCCCACTCCAGCCTCCCCCCCTGTCCTGGGCTGCTGGTACCAGGGTGGGGGGGGGGGCATCCTCGGCGTATCCATTTGCCATGCGGTGCGGGGGGGGGGAATCCAAAATGGCGACCGCAATATTTTTTTTTAAATCGTGGTCCAAAAACCCACCAAAGCACCACAGAAACATGCGAAAATTAGCTATTTTATATGCCTGATTTTTTTTAGTAGCAGCAATGGGTTTTTCTTGCAACAAAACGTCTCCATTGATTTTATTTCATTTTTATTTTTATTTTTATTTTTTTACACATGCACAATGATCTAACAGAGTATGGAGTTCAGCAATTAATGAAGTTCCATATACTTTGTTGCATGGCAAGAGACCTACACTGAAATTTCTTCGTTTATTTGGCTCTGAGGCCTGGGTTCTAGTTCTGAAGAAATACAGGCAGAAGAATAACCCAAAATCAAGGAAACTAATGTTTATTGGTTTTCAACCTGCTGCTAAGTCCTGGAGGTTTTGTGATAACCATGGGAAAGTTTATATTAGCAGGTCTGCAACGTTTTGTGAGCAGAAAAGGTGGGAAGATATACATGCAAACAATGAGGTGTTTTTGCCAAGCATGTGTCCCCACACTGAGCCTGGAGAAGATGCCAGTGTAGGAGGGGAGTCTACATCATTGCAAGATGGAAAAGTGGAAGAGGAGACAGTGATGCTCAGAAGGTCTACCAGATCCAATTTTGGAGTGCCACCAGAAAGGTTTGGTATAAATTTTGTATCCCATGAGCCACAATGTTGTGAAGAAGTACTGCAAGTGCCTGAAGAGGAAAAGAAGCAGTGGATGATGGCCATGGAAAAAGAGCATGTATCTCTGAAGGAACGGCGAGTGGTTGCACCAGTGGATGTCGCCAGAGGGCAAATGGACATTTGCATGAGAAATAGTTTTTTCTCAAAGTAGGGCAGATCCATGCTTGTACACAAAGGATTCTTTGATCTTGATTGTGTTTGTTGATGATTTGTGTTTAATGGTGCCTGATATCTCACATGTTAAGTGGTTTATGTCTTCATTAGGTAAAGAAGTAAAAATGAAGCATCTTGGTGAGATACAACATTATTTAGGGGTTGATGTTTCAACTGATCCTGAAGGTAATTTCTATCTGTGTCAAAGTGACAAGATAGAGCAGCTAATACAGAAGTGTAAGATGGGGGACTGCAACATAGTCTCAACACCTATGGAGGTGGGGTTCAACAGAGATCCTGATGATCCTGATGATGGGGAGTTTGGCAATGTTGAACTGTATCAATCTGTATTAGGTTCATTGATGTATTTATATTCCTGGTCTAAGCCTGATATTGCAGCAGCTATTAACATTTTGAGCCAATATGCTGCTAAGCCATTGAACAAACACTGGAAAGGTATAAAACGTGTTTTAAGATACTTTAAGGGAACAATGCAAGAAAGGTTGAAAATATCCATATGTGATAACCTTGATTAGCTATGCAGATGCTGACTGGGGTTCAAGTCCAGAAAGGAGGTCAATGTCTGGATATGCCATTTTCCTAGGTAACACATATGGAAGGCCCGCAGACAAAGGTACATTTCATGCTCTACTACTGAGGCAGAGTATGGGGCTGTGAGTGACTTGTGTTGTGAGTTAACCTGGGTGGTGCAGTTATTAAAAGATGTTAATGTAAATATTAATTTGCTAGTCAAAGTGTATAATGATTCTTTTTCGTGTATCCAATTGAAACAGAATCAGAAGGTCAGATCCAGAAGCAAGCATATTGGGATCCGTTACCAGAACGTCAAAGACTGCATAGATCAACATTTGATTATGTTGGAATATTGTACTAGTGTTTACAATTGTGCTGATGTATTTACAAAGCCTTTATGTAAAGAAAAACATGTATGTTTTAAGAAAAGGCTAGGTGTTGTGATCTGTTAAATATAGGGGGGTGTCACAATATGTAAAAGTTGACAAAACATATGTAATGTATATTTAACAGATAGGAAAGAGAATTGTAAAATGGAGGCAGTTAATTCTGCAGTCTCACGATGTTATCCACAAGTGCAAGGGATAAGTAATCACCAGCATGTTCAGTGATTAAGCACAGGTGGAATAGTTTATAACATCATGGTTGCATCAGATTGTGATAAGTGATGAGTTATATCTGATGGGGGCTAAACTGTATATAAGCATTAGCTTGACTTATGTTAGATGGGACTGTTTATGGTGAGAAACAGTACCCCACACTCTGTTGGTTGTATATATTGCTTGGTGTTATGCTGTTTGTATATTTGATGTATATATGGAATATAAGAGTTTTTACTCTAATCCATGTTTGCTGTCTCTTTGGTTTCTGAGTTCTGCTATACTTTATATCATTACTATCACTTTACACGCAACAGTAGCACGCTCTGTGCCACATTTTTTGTTTCAAAATGTCATTTGAAAGGGTCTGTATTTGGCCTAATTTTTGCAGCCCTTGCCTGGGTCCATACCAGCAAGGACCATTCTCAATAAAATGTCATTTGTAGGCGTCTGTATTGGCCCAATTTTTGCAGCCCTTGCCTGGGTCCAAACCAGCAAGGACCACTCAAAGACAGTGTCATTTGAAAGGGTCTGTATTGGCCCATTTTTGCAGCCCTTGCCTGGGTCCAAACCAGCAAGGACCACTCAAAGTGTCATTTGAAAGGGTCTGTATTGGCCCAATGTTTCCCCGTTGGACATGGCTGGTCTGAGTGAGACCCTAATACCTGCCTTCCTTGGTGCTTCCATCCCTTCCCTGGGGTTTAGGCACCAATCTGCTTACAAAGTGGTCAGGAAGCACTTTACAACAACCTACCTCAAAGACTGAGTATAAGGGGGCTAGCTCTCCTCCTTACAGCCTTAAAGAAATAGCCCCACCCAGTTCTCCTGCTTCCGCTCTGTCTCCTTGGTTGACAAAACCCAGTCTCCTGGGGTGGCGATAGAAACTCTGCCTCCCAAGGCAGAAACAATCCTCCCTACTGGCACTTTGGCTTTGTGCCTTCCCAATCCCTAGCCTGGGTGGCTGGTATCCTGCAAGCCTGCACCTAGCCTACATACCTGTAAGCCAGACTGACTGCTTCCCTGCCTGCCCGACCCTCTGCCAACCTGCCTGCCTGTCAGACTCCAGTCCTGGCTTTGAGCCTGCCTTCCAGCTGCTTCTCATTCAACCTCCTCTAGTCTGCCCTTCTGGCCTCCCATACTTTGTTGTCTGGGCTGGTCTGTGACCCACAAAGAAGGGCTTTGGAAGGGGAAAGACAGCAGCTCCACTTCTAGTGGGAAGAGGCAGGCCTCTATGCAGGAAGTGTTGCCGCTGTGTGGGAGTTTTGTCAGCCTCCGCTACCGCTACTCTTCACTCTGAGCTGCAATGCACTGTGAAGGGAGGGACAAGGAAGCCTCCATGTTTGGTTCTGACACTCTGACGCACACTGACTGTGTGAGTCTGTAATTCACACAGGCCTAGTTCTGTCTCCTCTGCCACTCTTTCCACTGGGCGGCCAACTGTGGCTCACTAAGAAGGGAAATGTACTAGTTGTGTGCTGGTGGCACTCTGTCACCATTTACAAATGGAAGAGTTTCCCGAAAGTTCCAGGCTTGGCTTTTGGAGTTGTGGGAGCTGGGATTCACTACGAAGGGCATGGTAGTGGATTGCCGCCCTGGCAGTTAGCAAATCTACCAGCACACAGCTGGGAAGGAAGAGTCAGACTCAGTTTCTGGCTTGCTGTTGCTGTCCTTTCGGCAGCCGGTGTGGTCTAAGACTCAGACGCAATCAACCTCTGTGGCCTCCTCCAGCCACCCTTTCCTCTGGGCTGCAAGGCACTGTGGCTCACTAAGAAGGGAGAGAAGGGAATTGTCCTTGCATTCGTACATACTGCACCACCAAGAGTTTATCAGAAAGTGCCATGTGTGGTTCATGGTGGTACTACTCACACAGAAGAGCTGGAAAGAAAACCTGTGGCCTCCTGTTTGCAGCCCTGTGGCCTCAGAGTCACGCCCCATGTGGCCTCCGCCACTCTTTCCTCTGGGCTGCAAAACACTGTTTGTGACTCACTACGAAGGGCAGAAAACTGTTTGTAGTTGCACACAGCTTTGAAAAGGCAGCACGCTGCCTGCTGGCCTTTTGGCAGCCCGTACTTGGGCCAGTCAGCTAGCTCCTTTCAATACATGAGCTGCTGGCAATGCACCTCCCGTTCGCAGGCCCTGTGGCCTCAGAGTGAGTCCCCATGTGGCCTCCGCCACTCTTTACACTTGGCTGCCAACTGTGTCTCATTAAGAAGGGAAGCATACTTGCGTACCGTATGCGTTGCGTATGTAACAGATTTTCTGAAAGTTCCAGCCTTGGTCCACGACTAGGATAAAGATGTCTCTTATTCTGCCTTTTTTACCTCATTATGTTACTTGTATGTAATGATTGCTTTTCCTGCAAATAAAATGCAGAAATACTCACATAATGTAGCTTAACAACTAACCTGAACACACTACAGTAACTGTACCTCATGTTCAAGGCACTCCAACACTGCTGAAAAATTTTATAATCATTTCTGCCCAAACCATGGAACAAAGACTGCCGGACAAGAAAGCTTACAAGCTGCACTTGTAGGGTCGTGGTTGATGATGAGTTATGTGAGAAGTTGTGGGAACACTCATCACCAGGAACAGTTGGTGGTGGGGTTAGGGTTAGGGTTAGGGGGGATGTTTGGGCCTCCGCTACTCTGTCCTCTGGGCTGCAAAGCACTGTGACTCACTGAGAAGGGAAATGTACTTGTGTGCGCGGCCGCGTAGTACTCCTGTCTGAAAGTCCCATGTGTGGTTCTTCGTGGTGCTGCTGTGCTGTGTTACTCAGTCAGTCATGGTGTCACGTTTTCTTTGACCCACTTTTTAATAGTTTTCTTCATAATGTGCTAGACAGCGCTAGTATCTACATTGGGAGATTTTTGAGACATTCGCCTCAGAGTGAGGAACCATGTGGCCTCCGCCATTCTTTCCACTGGGCTGCCAACTGTGGCTCACCAGGAAGGGAAGCATACAGTTGGCCTGCAAAACACTGTGACTAGAAGGACAATTTACTGGCGTACTGAGGCCATTCAGCTGAGCTCCTTTGGATACTTGAGCAGCTGTCAATGGGCAAAGCACCTCCCTTTCACAGGCCCTGTGGCCTCAGACTCAGGCCTTTGGGTCTCTGCTACGCTGTCCTCTGGGCTGCATGTGAGTCACTGAGAAGGGAATTCAGGAATTCTTCTCAATCTCAAATCAATCGAGCGGTCCTTTTGGCCTTGCCTACTCAGTAAGGCCCTGTGGCCTCAGACTCAGGCGATGTGGCCTCCTCCAGCCACTCTTTCCTCTGGGCTGCAAAACACTGTGGCTCACTAAGAAGGGAAGAGTAGTTGTGTGCCACTGCCAGCACTCCATTAGAACAGTTTATCGGAAAGTTCCAGGCTTGGCTCTTGGAGTTGTGGGAGCTGTGATTCACTACGAAGGGCATGGTAGTAGACTGCGGGCCCGGCAGTTAGCAAGTCTACCATCACGCAGCTGGGAAGGAAGAGTCAGACTCAGATTCTGGCTTGCTTTTGCTGTCCTTTCGGCAGCCGGTGTGGTCTAAGACTCAGTCTCAGACTCTATCAACCTCTGTGTCTTCTCCCTGCCTGCCTGTCAGGCTCCCGGCACTCCCGGCTTAGAGGAGGCCTTCGGTGCTTCTCTTTCAGCCTAACAGCGCTGTGCAGTGTTTCAAGTTCAGCATCCGAGCCGACATGCGCCCAGTCGGCCACTCTCCTCAACCTCAACTTGCCCATGCAGCAACCCCGGCTGCCCCCGCCTCTAGGCGGAAAAATAAATCACTTGAGGAGACCAACTTTAACAGGTGCAGTCATCATCAAGTATTTTGTTTAGAATTGAGTCCGGCTATGTGGCCCCCACCACTCTTTCCTTTTCCTCTGGGCTGCAAGACACTGTGGCTCACTAAGAAGGGAATTGTACTTGCAGCGTACGTACGTACTGTCACTGTCACTGTATCTCCCGTCCCGTCCGTCACTCAGTCACCACCAAGAGTTTGTCTGAAAGTGCCACGTGTGGTTCATGGTGGTGTGACGGGGCCTCCTGTTCACAGCCCTGTGACCTCAGAATCAGGCCTTTGGGTCTCTCCGCCACTCTGTCCTCTGGCCTGCAAAACACTGTGACTCACTAAGAAGGACAACTTACTGGCGTACTCAGGCCATTCAGCTCCTTTGGGTACTGGAGCTGGCAATGAGCCTCCCCTACTCAGGCCCTGTGGTCTCAGACTCAGGCCTTTTGGGCTCCCCTACTCTGTCCTCTGGGCTGAGAGACACTGTCTGTGACCCACTAAGAACGACAGATATTACTGTGAACACAGCCGTGATAAGGAAAAAAATCTGCCATGCTGGCCTTGCTGGTGCCCTTACTCTGGACTTGTGGCCTCAGGTACTCTGGCCTTGTGGCCTCCCGTACTCAGGCTCTGTGGTACTCTCTGGCCTTGTGGACGCCCTTACTCTGGCCTTGTGGACGCCCATAGTCCGCCTTGTAAAGCCTAGTGGGCTCTCAGGGCTGTAAAACTGAAGTCAGAGCAACCCAGAGCCAGACCTTGGAGATGGGGGGGCATTGAGAGGAGTAGACCCTCATCCAGATTTGGGGAGGAACGGAATGTGTCTCCTGCTG
>JAHTLZ010003671.1:0-17018 GCA_023846285.1 Phrynocephalus versicolor | reverse complement strand
TTTGCATTGGATCAGGTGATCACATTGGGCAGAAAGTAAAAAAGGCAATATCTGCTTGAGAGGAACAATTTTAAACCATCCCTAATGACTGAACAAAAAAGATTGATCAAAACAGGCAATTCTACAACGGGCTTTACTGGTTTTAATGTGAACTCATCCCTTCCTGATCAGATGCAAATTATGTGGTAATGGCCAGTGTAGTTTCATCTCTTCATTCAATTTCTGTCCATGCCTTATACTAATGATGTTAACAGCAATAACAATGTACAAAACTGTATTCGAAACATAAGAAAACATCAATCAAAATATACGAGTTTGCAAGAAATAAACAGAACCCAGCATATAAAAACTTGCATCATCAAACTTCTTGCTTTTCTTCTGCTACCAGAGGCTGGCTCTCTAACTTCAGATCAACAGCTTTAAACATTGATGTTGTGTTGCATCCAAAACAAGACCCCAATGTTCTTCAGCCAGGTTCTTCTCCTTATATTTCTTGGCACATTTATTTTAATAATTAGCTGTAAGAATATTTATTTTGTTTCTCAATATGTGGCCAAATATTCTAGCTTTCCTCAATTTCTGTTTTATATTTTCTTGGTGTGCATCCATTTGTTTATCACTAATTTGTTGGCATTGCTCCAGACAATCACCATGTCATGTACACCTTGTCAATTCTTGAAAAGCCAGCACAAAAAATTCAAGGCTTGTTCCATTGTTTTTTTTCTTTTTTTCTATGACTCTGCTACTGATAAATCTGTTGCATCCATTAATAAATATGAGAGTGAACTAAACATAAAGTGGTTCGAAGAGTATAAGAAGTTCTACTACCTTCCATACAGATAGAAACTTGATTTTCACATATACAGTACCTCTGGCAGATGTCTTTATGCTGATGTGAACATGATACATCTCACTGAATAAAGCTAGAATGTTACAGTAGAAAAATGTTTTATTGAGGTCAATATGCCCTTTAATTTTCAGCCCTGCTGCATGTGGCTCCTTCCAGATTTGTGCATGGCCCTGCCACTCCCACATACACGTGGGTTCCGTATGTGACCAAATCAAAAATGGTTGGTTTGGATGTGAAGAGAGGAAAAGCCCTACACAGAGGGGGACAGAGGTGTGTGTGGCTCAGAGGGAACCTTGATAGGTGTGTGGCTAACCCACACACACAAGCCACCTCCACCCCAGGTTTGGATGAAATTATGCTTTAGAAATATTCTGATATGACTGTGGACAAAAGTAGTTCATCCGACTAGAGCCAGCAAACAAGTGACATATTTTTTTTCCTGAAATCTGGGAATAAAATAGATGAAAGAAACAGTCTGTGATGCCCACTCAGCTCAAATCCCCTGTTTTTTTTAGTCTGTGCAAGAGGAAAAGCAGCCAACAACCTAAATTTATCCTGTATGCCAGCCTGTTTTCCTTTCAGTTCCTGATCACTTACAAATTGCAGCCAAGCTCCAAAAAATTAGAAGCCCTACATCTGGACTAAAAAGTTCCAGCTTGGGCACAGACCAATCTGGAGTTCCTTTCCCCATGCACTGTGTCACCTCTGAGAAATATACTGCATCAATCCACTCCACAAACAGTCCAAATTGCAATCTGCTTCCCCTTATAATTAATTACACAACAAGCCTACAGCCTTGTTAACATCAGAGTACTGTACTAAATATCAGCAGTGACATCTTAGAAATGCAAACTATTTTCACTTGGGAAAGATGACGTGATGAAGAAATATTTAGGGTATTAGACTGCAGTTCTTGCTATGCTGCCATAATTCGTAGTGTGGACAATGTACTGTACAGCCAAATGTAGATATGAACTGGAAAGCTATCTGTAATAACATACACAGTAATCACGGGCATATCTATACAGAAACACAACCCCCAACTGACGTATCAGATCCATAAAGAAGGCTTCTGGTACCTCTTTGTGTTTTGATTGCTTGTACTTCAATGAAGTGGCACAGTTGCTAGGCTTTTCTTGTTATTAATATTATGCACTGTTTTCCAACTTACTCTGACTCTCCCACCATTCCTTAAGCATGACATACTCAGGAATAGTTTACCACCACGGAACTCTGGTGGTACTCTGGGACTATACTGCTCACCCGAGGACGTGTAGACATGTAGACCGAACAGCCACACACATTCTAGGTGACGGCAACTGGCACATTCCCCCAGGAAGGGGAATTCCTGGCATTCAATGAATTAAATGGGAACGTCAAAGTTATTGTCCCCAACTCCTAGTCCTACCTCCAGATTTTTGATTATTTAAGTACAATCACTACTCTGGGTGGTTTAGATTAAAACCTAAAGCTTGCAGGATCCCCACAACATACATTCTTACCTGGAATGTCTATTAAGGTGAGAAAGAGTCTTCCAGATGGAGGTTTCACACGTCTTGCAATTAAAGAGCATTCTGCAACTACAGTATTCCATTTTTTTTCCTTAATGGATTTCTATTTTCTGGCACTGAAAAAAGCACTGAGGATGGAAGACTTGAAATCTGCTCATGTTTGCAACCCCCCCAGTAGTAAATATACTGTATATACAGTAAACACACTTTAGAAGCCCCAGGATGGGACAGCTGGAAAGTATCTTCCAACAACGAGCATGAGGAGCCCTCCATCCGGAGGTGTCCCTGAACATCTGATAGCCCAGGCGCATTAAAACAAAACAAAACAGAAAACACTCAAAAATTCAAAGGCAAAGCAAACAAGCGGTTCCAGAAAATACTTTTTATCACGACCTGAGGCTGCTTTATTTCCTGAATTTTATGGCCGGGTCAAACGTTGCGGCACCAAAAAAAAAAAAATTATTTGCCAAGCCACACACTTGGCCCTTATGAGGAGGGGGGGATCTTTCCCTTTGCAACGGCGGGGCCACCGGGGGTCACGCCTGCTCTCCTCCTTCACCTGCCGCCGGAGCACCTTCCTCTTCCTCCTCCTCCCCCCCGCCCCTTCCCATCGGAGCACGCCCCCCCCGGCTGCCCAAAAGGCCGTGGCAACAGAGGGGGGGGAGAAGAGAGAGCAGAAGTCGGAGGTCTCGCGGGAATTGGCCTCGCTGCTTGGCTTCCAGCGGGGGAGACAAAGCTCGGAGGAGGAGGGGCAGGCGGCTTTGGGGGCGGGGCCTGGGGGCGGGGCGGGGCGTGTCACCACATTTCCCCGCCCCACTCCGCCTCCACCCCTGGGAGAGGCTGGGGAACCCTCGGGCCGGCGGCCTTGGGGGCGGAGTCTGAGGGCCGGGAGGGGCGTGTCGCCTCTTTTCCCCGCCCCGCCTCCGCCTCAGCCCTTGGGAGCAGCTGGAGAACCATCGGCTCGGGTTTCCCTCCTCCTCCTCCTCCTCCTCCTCCCCCGCCCTGCCTGCCGCCGATGGAAGCCACGCCGCCGCGACGTCCGGCCTGAAGCGCGGCGGCAGCGGGCGGCTGTCGGATCCGAAGGGAGGCAGGCCCGGCGGTGGCGGCGGCGGTGGCGGTGCATCTCTTTCTGCCACAGCCCAGCCGAGCGCCCGCAGCATGGGTAAGGGGCGACGGGGAGAGGGCCCGCGAGGGCTTTGCCTTTGCTTTGGGAGGCTTACCTTTTTTTAGGGAGTTTCTTTCCAGACAGGTTGAAAAGCAAGCCCTCCCAATGCGAAGGGGAGAACTGAGCCTCGGGATGGAGCAAAGTAGGAAAGACCTGGATCCTCCCTCAAATTATTTTCTCTCTCTTTCTCCCAAATCAAAAGCCAGAGCTATATTTTTTTTTTTGAAAATAATTTGAGAGAGAGAGAATCCAGGTCTTTCCTACTTGGCTCCATCCCGAGACTCCCGTCTCCCCTTCGTATTTTTTGGGACTTTTCTGCGGATGGACCGGTTCCTTTTTGCTTTGCTTAAAAATACAAACAAGTCAGCAAACTACCAATGCACCACTTGCAATCCCCGGCGCTGCACGACAGTTCTTAAGCGGGAAAGAGGTTGGCTTGCTTTCCTCCGGGCGCTTTGCAGAGCCGCCCCCGCTTCCCTCCCTCCCTCCTTTTCCTCCTCCTCCCCCTCCTCTTCCTCCCCCGGGGCTCTGGGGGTGGGGTGGGGGGTTGGCACTGCCGTCCCCCCGTGGGCCGCGGAAGGGGCGCCCTGGGCCGGCTCCCCCGTGGCAGTGTCCAGGCGTTCCTGAGCGTGGGCGCGGGACCTGGGGAAGGGTGGGGGTGCGCACGGGGGTGTCCCCGGCCCCTTCCTTGGTGGAGCAGCCTCGTTGCCGAGGCAGGAGGCGTGGGGGGCCGTGGGGAGAAAGAGGAGGCCGCAGGTTGTAAAGTCGCCAGTAGAGATGGGCACGAAACGAACAATTTTTCGTTTCCGTTTTCGTTTTTTCGTTTCGTTACGCAACGAAACGACAAGCGAATTTTGTCTCTAAAATCAAATGAAACGAACAGAAACACCGGAAATTTTGTCATGCGTTTCGTTTCTGTTACTGCAATATGAGTGAATTGCTTAAAATGCTAAAAAAATCACAAAAAATGAAATTTAATGGTAACGAAATGGTAATGAAACAAACGAAAACGAAAATGAATTTTTTGCAAAAATTCGTGAAGAACGGAAACAAACCAAAATGGACCCTCCAAACGACAAACGAAATGCCATTTTTTTAATTCGTGCCCATCTCTACTCGCCAGGTAGGATCCTGGAAAGCGGGTGCTGCTCTCTTGGGTCCCTGGAAATCGACGGCTGCACTCCTGGCGGACGGGATCGCTCCCGTTTGTTGGTTGCCACACTTGAAAAGTTTGTTGCTTTGGTGTCGTCAGACGCGGGCCAGGAAACTGGTGTTGGTCCTTCCGCTCGCCCGTCGGCCAGCTGCGCTGAGTTGGGTGGTAAAAGGAGTCCATCGTGTGTGTTGGATGCTGTTCTGTATCTGGTTTGCATGTACAGTGGTGCCTTGGATAAAGGAATTAATTCGTTCCAAATGAAATTATGTTAAGCAAATTTTCCTTTATACAATTTCCCATAGGAATGCATTGAAAACGGAGTGATCCCATTTTTATGTTGTACGGATTCTCCCCATAGGCGATTATGTTAAGCAAATTTCCCCTATCTCCAGAATTTTTTATGTTGTACAAATTTTATATTATACAAGCTGTTTGTTATATACAAGGGTCCACTGTACGCTTGGACTGGTGGTGGAGCGTGTTTGGAGTCGTGAACGTCAGTGGCTATCTTGCAGGGCGCAGCCAGTGGTTTTTAAAGAACCCCATTGAGGGCCCCTTTTTTCAGCCCAAAATTAGGGCTGAAAAACTAGACTTATGTTTGAGTATATACAGTATATGGTCATTATATTCTTGCTAAAACAACCAATCAAATGGTGGCCTAGGACTTTTGCGCAGTGCTATAGGTGTGAAATTGCCTGTTCTTTGCACTTACAAACAGTTTACACTGTGTAAAGTGCTCATTTCCTTAGGTTCACTTGGATTCTGTCAACTCCATCCCCTATCATGTAAGTGACATCCAATTAACCCAGTACTGCTTGTGTCCTGTTCCATGCATTTTAAGAGATGGGTAGTCCTGGCATTGTTTAGTGTTTCTTCAAGAATCACAGTGGTTTAAAAAAACAACAACAACTCCTTGACATTAATCTAGGCAGGATGGTAGCCAAAGAGTGGATGTGCATGTGACGTAGATGCCTTCAGTCTTTCAGTATTGGGTCCTATCTCTCACATAATGTGTGCTGGATAACTGGTTTTATCTATAGGGCCTCGCTTCAGAAATCCTGTAAAGATTCTAAAGCTTTCATTGAGTGTTGTGTCTACTGATTTTACATTGACTGAACTCTACCGCACTTAGCTGGCTTATTTGCATAGGGCCAAGGGTGTAATTCTGTCTGTGTGCCTCCTCTGGCATCTGGTTGCTTTTGAAGAATATTGCTCCTTGCAGAAAACGTTTGCTTTGCATTTTGGCACTGTTTCTTATAGTCCAAAGTACAGTAGGACCCCCATATCCACTGATTCATTATTCACTGATTTAGTTATCCACGGTTGGTAGAGGAAAAATAAATACAGCAGTTGTAAAGCAAGCTACTGTCATAAACCCGCAGCTGCAAAGCAAGCTACTGTCACAAACAGCAGCTGTAAAGCAAGCTACTGTTGCAAAACAGCAGCTGTAAAGCAATTTACTATCACAACACAGCAGTTTTAGGGACATTTTGGTGTTCTCTCTTATCCACAGTTTTCATTATCCACTGGAGGCTTGGAACCAATCCCCAGCGGATACTGGGGTCCTACTGTAACACCTAGGTACTTGGGAGCAAAAAAATGATCTAGTTCCATGGTTCCCAATCTTGGGTAGCCCGGATGTTCTTGGACTGCAACTCCCAGAAATCTTGGCCAGCACAGCTGGTGGTGAAGTCTTCTGGAATTTGAAGTCCAACAATACCTGTTTAATCTGTTTCTTAGATTAAAGGCATGCATTTTAGCCTTTAAAAGGTTGGGTTTAAGTTGGTTTCTCTTACAATACATGCCGAGTTCTTCTCATACATCCTCTTAGTCCAGTTGCACTGGAATAGTCAGATAACTGTGAATAGGACTGAATTACAAATCTGCTGTCTGGAGAAGCTGATACTGTCCGGCCTTCTATTTAATTTAATTTCTGCCGCAACGGTATCGCACTATAATAGTTACTTGATGTGAAAGTTAAGGTGCAAAAAAGGGGGCATTGATGTGTCCATGTTTTGTGTGAGGATGGGAAAAGGGTTCGTGTGTGCTTTGAATCTCTTTGCTTTTTGGGTTATAGCTTCACTTGCAATGTGTTGCTTTGTGCTGGTGGCTTTCCTTTGTGAGGGGCAAGTTATATACACAGTGCATGTTTTGTTACATTACATAAACATCTATATGATGCCTTCCAGTTCGCAAACAGAGTTATTACAAATCCTAATGGCAGATCACATACACTTAGAAGCCTCGTGGCACAGTGGTTAAATGCCTGTACTGCAGCTAAAACGGCTCACACCCTGGGGTTCAATCCCAGGTGGCTGGCTCATGGTTGACTCAGCCTCCTATCCTTCCGAGGTCAGTAAAATGAGTAGCCAGCTAGCTTGGGGGGGCAATGTGTAGCCTGCATAATTAAACTGTAAACAGCTCAGAGAGAGCTTGAAATGCTATGGGGCGGTATATAAGCAGAAGCGGAAGATTTCCTAAAGGGAAGAAAAGTTCTAGTGCAGGGATGGCGAACCTTTTTGATACTGAGTGCCCAAACTCGGTGATGGAGATGGTGGCGGTGCCAGGGGGGTCGGCGGCAGCGGGGGGGGGCAAAGGTGGCAGGGCGATGGGGGCAGCGGGCTCATGGTCAGTGGCGGCGGGGGGACATGGATGGCAATGGTAATGGCGGTAGAGGTGGGGCAGCGGGGCGGCAAAGGCGATGGCAATGGGGTTTGAATCGGCGGCGGGGGTCAGGATCGGTGGCAGGGGGCAGGGATGGGGTGAGGGCAGCAAGGGTGATGGGGCAGCGAGGTCAGGGTCAGCGGCGGCGGCGGTGGTGGAACTTCCAGAATCCCCCAAACACCAGGGCCCTGGACCAGAACTCCTTTACTACAACTCCCAGAATTCCCCCAGGCAGAAGCATCCTACCTAGATGATGATCCCCATCATCTCACTGCAAGCATGGCTGCAGATTACCCTTCTAGCATTCCCTTGCCAGGGTGGTCTAGAGCTACACCTCCCCCAAATCCCCCAGGACTAACCACCCCTACCCCCAAGAATGCCATGGGACCCTGGACTACATATCCCATGATCCCCCACTAGGACATGATCCTTTCCCCCCCATCCCTCATCACCCTGGATAAGAATGAGCCCCTCCAGCCACCAGCTCCGCCAGCATCTTCCTCCTCCTCCTCCTCCTCCCCCTCCCCTCTGCGTGGTCGCCTTGTCCCTCCACCGCTGCCCGGCGCCTCTTCATGATGTCACCACACGACCACTGCTTAAGGGCGCTTGTATGGAAGGCTCTGCGTGGGAGCTGTCATCAGGAATTTTTGAAGCTCGGCCAAAAAACACGCCAGTTATTCTCCTGTTTTATTTTCCAGGGGAAAATTGTAATTTTTGGGAAAAATGAAAAAAAAATGCTACATTAGCACTCCCCCCTTTTACAGCTTGAAAGAATTCTATTCCTTTAGGGACATAACATATGACTGTGGACAATTTGACTTGTCATAAAATTATCAAAACTAGCATATTAAAATATAGTGTATCCAAACAAGCTCGGACGGCTTGGAGAATGCTTATACACAAGTCAATAGATTTTTCCAGTTTTTTGTGTAAAATTAGGTGCCTCGGTTTATATTCAGGTCGGCTTATATTCAAGCATACTGTATATGGATTTATTATTTATTTATTTTGAATATTGTTACCCCACCTTTCTCCTTGGAAAAGGACCCTAGGAGGCTTACAATAATGAGGGACAATATACAGCCCAGAACATTCAAAACATATTCAAGTTAAGAACAGGGAATTAGAAGAGGCATCTCATAACATTAAAAGGTAACATTAAAGTTACCAACTACCAATAACACACAAAAGGAAAAAAAAATCCATTATGAGGGATGGAAACTAGCATGAAAACACTGGTATCCTTATGAGATCAGTCAATGCATTCGTGCATGGTGTCTACCAGGGAATACCAGGTGCTGTAGGTGCCTGGAGTAGGAACTGGCAAACCACTCCAGTACTCCTGCCAAAGAAACTCCATGGACATGGGGTCATGAAGAGTTGGCCACGACTGTAATGACACATCATCATCAACAACAGTCCATCTAAAAGTCACATAATAAGTAGTCCATCGTTCAGGGAAAGCTTTATGCTGAAGTAAGCTGCGTGTGTGCAGAGTTGCATTGGGGCTACACACTGGCATCTGGTGTTGCCTGTTTAATTCCACTTGTGGCTGGAACGCCCCCATGCATGTGTGTCTGCACAGGGCAAGGCTCCCACACAGTGGGGCTGGAAGCTAGAGAAAACACTGATACTGAAGGGTGTTTTGTTTTAGTGGGGAGATATCTCAGCATTCTGAAACGTATAAACACGTAATTATTAAAAGTTGGGAAGAGAAAATATTCCCCTACTGAGCAATGTGGGAACAACTTCTTTCAACCTGTTATCTAGATCTGTAATGAAACTGCACTTTATCGTAACAGAGAGGGAGTGGCCATTTAAGCCTGTGTTTTAAAATGCCAAGTCCTGCACAAAACAAGGTGTTACTCATAAATCTGCTCCTTCTGAAAGGGAGTGGAATGATTTTTACAGCACACACACACTCTCTCTAAACATATTTCAAGATCAGACTTACTCCAGCAAAAGTTAGTCCTCCCCAGGAAAGAGGAAGGATTAAAAACATATTTGCTGTTCTGTCCCTTGGACAGAAGGCATAGCTTTCAGGAGGTGATAGGGATGAACTGAAGCATCACGGAATAATAATGGTAAGAAAGAAAAAGGCAGGAAGATGGGGGGGGGACACACAGTCATCACCGTTTTTTATACTCAAACATGGTATCTTAGTGCTGCCTTAGTTGCTGTGAACAGCATTGACTGTAGGTACCAGCTTTGGAGGTACCGTGTTTCCCCGAAAATAACTATCTTATATTTATTTTTTCTCAAAAAGACACACTAGGGCTTATTTTCAGGGGATGTCTTACTTTTATTAAGTATAATATGCTTGAATGTCAGCCCTGCACACAACCATAGCCACGCCCATCACTAGGTTTTATTATCAGGGTAGGGCTTATATTTAACAAATGCATAGAAATCCTGCTAGGGCTTATTTGGGGGGGAGGTCTTATTTTCAGGGAAACAGGGTATCTGCAGATATGCCTGGGGGGTGGGGAGATAGGGCAGACTCCCACACCCCCACTGGTGAATGTCTTCTCTGCCAGTGAAGGGGTGCCTATAACCTGTTCTTATAACCTGAGCCAATCCCACGTAGTACGCTCAAGATTCACTCAGCATTACATCCTTCCAAGGTTCGTAAAATGAGTACGTAGCTTGCTTGGGGATTTGGGTGGAGGGCAATGTGTAGCCTGCATAGTTAAATTGTAAACCACCACAGAGTGCTTTAAGCACTATAGGGCAGTATATAAGCAGAATGATTTGCTTTGCTTTGCTTATGATTAGTCACCTGCCCATTCAGTCACAGCAGCAGGTGGGTGTCAGATACATCCTGCTTCCATCTATTCTCAAGATTCATTTGCGGGCACCAAAAACAGAGACATGGGAGCAGGAGATCAGACAGCATGAGTTTGAGAAATGTCATGGTCGTGGTTAATCCCTGGCAGTAAAGAAAGCACTCCCACAGTTAACTCATAGAATTCATTCACCAGGATCCAGCATAGAGGGGATTGTGAAAGGAAAAGAGGGGTTTGCCAGTGTGTCAACCCAGGCAGATCCTTGAGCCTTGGGCAGTGGCTTCAGCAGGTTGTTTGCCACTAGAGTGATAAATCATTGCTCTTGTCTCAGATCACAATGGAGTGGAGGGGAAATTGCAGTTTTCCTTGAGGTTTGTAGTAGAGCTTCATGTGTGCACGGAGGATTCTTTTCCAGCTACCCACATTGGCATGTCATGGCATGCTCATGAACACTTGATATTTATTCTAATGAAGTACTTGGTCTACATCAGTGGTTCTCAACCGGTGGGTCCCCAGATGTTCCTGGACTGCAACTCCCAGAAACCCCTTCCAGCACAGTGAGTGGTAGAGGCTTCTGGGAGTTGCAGTCGAAGAACATCTGGGGACGCACAGGTTGAGAGCCATTGGTCTGCATCAAGTAAGAGTTTGCCTACATGTGGAAATGAGCGCTTCTTCTGAGGGGAGGACACAGTTGTGTACTGGAGGAAGCAAATGTATATGGAAGCAGTAATTCAGAGGAGACCTAATCTTCACATGTATCACAAAACAGAGGGATGGTTGCAGCAGTGACCCTTCTCATTGTGTGTTTCTTCTTCCCTTTGTGGTGGAATGTTCAGAACTGGCACTCCTTGTTGGAGTGGAGTCTGGTGTTGATGATTCTGCTGCCTTGTTTCTGAGCCTTGTATGTGGTGTTTTTCACCGTAGAATTAATATCCTGCATTACAGTAAAGTCTTGAGAAGTAATTATAAAACCTATGGTTTTATACACATTTATAAAACCCATGGCTCCTGTTGACATTTCATCCTGTGATGCTAGTTACATGTCCCAAAAGAATCAGCAGAGCACTCAAGTTGCTATGTTTAAGCTGTCTAGACAGAATTCCTCTTTCTTTGGTTCTCTCCCTACCCCCCCCCGCCCCACAAAGTTCCCTGTTGCTAAAGCAGGAAATGATAATGTGTGCAGAAAATATTTGTGGTAGGGTGGGTTGTGATAGATGAAGCCATTTATAGATACACTAGAGGAAAAGTAGCAGACGAACACAAACAGCTAAAGCCAACTTTTAATTATTAGGGATCAAGAGATTGAATTTGCCTTCCTGAGCAGAGAGGTATTCTAGAGAAAATGAGATAGGGAGCTTCATAAGTAAGTTCTGTAGAACTGAGCAGAATATGCTCCTGAGCACTGATTTGTAGAATTTTATTATATTTTGCAGTCTCTTTACTGGGGGACAGTTGCTCTGGCCCATGGCGGCTGTGCCATGGGGTTCCCCAGGGCTCTATATTGTCCCCCATGCTATTTAATATCTACATGAAACATCTGGGGGAGTCATTAGGAGGTTTGGGCTGACGAGTCAGCAATATGCTGACAACACTCAGCTCTACCACTTGTTCTCCACCAATCCAGCTGTGATGGTCTCTGTTTTGAACTTGTGCCTGCGCTCGATAATGGACTGGATGAGGGTCAATAAACTGAAGCTCAGTCCAGACAAGTCAGAAGTGTTGTTGGTGGGTGTTCCGCCTGATAGGTCAGAAGGCCAGTCACCTGTCCTGGATGGGGTTGCACTCCCACTAAGAGACATGGTCTGTAGTTTTGGGGTGCTCCTGGACCTGGGTCTTACCAGCTGAACTCAGTGGCCAGGGGTACCTTTTTAAAGCTGCAGAGATTATATCAACTTTGCCCTTACCCGGATGAGCGGAGCTTGGCAACAGTCACACATGCAGACATGCACAGATTGAACTACAGTAACACCCACCCTTTCGCGGTTCATATACTGCAGTCCTGGTATATCACAGGACCACAGTATATGAAAAAAGTCCCCTGGGGTAAGCTGGAAAGGTTTGTTTCAGGCCTCCTGTACTTACCCCAGGTCTGCCACTGCCCTGACCGGCCCTCGGAGGCCCCAAAAGTGCTTCCCGCCGAACCAGAAATGACTTCTGGAAAACTGGAAGTGACCTCTGGATCGCGAGGCAGCACTTTTGTGGCTGGGCCTTTCTGGGCATGTTGGAGGACTCAGAAATGCTTTTCTGTGAACTGGAAGTGAATCAGAAGTCCGGTTCGCAGAAAAGCATTTCTGAGGCCTCCGGCATGCTTAAAAAGACCCTCGGAGGCCCCAAAAGTGCTTTCTAGTGATCCAGAGGTCACTAAACTTATTCTTTAAGGTGCCACATGTTTTGTGTCTTTTGTTTTGTTTTTCTTTGATTTTTGCCTGAAATTCTTGAAAAGACTAACACGGCTAACATGGCTACCTTCTCTGAAATTTCTCTGACCCAGGGTTGCAGCTTCTTAATTATGGGGACAATTCAGTCTTTGAGCTTCAAGGGCGAGATATTCTGTTTTATACATTGTTGATCATCACCAGCAAAAGCTTGAAGATGGCCACTAGTTGTGTGGCATATGGTCTTGGCTCCTCTCAGATTATCCATAAGCAGGCCATGTGCCAGTCCACATTGGGTGTTCTTACATGGGTACTTTTGCTCTGGCATCTGGACAGGCAGTTCCAGTATTCCAGATATTGTAAAACTTTTACAAGCAGGATTAGACTTGTATTTTTTTAATACTGAAAAAGTATGTACAGTGGTAAATTAATTCGTTCCAAATGAAATTATGTTAAGCAAATTTTCCTTTATACAAATTTCCCATAGGAATGCATTGAAAACAGAGTGATTCCATTTTTATGTTGTACGGATTTTCCCCATAGATGATTATGTTAAGCAAATTTCCCCTATCTCCAGAATTTTTTATGTTGTACAGATTTTATGTTATACAAGGGTCTACTGTATACTGTTTTGGTCCTGCCTTCTAGCTTTTCTGAGTATCTTACATTTCACAATTTTCTGCTCTCTTTTCAGAATACTGTAGCCAGCCATACATTTGAGTACACTTGGCTACTTCACTTCCTACATTCTCTGGTTAATCTACTTGAATCAATGCTAGAATACTCTTCTATACTGCTTTTATGTGATAATGACTTCAGCATTTTTTCTGTATGAACTTGGGGCAAGGTTCTCTCTAGGGTGTATGCAGACATGCCTCTGCCCCCCTTCCATGCAGGGCCTCTTCACCCCCACGCACCTGGTGCAACTGTTTTTTGTTTTGGTCATGATGGAACCTGCACAGGTGGGGAGTGACATGTGTAAGGATGGAGCCCTGTGCAGCAGGAATGAGAGTTATTATACTCAGTCTCATTATACCTTTATGATGAAAAAGTTCAATTTTCTATTAAAACCCTGAGATCCAGCAGATTTGTCCCCTGCTCTGAGAGAAACTGATAGTAGTTTTACAGTCGTTTGATCTCTGCTCTAAAGGAAAGAAATGGGAATAGAGAATCATGGCAAATACTAGCAAATTAAACTATCTCCTTACCTGAAAAACAGTTTTACTGGTTAAAACCAAAATCCTTTGGCTGAGCAAAAAATGCCTTTAAATGAACCTAGAGTTATTTCTCAGAGATCAAAGCAAATCATCACTTGGATGTAATCAACAGAAAGAGTTTTCAGATCACAAGTATTTTGATAGGTTATTGACCAGTTTAGTAGGAGGAGAGGATGGGTTTATGAAATCTTAGATCCCCTCTTCACATTTTAATTTGAATTCATTGGGTGACTCATTTTTCAATATATTTGGGGGTTTCAGAAGAATTCACCTTTATATTTAAAACTTTCCTGCTTTCTTGGAGTATTCTGAATTTTAACAGAGCTAGACCAATATCAGTCAACAAACTGAAAAGTTCTACAAAAAATTAATGAGTTTAGCTTCCAAGTAAAAACTTTAAAAACCTTTAATACAGTTAAAAGTAGAGATCTGTGTTTTGTTTCGGAAGGGACTGATTCCAGAACGAAACACACCAAAACAGCTGGTGCTCGGAACTGAGTCCCACCCTCCGAAACAAAATCAACCAGTGTCTTACTTTGCTCTAGCTTGCGCTGGGCGAAAATCCAACCAGGAAGTAGCTTCCGATATGTCATCTTTCCCTCTCCCTACTGCTGGCCAATCAGACAGGGAGGCGGGTTAATGCATGTCCTTGCACAGCTCCTGATTGGCCAGCGCCAGGGAGATGGAAAGATGGTGCATCGAAGGTTGCTTCCTGGTTGGATTTTCACCCAGCGCGAACTACAGCAAGGTTAGACAGTGGTTGATTTTTTTCCAGAGGGTGGGACTGGGTTCCAAGCACCAGCTGTGCTGGCATGTTTTGTTTTGAAACTAGCCCCCTTCCAAAACCAAAGGCCCATCTCTAGTTAAAAGATCAAGCATTCAGCACGTATACCCATCATGCCATTTTCATGATATCAGAAACGACCATTACTAACATTTCCAGTTAGATATAGCAGAACATTCAGGTGGACCAGTTTGTTCAGTTACCTTACTGCTGATCTTATGCAATTAATTACAGGGAGCCAAGACTCACTAAGTTTTTACCCATTCTCCTGGTTCACCACTTTCTTCCTCAAACATACAGTAGTATCACTAAAAACTCCATTATCACCTTTATATTGTCTTTCACCAAATATCCTCAGTCCTACCTCCATTAAGTAAGTAAGAAAATACAGTGGACCCTCATATAACAAATGGTTTGTATACCATAAAATCTGTACAACATAAAACATTTCAGAGATAGGGGAAATTTGCTTAACATAATCACCTACAGGGGGAATCTGTACAACATAAAAATGTCACAATTAGGGATTACTCCGTTTTCAATGAATTCCTATGGGAAATTTGTATAAAGGAAAATTTGCTTAACATAATTTCATTTGGAACAAATTAATTCCTTTATACAAGGTACCACTGTATATGAATTGTCTTTTTGCATGCTGAGACAATACGCTAACCAATTTCCCCCTCCTTCCTAGTTGAGTATGTCGTGGAGTATGACTATGATGCTGTGCATGACGACGAACTAACTATTCGAGTTGGTGAAATCATAAGGAATGTGAAAAAACTAGAAGAGGAAGGATGGCTAGAGGGAGAACTAAATGGGAAAAGGGGCATGTTCCCTGACAACTTTGTTAAGGCAAGTATTTTATGTTCATCTCAGTTATTTCTCATGCTTATTACGTAACTTGAACTGTTCAGTTATACCTGTACTGCTGGAAATGTAACTTCAAGATGAGAAATTATTTAAAGCACCATAAAAGTGAAATTCTAGAATAGTGTATTGGAATCTACCATTTAATGTTGTAAATTTGAATAGTTTTTTTTAAATTAATGGCCACTATGTCAGTTTGCTTAATCTTTGCAGTCTTTCACATTTCCTTTTATTAAAGCTCTCTCTTAAAAGTTCATTTGCAAAGCTTAAAAACTAGAACCTAATTCTTTTTCCTTCTGTTTCATCTGCTCTCTGCCCTGCAAATGAAATAATAAATGTACAAGAAAAGAGTTAATCGGTTTACACATGGGTCATATTAGTCATTGTAGTGAATGTTTAGCTGTTGAATTCAGCCTCCATACACCCAGCAGCTGCTTCCTTACCATAATTTCTGGTAAAATTTGCACAATGTCAATATGGCATCAGTGTTCTAGATGTTGTTGAATAGGAAGGATGGATGGGATAGTGTGCAGCATATATATACCTTTTAGTTTGGCATTTGTCTTTTGGGGTTTGTTGCTCAAAAATGACTTTGATTTTTGCCTTTTCCCGAACAATTAGTTCTGTATGTGTTACATCTTGATCTGAACACTTACAGACTAGAGTGCTGAAACCATGCCTGTGTAATGAAGAGGATATGTATGGGCAATTCTTTGTCACATGTAAACTAAGCAATCTGGATTAGCTAGTATATTCTTTGTATATTTCTAAGCATCTTAATGTCATTCTCTAGTCTGCCTTATAAATTGCTGTCTTAGGCCAGGGTATGAATGGACAAGATGTTTCGGGACAAAAGAAGTGGGCTATAATAATTTAAAATACCGTAAGTAAAAGTAGCTGTGATACTAACTTTTGGGGGCAGCTTGAAGGCTCTTGCTAGATGTAAGATCTCAGAATAGGAATAACTTAAAACTATTTTCCTCCGCTCCTAGTGGAACATCCATCATCAGGGAGGAAGATTGCTATTTTCCTGCTATCAGCACTGGGGAAAGTATGAACATCTTCAAGATCTTTACATGTACCCACAAGTCAATAGCCTCAGAGTGGAATGTTTTTAGTGTGAGGGAATATGTGTAGGCAATAAGCTTGCTTAATTTTCAGAACCTTCTCAACAGTTCTCACTATCTCTTGATGGTGCATGGCAGACTATGTCCTGGGTTAAAGTGCAGAGAGCTACTTGGATAATGGCACTTTAATTTTCCATCTGCAGTTCTTCGTGTGTCTAAAAAGCGCCTCCAGAAAATTCCCTAGTTTCTGTGGTGCAGAATGGGAGCTGTAAAATCTGTTTTTCTTCTGTGTATTGTTCCTACAGCCAATAGAGTCTACCAGATGCAGTCCCTTTTTCTATCGCTATATTTATAAAATCATTTTTTCTTTTGAGCTGTATTCAAGGGTTCAGAGAAAGTTGGGAGAGAGCTCTCTCCACACGAGGAAGAGGAAACAGTATGAAGAGAAAACTTGTATCATTGGAGCCTCTCCAAGCAGTTGATAATCCTGGTTTTCCATAGCCCTTATTTTGTGGGAGAATACCTATGTGTAGTAGTAGTAGTAGTAGTAGTAGTAGTAGTAGTAGTAGTAGTAGT
>JAHTLZ010003670.1:0-17245 GCA_023846285.1 Phrynocephalus versicolor | reverse complement strand
TTTGCATTGGATCAGGTGATCACATTGGGCAGAAAGTAAAAAAGGCAGCATCTGCTTGAGAGGAACAATTTTAAACCATCCCCAATGACTGAACAAAAAAGATTGATCAAAAGAGGCAATTCCACAACAGGCTTTACTGGTTTTAATGTGAACTCATCCCTTCCTGATCAGATGCAAATTATGTGGTAATGGCCAGTGTAGTTTCATCTCTTCATTCAATTTCTGTCCATGCCTTATACTAATGATGTTAACAGCAATAAAAATGTACAAAACTGTATTTGAAACAAAAGAAAACAGCAATCAAAATATATGAATTTGGAAGAAATAAACAGAACCCAGCATATAAAAACTTGCATCATCAAACTTCTTGCTTTTCTTCTGCTACCAGAGGCTGGCTCTCTAACTTCAAATCAACAGCTTTAAACATTGATGTTGTGTTGCATCCAAAACAAGACCCCAATGTTCTTCAGCCAGGTTCTTCTCCTTATATTTGTGGCACATTTATTTTAATAATTAGCTATAAGAATATTTATTTTGTTTCTCATTATGTGGCCAAACATTCTAGCTTTCCTCAATTTCTGTTTTATATTTTCTTGGTGTGCATCCATTTGTTTATCACTAATTTGTTGGCCATGCTCCAGACTGGAGAAATTGTTAACTGTCATGGTTTACAGAGGATTATTTCACCTATACACAGTTCCTGATACCATTGGCAAATTACTGAATATATTTATCCACAGTGGAGTATGCAATCCATATAATACCATGATAATTCTAACAATCACCATGTCATGTACACCTTGTCAGTTCTTGAAAAGCCAGCACAAAAAATTCAAGGCTTGTTCCATTGTTTTGTTTGTTTTTTTTCTATGACTCTGCTACTGATAAATCTGTTGCACCCATTAATAAATATGAGAGTGAACTAAACATAAAGTGGTTCGAAGAGTATAAGAAGTTCTACTACCTTCCATACAGATGGAAACTTGATTTTCACATATACAGTACCTCTGGCAGATGTCTTTATGCTGATGTGAACATGATACATCTCACTGAATAAAGCTAGAATGTTATAGTAGAAAAATGTTTTATTGAGGTCAGTATGCCCTTTAATTTTCAGCCCTGCTGCATGGGGCTCCTTCCAGATTTGTGCATGGCCCTGTCACTCCCACATACACGTGGGTTCCGTATGTGACCAAATAAAAAATGGTTGGTTTGGATGTGAAGAGAGGAAAAGCCCTACACAGAGGGGGACAGAGGTGTGTGTGGCTCAGAGGGAACCTTGATAGGTGTGTGGCTAGCCCCCCCCACGCCACCTCCGCCCCAGGTTTGGATGAAATTATGCTTTAGAAATATTCTGATATGACTGTGGACAAAAGTAGTTCATCCGTCTAGAGCCAGCAAACAAGTGACATATTTTTTTTCCTGAAATCTGGGAATAAAATAGATGAAAGAAACAGTCTGTGATGTCCACTCAGCTCAAATCCCCTCTTTTTTTTAGTCTGTGCAAGAGGAAAAGTAGCCAACAACCTACATTTATCCTGTATGCCAGCCTGTTTTCCTTTCAGTTCCTGATCACTTACAAATTGCAGCCAAGCTCCAAAAAATTAGAAGCCCTACATCTGGACTAAAAAGTTCCAGCTTGGGCACAGACCAATCTGGAGTTCCTTTCCCCATGCACTGTGTCACCTCTGAGAAATATACTGCATCAATCCACTCCACAAGCAGTCCAAATTGCAATATGCTTCCCCTTATAATTAATTACACAACAAGCCTACAGGCTTGTTAACATCAGAGTACTGTACTAAATATCAGCAGTGGCATCTTAGAAATGCAAACTATTTTCACTTGGGAAAGATGACGTGATGAAGAAATATTTAGGGTATTAGACTGCAGTTCTTGCTATGCTGCCATAATTCGTAGTGTGGACAATGTACTGTACAGCCAAATGTAGATATGAACTGGAAAGCTATCTGTAATAACATACACAGTAATCACCGGCATATCTATACAGAAACACAAACCCCAACTGAGGTATCAGATCCATAAAGAAGGCTTCTGGTACCTCTTTGTGTTTTGATTGCTTGTACTTCAATGAAGTGGCACAGTTGCTAGGCTTTTCTTGTTATTAATATTATGCACTGTTTTCCAACTTACTCTGACTCTCCCACCATTCCTTACGTATGACATAGTCAGGAATAGTTTACCACCACGGAACTCTGGTGGTTCTCTGGGACTATACTGCTCACCCGAGGACACGTAGACATGTAGACCGAACAGCCACATACATTCCAGGTGACCGCAACTGGCACATCCCCCAGGAGGGGGAATTCCTGGCATTCAATGAATTAAATGGGAGCGTCAAAGTTATTGTCCCCAACTCCTAGTCCTACCTCCAGATTTTTGATTATTTAAGTACAATCACTACTCTGGGTGGTTTAGATTAAAATCTAAAGCTTGCAGGATCCCCACAACATACATTCTTACCTGGAATGTCTATTAAGGTGAGAAAGAGTCTTCCAGATGGAGGTTTCACACGTCTTGCAATTAAAGAGCATTCTGCAACTATTCCATTTTTTTCCTTAATGGATTTCTATTTTCTGGCACTGAAAAAAGCACTGATGGAAGACTTGAAATCTGCTCGTTTGCAAACCCCCCCAGTAGTAAATATACTGTATATACAGTAAACACACTTTAGAAGCCCCAGGATGGGACAGCTGGAAAGTATCTTCCAACAGCGAGCATGAGGAGCCCTCCATCCGGAGGTGTCCCTGAACATCTGATAGCCCAGGCGCATTAAAAAACAAAACAAAACAGAAAACACTCGAAAATTCAAAGGCAAAGCAAACAAGCGGTTCCAGAAAATACTTTTTATCACGACCTGAGGCTGCTTTATTTCCTGAATTTTATGGCCGGGTCAAACGTTGCGGCACCAAAAAAAAAAAAAAAAATTATTTGCCAAGCCACACACTTGGCCCTTATGAGGAGGGGGGGATCTTTCCCTTTGCAACGGCGGGGCCACCGGGGGCCACGCCTGCTCTCCTCCTTCACCTGCCGCCGGAGCACCTTCCTCTTCCTCCTCCTCCCCCCCGCCCCTTCCCATCGGAGCACGCCCCCCCCGGCTGCCCAAAAGGCCGTGGCAACAGAGGGGGGGGAGAAGAGAGAGCAGAAGTCGGAGGTCTCGCGGGAATTGGCCTCGCTGCTTGGCTTCCAGCGGGGGAGACAAAGCTCGGAGGAGGAGGGGCAGGCGGCTTTGGGGGCGGGGCCTGGGGGCGGGGCGGGGCGTGTCACCACATTTCCCCGCCCCACTCCGCCTCCACCCCTGGGAGAGGCTGGGGAACCCTCGGGCCTGCGGCCTTGGGGGCGGAGTCTGAGGGCCGGGAGGGGCGTGTCGCCTCTTTTCCCCGCCCCGCCTCCGCCTCAGCCCTTGGGAGCAGCTGGAGAACCATCGGCTCGGGTTTCCCTCCTCCTCCTCCTCCTCCTCCTCCCCCGCCCTGCCTGCCGCCGATGGAAGCCACGCCGCCGCGACGTCCGGCCTGAAGCGCGGCGGCAGCGGGCGGCTGTCGGATCCGAAGGGAGGCAGGCCCGGCGGTGGCGGCGGCGGTGGCGGTGCATCTTTTTCTGCCGCAGCCCAGCCGAGCGCCCGCAGCATGGGTAAGGGGCGACGGGGAGGGGGCCCGCGAGGGCTTTGCCTTTGCTTTGGGAGGCTTACCTTTTTTTAGGGAGTTTCTTTCCAGACAGGTTGAAAAGCAAGCCCTCCCAATGCGAAGGGGAGAACTGAGCCTCGGGATGGAGCAAAGTAGGAAAGACCTGGATTCTCCCTCAAATTATTTTCTCTCTCTTTCTCCCAAATCAAAAGCCAGAGCTATATATTTTTTTTTTGAAAATAATTTGAGAGAGAGAGAATCCAGGTCTTTCCTACTTGGCTCCATCCCGAGACTCCCGTCTCCCCTTCGTATTTTTTGGGTCTTTTCTGCGGATGGACCGGTTCCTTTTTGCTTTGCTTAAAAATACAAACAAGTCAGCAAACTACCAATGCACCACTTGCAATCCCCGGCGCTGCACGACAGTTCTTAAGCGGGAAAGAGGTTGGCTTGCTTTCCTCCGGGCGCTTTGCAGAGCCGCCCCCGCTTCCCTCCCTCCCTCCTTTTCCTCCTCCTCCCCCTCCTCTTCCTCCCCCGGGGCTCTGGGGGTGGGGTGGGGGGTTGGCACTGCCGTCCCCCCGTGGGCCGCGGAAGGGGCGCCCTGGGTCGGCTCCCCCGTGGCAGTGTCCAGGCGTTCCTGAGCGTGGGCGCGGGACCTGGGGAAGGGTGGGGGTGCGCACGGGGGTGTCCCCGGCCCCTTCCTTGGTGGAGCAGCCTCGTTGCCGAGGCAGGAGGCGTGGGGGGCGTGGGGAAAAAGAGGAGGCCGCAGGTTGTAAAGTCGCCAGTAGAGATGGGCACAAAACGAACAATTTTTCGTTTCCGTTTTCGTTTTTTCGTTTCCTTACGCAACGAAACAACAAGCGAATTTTGTCTCTAAAATCAAATGAAACGAACAGAAACACCGGAAATTTTGTCATGCGTTTCGTTTCCGTTACTGCAATATGAGTGAATTGCTTAAAATGCTAAAAAAATCACAAAAAAATGAAATTTAATGGTAACGAAATGAACGAAAACGAAAATGAATTTTTTGCAAAAATTCATGAAGAACGGAAACAAACCGAAATGGACCCTCCAAACGACAAACGAAATGCCATTTTTTTGATTCGTGCCCATCTCTACTCGCCAGGTAGGATCCTGGAAAGCGGGTGCTGCTCTCATGGGTCCCTGGAAATCGAGGGCTGCCCTACTGGAGGATGGGATCGCTCCCGTTTGTTGGTTGCCACACTTGAAAAGTTTGTTGCTTTGGTGTCGTCAGGCGTGGGCCAGGAAACTGGTGTTGCTCCTTCCGCTCGCCCGTCGGCCAGCTGCGCTGAGTTGGGTGGTAAAAGGAGTCCATCGTGTGTGTTGGATGCTGTTCTGTATCTGGTTTGCATGTACAGTGGTGCCTTGGATAAAGGAATTAATTCATTCCAAATGAAATTATGTTAAGCAAATTTTCCTTTATACAATTTCCCATAGGAATGCATTGAAAATGGAGTGATCCCATTTTTATGTTGTACGGATTCTCCCCATAGGCGATTATGTTAAGCAAATTTCCCCTATCTCCGGAATTTTTTATGTTGTACAAATTTTATGTTATACAAGCTGTTTGTTATATACAAGGGTCCACTGTACGCTTGGACTGGTGATGGAGCGTGTTTGGAGTCGTGAACGTCAGTGGCTATCTTGCAGGGCGCAGCCAGTGGTTTTTAAAGAATCCCATTGAGGGCCCCTTTTTTTCAGCCCAAAATTAGGGCTGAAAAACTAGACTTATGTTTGAGTATATACAGTATATGGTCATTATATTCTTGCTAAAACAACCAATCAAATGGTGGCCTAGGACTTTTGCGCAGTGCTATAGGTGTGAAATTGCCTGTTCTTTGCACTTACAAACAATTTACACTGTGTAAAGGGCTCATTTCCTTAGGTTCACTTGGATTCTGTCAACTCCATCCCCTGTCATGTAAGTGACATCCAGTTAACCCAGTACTGCTTGTGTCCTGTTCCATGCATTTTAAGAGATGGGTAGTCCTGGCATTGTTTAGTGTTTCTTCAAGAATCACAGTGGTTTTTTAAAAAAAAAAACGACAACTCCTTGACATTAATCTAGGCAGGATGGTAGCCAAAGAGTGGATGTGCATGTGATGTAGATGCCTTCAGTCTTTCAGTATTGGGTTCTATCTCTCACATAATGTGTGCTGGATAACTGGTTTTATCTATAGGGCCTCGCTTCAGAAATCCTGTAAAGATTCTAAAGCTTTCATTGAGTGTTGTGTCTACTGATTTTACATTGACTGAACTCTACCGCACTTAGCTGGCTTATTTGCATAGGGCCAAGGGTGTAATTCTGTCTGTGTGCCTCCTCTGGCAACTGGTTACTTTCGAAGAATATTGCTCCTTGCAGAAAACGTTTGCTTTGCATTTTGGCACTGTTTCTTATAGTCCAAAGTACAGTAGGACCCCCGTATCCCCTGATTCATTATCCCCTGATTTAGTTATCCACGGTTGGCAGAGGAAAAATAAATAAATACAGCAGCTGTAAAGGAAGCTACTGTCATAAACCCACAGCCGTAAAGCAAGCTACCATCACAAACAGCAGATGTAAAGCAAGCTACTGTTGCAAAACAGCAGCTGTAAAGCAAGTTACTATCACAAAACAGCAGTTTTGGGGACATTTTGGTGTTATCTCTTATCCACAGTTTTCATTATCCACGGGAGGCTTGGAACCAATCCCCAGCAGATACTGGGGTCCTGCTGTAACACCTAGGTACTTGGGGGCAAAAAAATGATCTAGTTCCATGGTTCCCAGTCTTGGGTAGCCCGGATGTTCTTGGACTGCAACTCCCAGAAATCTTGGCCAGCACAGCTAGTGGTGAAGTCTTCTGGAATTTGAAGTCCAACAATACCTGTTTAATCTGTTTCTTAGATTAAAGGCATGCATTTTAGCCTTTAAAAGGTTGGGTTTAAGTTGGTTTCTCTTACAATACATGCCGAGTTCTTCTCATACATCCTCTTAGTCCAGTTGCACTGGAATAGTCAGATAACTGTGAATAGGACTGAATTACAAATCTGCTGTCTGGAGAAGCTGATACTGTCCAGCCTTCTATTTAATTTAATTTCTGCCGCAACGGTATCGCACTATAATAGTTACTTGATGTGAAAGTTAAGGTGCAAAAAAGGGGGCATTAATGTGTCCATGTTTTGTGTGAGGATGGGAAAAGGGTTCATCTGTGCTTTGAATCTCTTTGCTTTTTGGGTTATAGCTTCACTTGCAATGTGTTGCTTTGTGCTGGTGGCTTTCCTTTGTGAGGGGCAAGTTATATACACAGTGCATGTTTTGTTACATTACATAAACATCTATATGATGCCTTCCAGTTCACAAACAGAGTTATAACAAAACCTAATGGCAGATCACATGCACTTAGAAGCCTCGTGGCACAGTGGTTAAATGCCTGTACTGCAGCTAAAACTGCTCACACCCTGGGTTTCAATCCCAGGTGGCTGGCTCATGGTTGACTCAGCCTCCTATCCTTCCGGGGTCAGTAAAATGAGTAGCCAGCTAGCTTGGGGGGGGGGGCAATGTGTAGCCTGCATAATTAAACTGTAAACAGCTCAGAGAGTGCTTGAAATGCTACGGGGCGGTATATAAGCAGAAGCGGAAGATTTCCTAAAGGGAAGAAAAGTTCTAGTGCAGGGATGGCGAACCTTTTTGATACTGAGTGCCCAAACTCGGTGATGGAGACGGTGGCGGTGCCAGGGGGGTCGGCGGCAGCGGGGGGGGGCAAAGGTGGCAGGGCGGCGGGGGCAGCGGGCTCATGGTCAGCGGCGGTGGGGGGACATGGATGGCAATGGTAATGGCGGTAGAGGTGGGGCGGCAAGGGCGATGGCGATGTGGTCGGGATCGGCGGCAGGGGTCAGGATCGGTGGCAGGGGCAGAGATGGGGTGAAGGCAGCAAGGGTGACGGGGCGGCGAGGTCAGGGTCGGCGGTGGCGGCGGAACTTCCAGAATCCCCCAAACACCAGGGCCCTGGACCAGAACTCCTTTACTACAACTCCCAGAATTCCCCCAGGCAGAAGCATCCTACCTAGATGATGATCCCCATCATCTCACTGCAAGCATGGCTGCGGATTACCCTTCTAGCATTCCCTTGCCAGGGTGGTCTAGAGCTACACCTCCCCCAAATCCCCCAGGACGAACCCCCCAGACCCCCCAGAATGCCATGGGACCCTGGACTACATATCCCATGAGCGCCCACGCGGACATGATCCTTCCCCCCATCCCTCATCACCCTGGATAAGAATGAGCCCCTCCAGCCACCAGCTCCGCCAGCATCTTCCTCCTCCTCCTCCTCCCCCTCCCCTCTGCGTGGTCGCCTTGTCCCTCCACCGCTGCCCAGCGCTTCTTCGTGATGTCACCACACGGCCACTGCTTAAGGGCACTTGTATGGAAGGCTCTGCGTGGGAGCTGCCATCAGGAATTTTTGAAGCTCGGGCAAAAAACACCCCAGTTATTCTCCTGTTTTATTTTCCAGGGGAAAATTGTAATTTTTGGGGAAAATGAAAAAAATGCTACATTAGCACTCCCCCCTTTTACAGCTTGAAAGAATTCTATTCCTTTAGGGACATAACATATGACTGTGGACAATTTGACTTGTCATAAAATTATCAAAACTAGCATATTAAAATATAGTGTATCCAAACAAGCTCGGATGGCTTGGAGAATGCTTATACACAAGTCAATAGATTTTTCCAGTTTTTTGTGTAAAATTAGGTGCCTCGGTTTATATTCGGGTCGGCTTATATTCAAGCATACTGTATATGGATTTATTATTTATTTATTTTGAATATTGTTACCCCACCTTTCTCCTTGGAAAAGGACCCTAGGAGGCTTACAATAATGAGGGACAATATACAGCCCAGAACATTCAAAACATATTCAAGTTAAGAACAGGGAATTAGAAGAGGCAACTCATAACATTAAAAGGTAACATTAAAGTTACCAACTACCAATAACACACAAAAGGAAAAAAAATCCATTATGAGGGATGGAAACTAGCATGAAAACACTGGTGTCCTTATGAGGTCAGTCAGTGCATTCATGCAGGGTGACCACCAGGGAATACCAGGTGCTGTAGGTGCCTGAAGTAGGAACTGGCAAACCATTCCAGTACTCCTGCCAAAGAAACTCCATGGACATGGGGTCATGAAGAGTTGGCCACGACTGTAATGACACATCATCAACAACAACAACAGTCCATCTAAAAGTCACATAATAAGTAGTCCATCGTTCAGGGAAAGCTTTATGCTGAAGTAAGCTGCGTGTGTGCAGAGTTGCATTGGGGCTACACCATGGCATCTGGTGTTGCCTGGTTAATTCCACTTGTGGCTGGAATGCCCCCATGCATGTGTGTCTGCACAGGGCAAGGCTCCCACACAGTGGGGCTGGAAGCTAGAGAAAACACTGATACTGAAGGGTGTTTTGTTTTAGTGGGGAGATATCTCAGCATTCTGAAACGTATAAACACGTAATTATTAAAAGTTGGGAAGAGAAAATATTCCCCTACTGAGCAATGTGGGAACAACTTCTTTCAACCTGTTATCTAGATCTGTAATGAAACTGCACTTTATCGTAAAAGAGAGGGAGTGGCCATTTAAGCCTGTGTTTTAAAATGCCAAGTCCTGCACAAAACAAGGTGTTACTCATAAATCTGCTTCTGAAAGGGAGTGGAATGATTTTTACAGCACACACACACGCGCGCACACTCTAAACATATTTCAAGATCAGACTTACTCCAGCAAAAGTTAGTCCTCCCCAGGAAAGAGGAAGGATTAAAAACATATTTGCTGTTCTGTCCCTTGGACAGAAGGCACAGCTTTCAGGAGGTGATAGGGATGAACTGAAGCATCATGGAATAATAATGGTAAGAAAGAAAAAGGCAGCAAGATGGGGGACACACGGTCATCACCGTTTTTTATACTCAAACATGGTATCTTAGTGCTGCCTTAGTTGCTGCGAACAGCATTGACTGTAGGTAGCAGCTTTGGAGGTACCGTGTTTTCCCGAAAATAAGACACTGTCTTATATTTATTTTTTCTCAAGAAGACACACTAGGGCCTATTTTCAGGGGATGTCTCACTTTTGTTAATTATAATATGCTTGAATGTCAGCCCTGCACACAACCATAGCCACGCCCATCACTAGGTTTTATTATCAGGGTTGGGCTTATATTTAACAAATGCATAGAAATCCTGCTAGGGCTTATTTTTGGGGGAGGTCTTATTTTCAGGGAAACAGGGTATCTGCAGATATGCCTGGGGTGGGGGTGGGGAGATAGGGCAGACTCCCACACCCCCACTGGTGAATGTCTTCTCTGCCAGTGAAGGGATGCCTATAACCTGTTATAACCTGAGCCAATCCCATGTAGCACGCTCAAGATTCACTCAGCATTACATCCTTCCAAGGTTCGTAAAATGAGTACGTAGCTTGCTTGGGGATTTGGGTGGAGGGCAATGTGTAGCCTGCATAGTTAAATTGTAAACCACCACAGAGTGCTTTAAGCACTATAGGGCAGTATATAAGCAGAATGATTTGCTTTGCTTTGCTTATGATTAGTCACCTGCCCATTCAGTCACAGCAGCAGGTGGGTGTCCGTACATCCTGCTTCCATCTATTCTCAAGATTCATTTGTGGGCACCGAAAACAAAGACACGGGAGCAGGAGATCAGACAGCATGAGTTTGAGAAAGGTCATGGTCGTGGTTAATCCCTGGCAGTAAAGAAAGCACTCCCACAGTTAACTCATAGAATTCATTCACCAGGATCCAGCATAGAGGGGATTGTGAAAGGAAAAGAGGGCTTTGCCAGTGTGTCAACCCAGGCAGATCCTTGAGCCTTGGGCAGTGGCTTCAGCAGGTTGTTTGCCACAAGAGTGATAAATCATTGCTCTTGTCTCAGAGCACAATGGAGTGGAGGGGAAATTGCAGTTTTCCTTGAGGTTTGTAGTGGAGCTTCATGTGTGCACTGAGGATTCTTTTCCAGCTACCCACATTGGCATGTCATGGCATGCTCATGAACACTTGATATTTATTCTAATGAAGTACTTGGTCTACATCAGTGGTTCTCAACCGGTGGGTCCCCAGATGTTCCTGGACTGCAACTCTCAGAAACCCCTTCCAGCACAGTGAGTGGTGGAGGCTTCTGGGAGTTGCAGTCCAAGAACATCTGGGGACGCACAGGTTGAGAGCCATTGGTCTGCATCAAGTAAGAGTTTGCCTACATGTGGGAATGAGCGCTTCTTCTGAGGGGAGGATACAGTTGTGTACTGGAGGAAGCAAATGTATATGGAAGCAGTAATTCAGAGGAGACCTGATCTTCACATGTATCACAAAACAGAGGGATGGTTGCAGCAGTGACCCTTCTCATTGTGTGTTTCTTCTTCCCTTTGTGGTGGAATGTTCAGAACTGGCACTCCTTGTTGGAGTGGAGTCTGGTGTTGATGATTCTGCTGCCTTGTTTCTGAGCCTTGTATGTGGTGTTTTTCACTGTAGAATTAATATCCTGCATTACAGTAAAGTCTTGAGAAGTAATTATAAAACCTATGGTTTTATACACATTTATAAAACCCATGGTTCCTGTTGACATTTCATCCTGTGATGCTAGTTACATGTCCCAAAAGAATCAACAGAGCACTCAAGTTGCTATGTTTAAGCTGTCTAGACAGAATTCCTCTTTCTTTGGTTCTCTCCCTACCCCCCCCCCGCCCCACAAAGTTCCCTGTTGCTAAAGCAGGAAATGATAATGTGTGCAGAAAATATTTGTGGTAGGGTTGGTTGTGATAGATGAAGCCATTTATAGATACACTAGAGGAAAAGTAGCAGACGAACACAAACAGCTAAAGCCAACTTTTAATTATTAGGGATCAAGAGATTGAATTTGCCTTCCTGAGCAGAGAGGTATTCTAGAGAAAATGAGATAGGGAGCTTCATAAGTAAGTTCTGTAGAACTGAGCAGAATATGCTCCTGAGCACTGATTTGTAGGATTTTATTATATTTTGCAGTCTCTTTACTGAGGGACAGTTGCTCTGGCCCATGGCGGCTGCGCCATGGGTTCCCCAGGGCTCTATATTGTCCCCCATGCTATTTAATATCTACATGAAACCTCTGGGGGAGTCATTGGGAGGTTTGGGCTGACGAGTCAGCAATATGCTGACAACACTCAGCTCTACCACTTGTTCTCCACCAATCCAGCTGTGATGGTCTCTGTTTTGAACTTGTGCCTGCGCTCGATAATGGACTGGATGAGGGTCAATAAACTGAAGCTCAGTCCAGACAAGTCAGAAGTGTTGTTGGTGGGTGTTCCGCCTGATAGGTCAGAAGGCCAGTCACCTGTCCTGGATGGGGTTGCACTCCCACTAAGAGACATGGTCTGTAGTTTTGGGGTGCTCCTGGACCTGGGTCTTACCAGCTGAACTCAGTGGCCAGGGGTACCTTTTTAAAGCTGCAGAGATTATAACAACTTTGCCCTTACCCGGATGAGCAGAGCTTGGCAACAGTCACACATGCACACATGCACAGATTGAACTACAGTAACACCCACCCTTTCGCGGTTCATATACTGCAGTCCTGGTATATCACAGGACCACAGTATATGAAAAAAGTCCCCTGGGGTAAGCTGGAAAGGTTTGTTTCAGGCCTCCTGTACTTACCCAGGTCTGCCACTGCCCTGACCGGGCCAGCAAGGGCCTTTCTGGGCCCTCCAAGGCCCCAAAAGTGCTTCTCGCCGAACCAGAAATGACTTCTGGAAAACTGGAAGTGACCTCTGGATTGCTAGGTAGCACTTTTGTGGTAGGCCTTTCTGGGCATGTTGGAGGACTCAGAAATGCTTTTCTGTGAACCGGAAGTGAATCAGAAGTCACTTCCGGTTCACAGAAAAGCATTTCCGAGGCCTCCGGCATGCTTAAAAAGACCCTCGGCGGCCCCAAAATGCTTTCTAGTGATCCAGAGGTCACTCAAGTTATTCTTTAAGGTGCCACATGTTTTGTGTCTTTTGTTTTGTTTTTCTTTGATTTTTGCCTGAAATTCTTGAAAAGACTAACACGGCTACCCTCTCTGAAATTTCTCTGACCCAGGGTTGCAGCTTCTTAATTATGGGGACAATTCAGTCTTTGAGCTTCAAGGGTGAGATATTCTGTTTTATACATTGTTGATCATCACCAGCAAAAGCTTGAAGATGGCCACTAGTTGTGTGGCATATGGTCTTGGCTCCTCTCAGATTATCCATAAGCAGGCCATGTGCCAGTCCACATTGGGTGTTCTTACATGGGTACTTTTGCTCTGGCATCTGGACAGGCAGTTCCAGTATTCCAGATATTGTAAAACTTTTACAAGCAGGATTAGACTTGTATTTTTTTAATACTGAAAAAGTATGTACAGTGGTAAATTAATTCGTTCCAAATGAAATTATGTTAAGCAAATTTTCCTTTATACAAATTTCCCATAGGAATGCATTGAAAACAGAGTGATTCCATTTTTATGTTGTACGGATTTTCCCCATAGACGATTATGTTAAGCAAATTTCCCCTATCTCCAGAATTTTTTTATGTTGTACAGATTTTATGTTATACAAGGGTCTACTGTATACTGTTTTGGTCCTGCCTTCTAGCTTTTCTGAGTATCTTACATTTCACAATTTTCTGCTCTCTTTTCAGAATACTGTAGCCAGCCATACATTTGAGTACACTTGGCTACTTCAGTTCCTACATTCTCTGGTTAATCTACTTGAATCAATGCTAGAATACTCTTCTATACTGCTTTTATGTGATAATGACTTCAGCATTTTTTCTGTATGAACTTGGGGCAAGGTTCTCTCTAGGGTGTATGCACACATGCCTCTGCCCCCCTTCCATGCAGGGCCTCTTCACCCCCACGCACCTGGTGCAACTGTTTTTTGTTTTGGTCATGATGGAACCTGCGCAGGTGGGGAGTGACGTGTAAGGATGGAGCTCTGTGCAGCAGGAATGAGAGTTATTATACTCAGTCTCATTATACCTTTATGATGAAAAAGTTCAATTTTCTATTAAAACCCTGAGATCCAGCAGATTTGTCCCCTGCTCTGAGAGAAACTGATAGTAGTTTTACAGTTGTTTGATCTCTGCTCTAAAGGAAAGAAATGGGAATAGAGAATCATGGCAAATACTAGCAAATTAAACTATCTCCTTACCTGAAAAACAGTTTTACTGGTTAAAAACAAAATCCTTTGGCTGAGCAAAAAATGCCTTTAAATGAACCTAGAGTTATTTCTCAGAGATCAAAGCAAATCATCACTTGGATGTAATCAACAGAAAGAGTTTTCAGATCACAAGTATTTTGATAGGTTATTGACTAGTTTAGTAGGAGGAGAGGATGGGTTTATGAAATCTTAGATCCCCTCTTCACATTTTAATTTGAATTCATTGGGTGACTCATTTTTCAATATATTTGGGGGTTTCAGAAGAATTCACCTTTATATTTAAAACTTTCCTGCTTTCTTGGAGTATTCTGAATTTTAACAGAGCTAGACCAATATCAGTCAACAAACTGAAAAGTTCTACAAAAAATTAATGAGTTTAGCTTCCAAGTAAAAACTTTAAAAACCTTTAATACAGTTAAAAGTAGAGATGTGTGTTTTGTTTCGGAAGGGACTGATTCCAGAACGAAACACACCAACACAGCTGGTGCTCGGAACTGAGTCCCACCCTCGGGAAAAAATTAACCAGTGTCTTACCTTGCTCTAGCTTGCGCTGGGCGAAAATCCAACCAGGAAGTAGCTTCCAATATGTCATCTTTCCCTCTCCCTAGTGCTGACCAATCAGACAGGGAGGCAGGTTAATGCATGTCCTTGCACAGCTCCTGATTGGCCAGCGCCAGGGAGATGGAAAGATGGTGCATCGAAGGTTGCTTCCTGGTTGGATTTTCACCCAGCGCGAACTACAGCAAGGTAAGACAGTGGTTGATTTTTTTTCCAGAGGGTGGGACTGGGTTCCAAGCACCAGCTGTGCTGGCATGTTTTGTTTCGAAACTAGCCCCCTTCCAAAACCAAAGGCCCATCTCTAGTTAAAAGATCAAGCATTCAGCACGTATACCCATCATGCCATTTTCATTATATCAGAAACGACCATTACTAACATTTCCAGTTAGATATAGCAGAACATTCAGGTGGACCAGCTTGTTCAGTTACCTTACTGCTGATCTTATGCAATTAATTACAGGGAGCCAAGACTCACTAAGTTTTTACCCATTCTCCTGGTTCACCACTTTCTTCCTCAAACATACAGTAGTATCACTAAAGACTCCATTATCACCTTTATATTGTCTTTCACCAAATATCCTCAGTCCTACCTCCATTAAGTAAGTAAGAAAATACAGTGGACCCTCATATAACAAATGGTTTGTATACCATAAAATCTGTACAACATAAAACATTTCAGAGATAGGGGAAATTTGCTTAACATAATCACCTACAGGGGGAATCTGTACAACATAAAAATGGTCACAATTAGGGATTACTCCATTTTCAATGAATTCCTATGGGAAATTTGTATAAAGGAAAATTTGCTTAACATAATTTCATTTGGAATGAATTAATTCCTTTATACAAGGTACCACTGTATATGAATTGTCTTTTTGCATGCTGAGACAATACGCTAACCAATTTCCCCCTTCTTCCTAGTTGAGTATGTCGTGGAGTATGACTATGATGCTGTGCATGACGACGAACTAACTATTCGAGTTGGTGAAATCATAAGGAATGTGAAAAAACTAGAAGAGGAAGGATGGCTAGAGGGAGAACTAAATGGGAAAAGGGGCATGTTCCCTGACAACTTTGTTAAGGCAAGTATTTTATGTTCATCTCAGTTATTTCTCATGCTTGTTACGTAACTTGAACTGTTCAGTTATACCTGTACTGCTGGAAATGTAACTTCAAGATGAGAAATTATTTAAAGCATCATAAAAGTGAAATTCTAGAATAGTGTGTTGGAATCTACCATTTAATGTTGTAAATTTGAATAGTTTTTTTTAAATTAATGGCCACTATGTCAGTTTGCTTAATCTTTGCAGTCTTTCACATTTCCTTTTATTAAAGCTCTCTCCTAAAAGTTCATTTGCAAAGCTTAAAAACTAGAACCTAATTCTTTTTCCTTCCGTTTCATTTGCTCTCTGCCCTGCAAATGAAATAATAAATGTGCAAGAAAAGAGTTAATCGGTTTACACATGGGTCATATTAGTCATTGCAGTGAATGTTTAACTGTTGCATTCAGCCTCCATACACCCAGCAGCTGCTTCCTTGCCATAATTTCTGGTAAAATTTGCATAATGTCAATATGGCATCAGTGTTCTAGATGTTGTAGAATAGGAAGGATGGATGGGATAGTGCACAGCATATATATACCTTTTAGTTTGGCATTTGTCTTTTGGGGTTTGTTGCTCAAAAATGACTTTGTTTCCTTTTCCTGAACAATTAGTTCTGTATGTGTTACATCTTGATGTGAAAACCTACAGACTAGAGTGCTGAAACCATGCCTGTGTAATGAAGAGGATATGTATGGGCGATTCTTTGTCACATGTAAACTAAGCAATCTGGATTATTTATTTATTTATTTATTTATTTTTACAACTTATATGCCGCCCACTACCCAAAGGTCTCTGGGCGGCTTCCAATCAAAGAATTAAAACAGTTTAAAACATCAAGTATATTCTTTGTATATTTCTAAGCATCTTAATGTCATTCTCTGGTCTGCCTTATAAATTGCTGTCTTAGGCCAGGGTATGAATGAACAAGATGTTTCGGGACAAAAGAAGTGGGCTATAATAATTTAAAATACCGTAAGTAAAAGTAGCTGTGATACTAACTTTTGGGGGCAGCTTGAAGGCTCTTGCTAGATGTAAGCTCTCAGAATAGGAATAACTTAAAACTATTTTCCTCCGCTCCTAGTGGAACATCCATCATCAGGGAGGAAGATTGCTATTTTCCTGCTATCAGCACTGGGGAAAGTATGAACATCTTCAAGATCTTTACATGTACCCACAAGTCAATTGCCTTGGAGTGGAATGTTTTTGGTGTGAGGGAATATGTGTAGGCAATAAGCTTGCTTAATTTTCAGAACCTTCTCAAAAGTTCTCACTATCTCTTGATGGTGCATGGCAGACTATGTCCTGGGTTAAAGTGCAGAGAGCTACTTGGATAATGGCACTTTAAGTTTCCATCTGCAGTTCTTCGTGTGTCTAAAAAGCGCCTCCAGAAAATTCCCTAGTTTCTGTGGTGCAGAATGGGAGCTGTAAAATCTGTTTTTCTTCTGTATATTGTTCCTACAGCCAATACAGTCTACCAGATGCAGTCCCTTTTTCTATCGCTATATTTATAAAATCATTTTTTTTTTCTTTTGAGCTGTATTCAAGGGTTCAGAGAAAGTTGGGAGAGAGCTCTCTCCACACGAGGAAGAGGAAACAGTATGAAGAGAAAACTTGGATCATTGGAGCCTCTCCAAGCAGTTGATAATCCTGGTTTTCCACAGCCCTTATTTTGTGGGAGAATACCTATGTGTAGTAGTAGTAGTAGTAGTAGTAGTAGTAGTAGTAGTAGTAGTAGT
>JAHTLZ010003669.1:0-10643 GCA_023846285.1 Phrynocephalus versicolor | reverse complement strand
AAAATTTCATATATTTATTTTGTGTGTGTGATTTGTCAACCCTTTTTTATCACAACTAAAAAAATAAAAATGGATTCATCCTCATCTCTAATTATAAAGACATTACTAAGCTTACAATCTTAGCTTAGTGACTGATATGTTCAGGTATTTTATATGTGACTTCTTTGTTACTTGTACAGGTATGGAGGTATGGTTTCACTGAATGGTGGTGCTATAGCTCCACAGGTTTCAAGTGCTGTTTTAGCCACAGTTTGTGGTTCTTCTGAGTAGGTGTCGAGGATGTGGTAGATAGGAAGAGTGTGTTTTGTGGATTAAGTTAGCTACTTACAGCATTCAGATTTTTAAACTAACTAACTAAAATAACTTCCAGTTCCTTTTCCAGAGACAATTGAGTAAAGAGTAGCCTCAATAATTCTAATGCTAACAGCAACTAAATTTGGTGGGTGGGTTGAACTATAATGATTACACTTATTTCAAAGTAATATTTCAATATCTTTCTATATTAGTTTCTAGAGGTGGACACGAAACAGAAAACCCATGGTTTGGGTTTGTCTGTTTCGGGCCCAACCTTGGTTCAATTTGGATTTGAGTTCAGGTCCTTACTGGGTGGTGGTGGCCAATCCTGACCCTGCAGCACGGGCTTTTTGAGGTGCTGGCTTGGGGCCAGCGCCTCAGGATTTTGTTTTTTAATGCTGACCACGCGGCCACTGGGGCCAGGTGAGCGCTTGTTTTTTTATTATTTATTTATTTTAGAGCACCAACCCAGCCACCCCTGGGGCCAGGTCGGCGCTCCTTTTTATTATTTTATTTTTTGTTGTTTTTTAAAGTGCCGACTGTGCGGCCCTGGGGCCAGGTTGGCACTACTTTTTAAATTTAATTTAATTTAATTTAATTTAATTTTGATTTTATTATTTGTTTTTACTGCTGACCACATGGCCCATGTTACAGCTGTAGTGCGGGCCGGTCAGCTTTTTTTTTTTTTTTACTTTTGCCGGCCCGTGGGGTTTTTTTGGTTCATTTTTTACTTTTAAGAGATTTTTTTGCTTTGTTTTTTACTTTTGGCCTCTGAGACAGTACTGGGCCCGTGCGCCAGATTTTTTTTGGGGGGGGGGCTGGCTTGCAGGCCGGTTTGGCTACCCACGGGCTGGTACCAGGGCCCACGCACCAGATCTTTTAAAAATTTATTTTATTGTATATTATTGTATTTGTTTAATTGCCAACCTGTGGGTTTTTTTAACTGTAGTGCAGCCGGTCAGCTCCCCCCCCTACTCCCCCCGGAGGCTCGTGGATCCTCCCTGCAGCCAAGAGGGAGGACCGGGCCAGGAGCGGCACCAGGTAGGAGACACTGCCAGGAAATGAAACGAACCAAACAAAATGGAAATTTCTGTTTTGTTTCATTTCTCTTAGAGGGGGCAGTTCATTATTCATTTCATTATGTAACGAAATGAATAACGAATACTAATAAGAACCAAAAGTTCATTTCATGCCCATCTCTATTAGTTACAATAAGGTTCTGCTCAGAGTTCTGAATCTATTCAGAATGTCAAATGACATGCAGCATTTTTCAGTTCTAGAAACCAATCCATAGCAAAGCAAAGAGTCTGAAAGCAATGCTTGGTTTGATCTGAGCTCTCTGAAGAGTCCAATATAACTTTGGCAATTTGAGGTTGGATTTTTTTTTTAAAAAAAGCTCTCATTGGGAAACTAAAGTAATGCTGTGTCAGAAGAATCAGGAAGCCAAAATCAGAAGGATATGGGCAGATCAGATGACAATGGAAAACCTAAACTCTTCACCACAGAACTCCTAGGAGGGAATTCTCCATTCATGTGATTGTGACTGTTTTGTGAGGGAGTCATGTTAGAGAAAATAAAGAGAGAGAATGACATTTGCATCAGGTTAATTTTCAAGAGGTAGAGTTGAATGTGCATTGAAGAATTTTTCTTTGCTTTCAGGCAGCCACAGTTCTCAATCTAAGTGCCTATGTGTGATTGTTGTTCCATTGTACAATACTTGAATGGGGTAGGTCACAGTAAACTAGATAAAAAAGGCAGCAGTCAGGTACTCTGCCCATGGAAGCAATGAAGTTGCTAGGCCAGAGGATTCCTTCCCCCTTCAAAAATGTTGTTGTTCAGTAGATTTCAGTAAATTATATGGATCCTAGTGGAATAGCTAAAGAAAGAAAGGATGGATGGAAAGAAGGAAGGAAATTATTTGCATGTGGGAAGTCTAGCAGTAGTTGATTGTTTTATGCTTGACCTTATAACCAAGGTCAGAGGTAGACATGGGCACGACTAGGCGAAATCCTCGTTTCCATTCTCATTCGTCATTTCCGTTACGTAATGAGGAACGAGAACGTCAATTACTCCGCTCCAGCTCGAACTGACCCGATAAAGATAAATTGGGTCTGATTTGTCATTGTCGTTCATGGCATCACGGCACCGGGCAGCGATCGTGCGATGCCAAGCGGTGCAGAAAAAAGTTTTAAAAATAAAAAAACCCGAATTCCCGGCCATAAAAGCAGGAGAAAATATGCCTGCTTCAGTGAGGGCACCTACCGAGGGGTGGTTTCTGGGGGGGGGTCCCCCGGCCTTCCCCCCCTCTCCTGTCCTGGGCTGCTGGTACCAGGCTGGAGGGGGGCATCATCATCGCCTCCATATGCCGTGCAGTGGGGGGGATCCAAAATGGCGACCACAATATTTATTTTTAAATCGTGGTCCAAAAACCCACCAAAGCACCACAGAAACATTTGAAAATTAGGTATTTTAAATGCCTGATTTTTTATAGTAGCAGCAGTGGGTTTTTCTTGCAACAAAACGTCTCCATTGATTTTATTTTATTTTATTTTTATTTTTATTTTTTTACACCTGCACATGCACAATGATGGGCTGGCCATGGGATGGGACCATGCAAATTTTTGGAGCCATTCCACCAATCGCATGGCCAGGTTTTGCTGAGACTTCTGGATGTGCCAGAGAGGGCATAAAAAGCCCACCAACCCTAAGCCTAAGCCTAACCCTAACCCTAACCCATACACCAGTACACTGTCTTCTTAGTGGGTCAGAGGCACCCAGAGATGCAGCCCACTAACCCACCCTAACCTTAACCGTTACCCTAAGCCTAACCCTTACCCTAACCCTAACCCTAACCCAGATTTGTATGCAAGTACACTTCCCTTCTTAGTGGGTCAGAGTGGTGCATCGAAAGGTGCCTCCAACTCCAGACCCACTTCCTCCCTTGTAACCTGTATGCCAGTACACCAGTATGCTTTCCTTCTTAGTGATTCAGAGTCAGTGCCAAGAGAGGTGCCTCTGACACACTAACCCCCAACCCTGGCTAAATATGGCTAAGCTATAGCTATTTAATGGCTATAGTACAATGTTCTTAGTGAGACAGCGAAGTGCCGATGAGGTTTCCTGTCACACTAACAACCCAACATAATTGGCAGTGGCTACTGGCTACGCGTTACGCTTCCCTTCCCTTCTGGGTCAACTCAGAGGGAGGCACCCAGAGAGGTGCCTCCCAGAGCCCAACCCTCCCCCTAAACCTGTACAAATGACAGACGACAAACGGAAATGACAAATTTTTGAAAAATTTCACGACAAATGGAAACGACCCGAAATGGGCCCTTCCCGATAAATGACAACTCGAAACTTAATTTTTTCTGGTCGTACCCATCTCTAGTCAGAGGCTTATATTTTTCATATTTTCATATGTGGTTCCCCCCATCCCTATAATTTTGACTCACTCACTCACTCACTCACTCACTCACTCTCTCTCTCTCTCTCTCTCTCTCTCTCTCTCTATCTATCTATCTATCTAGAAGCTTGACATATTTAGACACAATTCAAATTAGAATGACTACACATCAGCTTGAAGTAAAATTGATGGTGTTTCATATGACAAACCACTTAGGCTGAGTCAAAGCAAATTCTCACTCCCCTAGTTAACAGCCATGGATTAAATGAAGCGTACACCTTCTTTATATATGGGATCAGACCCCTACCTAATTCTTCATTCTATATCTGAATTTTTCACAATCCGGTGACAAGGCTTGCTTGGCTTATTCAAATCCTGACCTAGTTTCTTCAGCCATTAGGGATACAATGCTAACAATGAATGTGCTAGAGTAACAAAGTTCAGCTTTGACACATACACATATGAACCATTGCAATTTCTGTCTATACTAACAGAACATTATTCTAAAGCATTCCTGGTGTATTACCTATACAATTATTTTCTAATATGAGAGAGAACTCAATAATTAAAACTTAGGAGGCTATTAATTTTTCCTTTAATAGTTGTATATCCTTACCTTTTAAAAAAGAAGGATAGGGTTCTTTTTATAAGAAAAGATACTGTTTAAATGTTAACAGAAACTTCATTCAGCTTCTGCAGCAGGAAAGCTCACAAAAGATAAGTGAGCCAGACATTTGCATTCATGTTTCTTAAGTAATACCACTTACTAAGTATGAAAATAGACTCTGAAGTGCTCAGTTAAACTGAATTAGAGGCAGAATAAACTTGGATATGTTCTAAATGAGATGCCTTGGAGAAATTATCTCCAGCTGCATAGTCATAGGAACAGATGTGACAGAGCTGCCATCCTGTGTGGTAGACAGGAGGGGAATGTTTGGCCTTCCAGGTGTCTTGGTTCTCAACTTCCATGAGATTCACCCAACCAATGGTAGGGGGTATGAGAATTTTAGTCCGAAAGACCTGGAGGGCTAAATGTTCAATTGCAAGAACATCTCTCATAGAACAGGAATAGAGACGGGCACAAAATGAATTTTTTGTTTCATTTTTCATTTTTCATTTCATTCCCCAATGAAACGAAAAGTGAACTGCCCCTTCAAAGAAAAATGAAACAAAACAAAATGAAATTTTTCGGTTTGTTCCATTTCATTATATTCCTATGGGAAACCGCTTTAAAATGTAGGACAAAGTAGGACAATGTAGGACAAAGTGTTTCATTTCTGAAATGGAAAATGGCATTTTGTTTCATTACTTTACAAAACACTTGTTTGCATTTTTTTTCATTTTATAACATTTTGTTATGTTAAAAAAGTGATGAAACAGCATGCCATTTTTCATTTTGTGCCCATCTCTAATGTTTCTAACATCAGTAACAGTAGTCAAGATAGTCTATAGAATGCCCTCTTATGCTCACTATCATTTAAAAAGTGATACCACACAAGGGAAACTCTAGAAGGTGAATCCTTTTACCATTTCTCTCCCAAACACAAAGCAGTTTTCAGGACTGTTTTTCAACAATCGCTAAGGAATATCAATTAGGGATGGGCACAAAATAAACACTGAAATGGTGTTTCATCATTTCGTTAGCTAACAAAATTAAACGAAATGAAACAAAACAAGGAAACAGCAATTTGTTACAGATGAAATGAAATGGTGTTGTTTTTTTGTTTAAAACCAACCATTTCGTTTTGTTGTAAAATGGCTCCCTTACCTGCTAGGCTCATAATGAGCTACCACTGCCACTGCCACTGGAGCCCAGCAGGAGAAGGAGGGCTGCCAGGCCAGGAAGGAGCCTCAGTCTCCACTGCCGGACCCCAGGAGGGGGAGGGGGAAGAGGGGAGTCCCCATGCTGGCACTCCCACCCCATCTCAGTCCCAGCTTCTGGGCCTCCTCTCAGCTGGGAGGCAGGTGGGGGGAGGCTCCCCTGGATTCTAGAGGCACCAGATTTGGTGCTGGAGAGCCATTTTCAGGGGTATCCAGCTGATGACAATTCAGCTGAACCTGTTTAAAAATGGTCCACTTGCCACCACAGGGCTCCCGCGGTGGCAAACAGGCCATTTTCAAAGCTGTCCAGCTGATAACAACTTGTCTGGACCCCTTTAAATTGGCCCAGTCACCACTGCAGGAGCCCACAGTGGCAACTAGGCCATTTTTAAATGCGTCCAGCCGATGACAGCTTGGCCAAATAGCTCTGAAAATGGGACAAACAGGATTCTGTCCTAACATATTTTTATTTTGAAAAATATTCCACGAGTTATCTCTGAAGGGGTAGGCTGGAGTCCACAAGAGCTTAAGCAACATAACCCTTGCTAGCCTTTAAGAGGGCATTAAAGGATTTATTGTAAATATACAGAAATAGTCATCAGACAACTCTGTTTCCTAGGAAAGGCCTCATTTCATTGGTTTTTTTCCTTGAAACATCCAGCACTTCACGACACAATAATGTAATTCCAAATATGAATTCTAACCCTTGACATTTTAGTGGCCATTTCTGGAAATGCCTGGCATCTGTTTTCTTGACAGAAAAGAAGAAAACTGTGCCATGTCTCGTCTCAAACCTGATGTATCATAAAATGGAGCTTTTCTATACGACATTAAGGATTGATCTGTGCCAGCAAGCATTTGAGTCTCTCATTGTTCTCCATCTTAGAGCTTGGAGAAGTTACTTCTTTTCATTGGTATAGCTCCCAGAATCTTCCAGTGAGGGAACTAACTTTTCCCCAGCTCTCCTCTTCACCTTCAGTTCAGGGTCTGTGGTTTTGCAAAGTGCCAAGACTGGGGCGTGTATCTTGCAAGCTGCGGAAGGAGAAGCCAAGTTGTTTTCTTCCTTGGGCATCTATTTTTGTGATGCATCTTCAAAGTCATTACCGAAACGCAGGCTGTCTTCATTCGCTGAGATATCCTTCATGTGAAGTGCACTCCAGAGGACGCAATTAATGATTACAGTAACTGCGCCCGTGTGCTCGAAAACACCAGAAGTGTAAACAATGAAGGTCGCTTTGACAAGGAGCTGCTGGAGCCACAAGCGACGCAGGCAAGCAGTTCAGTCCCACAGCCCTCAACGCACTCTTTCACACACACACCTTCAGAGAAAATGGGGCTCATGCTTGACCTCTGGATCAGACACATCTCCCCAGTGAATGATGCACAATGGAAAGGGTGCTAGATAGGTGGTGCTAAACATGGTGAGGCAGGTATTCAGAGGTAGTGCAGCCTGCAATTTTCACTGACCTCAATTAGAGGCAGGAGTGCTCAGCAGCTGTAGAAACATCAGGCTCTGCTATCATCTATTTTTATCTCTCAAGAGGAGCTGCGGCATAACTACAAATGAAAAACGGGTTTTGCTGTAAAGAACCAGCCAGAGGAAGCCAAAGAAAGGACGTGAGGTAACACAGAGCTTCTTGTTTACAATGCCATAATAGAGAAATGGAGACCCCCACATAAATAGAGGAGGTGAACTATTGCTGGAGGATAAAGAGTGGAGGAGAACAAAGCTCCTTATGCTTTAAGTTCATCTGCCATATAGTTACATGTGAGAGGAAAGAAAATTCATGGGGCTCTCTTTAGATCTTCTTCCTCAGCAAAAGGAACACAACTCATGGCCTCTACACTGCATAACCCCCCATGGTACCAAACACAGGCACCCAGCCAACTTTCCCCCAGATCTTGGCAGTGCCGCTGGCCATCTCGCCACCACCTCTATTGCCACACCCTGCCTGCCATCATCACTATGGGTACATAGGATGATATCACGCTGGGTCAGCCATTCAGTCTATCAGGAACAATATTGCCAAACTCAATTGGCAATGATTCTCAAGTAGGTTTCTTTCCTTGCCATAATGGGTGGTCTTCTATGCAAGGACTAACCAGGCCTGATTCCACTTGGCTTTCCAAACCAGTCAGACAAACAGTGCGTACAAGGTGACGGGGTGATGCTATGTGTTTTTCTGCCACTTTTAGTATTACATCTGCTGGGTGCTACCAACACTGAAAGTATTAGCACCACTTTTGTTGCAAGTAGAACAGCTCCTATAGCTACTATGGCTTTTCCAAATCCTTCTACTCTGCAATCCTTCCCCCATCCCCACCGACAATTTGTTGTGATTCCTTGAAGGACTCTTTCTTTCATTCTCTCTCTCTCTCTCTCTCTCTCTCTCTCTCTCAGATCACACATATCTTTGCAAACTCTCTATCAGTCCTCTTAAAGCTGGGCATTAAAGCAGCCATGCTCAAAAGCTAGAATGGTGCCTTCTTTACTTCTAAAGGGGGCCAGGTGGGTGCTTCTTTTATTTTATTATTTTATTATTTTATTGATTTTAGAGCACCAACCCGGCCACCCCTGGGACCTGGTCAGCGCTCCTTTTTATTTATTATTTTTATATTTTTTTATTTTTTCAAGTACCGACTGGGCGGCCCCTGGGGCCGGGTCAGCACTGGTTTTATTTTTTATATTTTTTCTTAATTTTTAGGGCACCAGCCCAACCACCCCTAATTTTTTTTTAAAAAATGATTCTTTTTTATTCATTTTTTTAATTTATTTTAATTTTTACTCCGACCATGTGGCCCATGAACCAGATCAGTTTTTATTTTATTTTTTTGAATTTTCTTTAAAGCTCCGACTGTGCAGCCCCTGGGGCCGGGTCGGTGCTGGTTTTATTTTTAATATTTTTTATTTTAGGGTGCTGACCTGGCCACCCCTGGGGCCGGGTTGGCGTTCCTTAATTTAATTTAATTTAATTTAATTTAATTTAATTTAATTTAATTTTTGTTTTTACTTCTGGGTCTGACCACGTGACCTGCGCTACAGCTGTAGCACTGGTCGGTCAGTTTCCCCCCCCCCCCCAGCCCCGGCCATGGCGCCCCCGGGGGTAGGGGGGGGGGGGGTATAATTTTTAAATTTTTTCTTTTTTTTGGGGTCTGGACCCAGCCCCCCCGGGGGATGGGTTGGCACTCCTTTATTTTATTTTATTTTATTTTATTTTATTATTTTATTTTATTTTATTTTATTTTATTTTATTTTATTTTATTTACTTCCGACCACGTGGCCTGTTCTAGAGTTGTAGCGCAGGCCAGTCGGCTTTTTTATTTCTGGCCTCCCCTCCCTGCAGCCAGGAAGACTGGGCCAGGAAGACCAGCACCAGGTAGGAGACATCTCCGGTGCTGCCATTAACGAACCTAACTGAACTGAACCAAACCCAACTGAACCAATTTTTTTGGTTCGTTTCGTTTCATTCTAAATTCACTCTGGGGTTCGTTATTCATTTCATTAGGTAATGAAATGATTAACAAAACAAAATTACAAATAAACAAAACAAAATTACATATAATTGCATTGTCCAGCATGTCTCACCATTGGTTATGCCATCTAAACCTAACAGTGGCTGCAATCCTATAATCTCGGAAGACACACTTTGCTGCAGATGTTTTGAAAACAGTCAAAACCATGTGGTACTTGCCTGCCATGGTGATATTGTGATGTGCTTCTGAAGAGAGATGAAAGAAGAAAGGTAGATTTGGGGTCCACTTAAAGCGTAGGCCTGAAATCTATTTCTTTCCATTTCAATCCTGCTATCTCCTATAAGTGGAGACTCGTTGGAGGTCCCTTCTCATTTTGTAAGGTGTTCAAAATTCTGACTATCACAGAATAAATGTTTAGAATTAAACATTAAACAAAACACCCACCGTATGTAAGTAAATACTGCATTCATTCCAGTCAACTGCACTATTGTCATATTATAAAAAATATAACATGCAAGGGGAAAGGCAATGTCTATTCCATAAGAAAATCTTGGTCTGGTTATACTGAGATTACTAAGAGTTGAAATTAGGGGTGTGATTCTTGTAGCTTCTCACTCTTGCTGAGAAAGCAAGAGCGAATTTTTCCTCCTCACAATGAGAGTTCTCTCTGTGATTTTCTGGTTTTCTCCTCTCTCTTTTTTCTGAAAGAAATACCAGTCTGATCTGAATTGTTATAATTCTTACACAAAAATGCTATTTCTTGTGTTTAAGAGTTTCCCAAAAGAGCACTGGACTGCACAGAGTTTGGCTGTTTCTTGCAGAAAAAAAATTGAGAACACACACATGCACACATGGAGGGAGAGAAATGAAAACCAAGGCTGTTGCTTGTTTTCATAATGGAACCAAGAAATTTTGCTGGCGTAGTAGAATTTTCTGTGAGAAGCTGTCGTAGGGTGAGACTTGGACAATCACTGATATTATTTTTTCCGAGCCTTTTTCACAGCTATAATCCAAACAAACCACACCATTTTTCACTACCACAAAGCAAGAGCGTCTTCGATATTTCTCCTTTCTATTCCCCATTAGAGAACTAAACCTGTCCTGCAAAGAAAACGTTTGGGCCTTTCACTCACAATCCTGCTGATGAAAGAAGACTCTTGCCAATTAACCAAGGAAGGCTTTAGTTGATTAAAGCTTGCAGTCCTAACGGTGTTCTGCGTCGGAAAAACCTCCCACCACACCTCTGTAGGTCCCTTTAGATAAAGCTGTACTAATTCTATTTGGGTTGTACTGCACAACTGCCAGAGACAATAAATAAGAGCACTTTATTACTCTCTCACACAAAGGGACCTCTAAGGCATCTATCATTGTAGTTGTGAAGCAGGAAACGTATCACAGCAGCACCAGCAGAAGAAACAGGGAGGAGTGTCTCTTACATCAAAGGTATATTAGAGCACTCCAGCACCTGCCAATATGCCATTTGAAAGCAGACTCTTGTTTTTGTTCCCCTCTTCCTTTGGGAAGGAAGGGAGGAGAAACAAATTGCAACTTTGACTGTCTTGCAGTCACTTTGATGCCCTTGCAATCTTGTAAGGCAGAGGGTTTGTGTTTTCTGGTAGTAGGAAGAAACAAGAAGACAAAAGTTTCATCT
>JAHTLZ010000159.1:39127-54940 GCA_023846285.1 Phrynocephalus versicolor | reverse complement strand
CACACACACACACACACACACACACACACACACACACACACACACACCACTGTTTCCTTACATGTTCTGAAGATTCCTCCTGCTTTTTTCAGGATTGGCTCCTTTTTTCCAGTGGCTATACCCCTAACCCTTGGCATCCCATTAAAAAGTGTTTTTCCATGCTGAAAAGAAAGTGTGGCTGAAAAGAATCCTTGCAAGAGTTAAGCAGAGAGGAGGGCAATCAAGTGCTCTTGGACAGGAAGTGAAACAGCAAGGTCAGTTTGGATTCTCTTTCACCCTACCCCCTGCTGTTTTTCTTTCTGGGAGCACTTGATTGCCTTCTTTCTCCTTTGTTCTTGCAAGGATTCTTTTGAGCCACACCTTCTTTTCAGCATGGAAAGACATTTCTTAATAGGCTGCTCCAGCCCCCAGGTCTTTCCCCACTGAAAATAATGCTCCAGTCCTTGCAAAAACAAAGCGTCAAGGAGTTTTCAGGGCACTGAGAGTAAACAAACGTTGTTGGAAAGGAAGGGAAGCAGCATGGTAAGTTTGGGTTCTCCTCCACCCCACCCTTCAGGAAAGGCTTTCTTCTGTGTATGTGATGCTCCTCAATTTTTAGTGTGATGATTTTAGAAAAAGATAGTGTTGTATACATGGAAAGAATACAGTAAGCATCATAAGAATTATTGAATACATAGGAATTGAAATCAAAGCTTTTTGGAGCTAACCTTTCCATGAAGAACCAAAATAGAATCACACCAAGATGCATTTAAACTGGTGATTAGAAGCAAAAAAAAAGTGTTCTGCTTATATACTGCCTCATACCACTTCACGTATTCTCTGGGGCAGTCTACAGTTTTAATTACAACATGCAGGCTGCACACTGTATTTTTAATTCTTAGATTGATATCAATGTGCCTAATAGTGGCCAAGCAGGTAAATTTTCATTTGCACTGAACACTAATATTGGGGCTACAGCAGGGTGTTTCAGCATCAGAAGCAAGACCAGCCCCTCGTCATGACCATGCTTCTGGTTTGGCATTCAGTAGTTTGGGAACTATGGGGCACAAGTGATAGATGATAGCCCTTGCACCATGTATATTTTTCCTTATTGCACCATGGTCTTTCCTTTGTGGCATCTAGTGGTATAATTGTGATCGTTCAAAGTGAGTGTATCCCAGTTGCGAGTGCAAATGATGACTGTCCGTTCCAATTGTACATTTTTTCTAATAAAGGTTTATTCAATAATTTACAAGACTCTTTCTTTCTCACAACAGGTGCAACGTTTTCCATGGGTTCAATTACTTTGTTAACATTTTCTTCCAAACTATCTAAAATATTGGAGGGAAGGTTCTTCTCTGGGGAACTTAGTGCAAGTCCAGGGATCCTGGTCCAAAGCATTGACTCCCACAGCATGGGTGCCTGGCCCATTGAGCAACTGGATTCTCTTGAGATGGCAGCCTCCATCTCTCTCAGTCTTTCTGAATTCCCTGGCCATATCATGGGTTTTACTTGAATGGACCACGAAATAGGTTCAACCGGTCACCACTCTCGCCTTTCATAACCTTCCCTCTCGTGTCCCTCCACCATTTTTGTCCCAACGTCTTTTCCTAACTGCTTTTCTTTCTCCCTCAACTGCCACTTCTCCCGCACGTGCACCTCCTCCTCGTCCCCACTACCAGTGACCCAATATGCCTCTTCTATATTTTCTACATCTACTCTTTTTCCTTCCTTTAATTCTATACCTTCAAATTTCCTTTCTATTAATTTACACTCTGTTTCATTATCTTTTCCTTTTATATTTCCTTGTCCAGATGGCACACTGCTGGCTCCTCCTCCTTCCTCCTTGGCACCTCTCACAATAATACCCGGCCCTCTGCTGGATATCTGAAACACAATCCTTTTCCTATCCACTGCAAAGTGGATACAATTGTGAGACAACTCTGTGGGGAAATGTCGAATCGGTGTAATGAAAGAAGTTCAGAAGGCTGCAGGGAGCATGTGTGAATTAAAATAGCACTAATTAGAGAAGAATTCCTTACAAGCACTCATTCATGCACTGCCTTTGTTGTAAATGGAAAAATAACTGCTTTAAGTTTCTTGGTCCCTCTGGCAAGGTCCTGAAGAAAAGAAAATTAAACAGAGAGAATCCACACAGAAAAATAATTTTCTGGTAGGAATATGAAGTTTAATGGGAAAAGGAAAGGAAGTGGCACGGGTGTGGAGAAATCCATTAAAAGGCAGTGTGTGCATGGTTCAAGACCAGGATACAAGCAGCTCAGAGCATAAAATATAGGCCTGTTCCCACATCAATGGTGGGCATGTTAACATCCTGAGCAAGAGATACACATGTGTTCTCAAAAGGTGACTGCTGTTAATTTACAGGGGCCAGAGATTCGGGCTTAGTGGTACCCTATTGGGCAATGGTCGCCTTCTATAGAAGATAAAGGGTTACTCTCAATACGGCCTTGCATCTCTTACGTTTCATTTGATGAAGTCTTTATCTTGTAAGAAACTGTTACTTCCCCTCCACAGATTTCTTAGGTCATCTTCTTACTGTCTGCAAGGTTATTCATGCATTAGACCTTGTACATGTTATATCTTATACTCAGAATGTGCAACAGAGCTCAAACCTAACAGTCTCCATCACTTCTGGGAGGTGGTGCTTTTCAGGATGTGCTGATTCTATATTCCCATTTCTAGCAATACCTAATAAAGCAATCTGTGATTGAAAATAGAAAAGAGGGATCAATATCTTGGGATTGTCCCCACATCTTGAAAAAAAAACTTGAAGTATTCTGACTTAAATTCTGACTTAAAATCCAGTTGGAATTTAGACATGAGCAAGAAGAATTATGGCTAACTGGCTTGAGGGCCACACAACCGGGAGTGTGACTAGCACATAACCATCACCTCATCAGTTAGCTATGACAATGAGCCTTTTCACACGACCCCCTAAGATCCGCTAGCCACTTAAATTCGGACCAGAGATCTTGGGGGTTCGTTGCTCTTCCTGCGTCCCCACCCCTCCACACTTCCTTGCTCCTGTCTGCGTGAGGGGAGGGAGAAAAAAAGAGAGGAAAAAATGCAGGCTCACCTCCGAAGCCGCCCGGAGCCCCATCGTCGTCCTGATTCCTTCTCTTAAAGGGGAGGCAGGCAAAAAACAACAACAAACAGATGTGAGGAGACCCCGGCACTCACTCCCTTAAATCCGCATCAGGGATTTTCACCACCAGAGAGCAGGTACATGAAAAGTGCGCTGGGACACGCTTAGGTGGGCGTGGTCGCACTTAATTTTCTGCAAACTCCGGAGCTGGTGGGGAAACAATTGTAAGCTCCGGAGCTGGCAGCCATTTGCGGTGGAGTTTAGGGGTCGTGTACAAATACCCAATGTATGTGATTCTGCTTGCACACACGTGAAATCCCAACAGGATTTTGGTCACTGATTAATTTAAGCACAACCTTTATGAAACATCTTCCATTGTGACATCACACCCTACCTGCCTACCAGAGGTTAGTCTGTGAGAACAGTTCAATTCTTGTTTTCAGAAACAACTTGTTGCCTTTGGATCACTTTTCTTGCTATAGCTTGATATTTAGAGGTGATGATAATTAGCTTTTTGTCATTTAGAACTATTGGTTAAATTTAATATTTTTGTTTTCTTTTAATTCCCTTGAAAGAAACATGAGTCAAAAAGCAAGTATGTCTTTTGGGTGGGTTGTATAATCTAGCAATTTTAAGATAAAATTAATACCTCAGGAAGTTTCTCACCTTCTCACCTAAGCTGAGATGAGTGACCACTCTTCCCCCCACAAAAAAAAAAAAAAAACTGTAAAAGTTGTTCCTTCCCCAGTTCCTCAGGAAAAAAAAATAGATAATGAGCTAAAATATAGAAGGCAGCCCACTCCGCACAATCCTTGGAGGAGGAGGAGGAGGAGGAGACTCACTCTCCATCATGCTATTTCTGGTCATTTAAAAATCCTCCAATCAGTCTGATTGACCTGTGAGTCATCAGTAGCATCCCCACAAACAAACTTTCTAGTTATGCACTTTGCAGAGCTGCTCACACGCACATGTTAGGAGTTCTGACGTACATTGCTGTTAATCACATGGGTGGATCTGCTGTCGTAGCTAACCTTATACTTTCAATCTTTGAGCACATCAATACATGGAGCATAGGATAACAGAATGCTAGCAGGGAAGCTGTGAAGAAGAGTAAGACAGGGACAATGCCAATATTTCCATAGAAATGGAACAGCATCTTGTTTCCTGCAAGTTCATCCTAATCGGCAAAATGTAAGATTTGTCAGAATCCATGATTTCCCAGCCTCTCTGGATAGTCTTTTCCCTACTGCAACAACAAAAGAAAATACAGAATCTTTATGAAGCAAAGGTCAGTTCTCTTCACATTTACACCCATGCAGAGGGCCAATTGCAGAAGCTTCTGTGCCCTTTGCGCATGAGCAGTCACATGATTGGCAAACTATCAGGTTGCCATGGCAGCTTATGCAGTTCTGGAGCTATGTTCATGCATCTCCTACGCGATCTCTCAAACTTTCATTCTAATATTCCCTGGCCTTAAAAAAATTAAAATAAAATATTCAGTTGTGTATTTCAATCTGTATTTTGCTAATTAACCTACATTTAATTTTGTTTCTGTTCAATAATTTGTTATCTGAGGGCATTATTCAATTGACTGGTTTCTCAGACATGGATTTTTGAATGATTTCTGTGCTTGGATGGAATGGTAAGAGCAGGAAATATGCATTCTCATTAGGGATGGGCAATTCGTTTCAGAACCAGTAGAATCTGAAATGCCCAGATGGTGCTTGGAACCCTGTGATACACATGCAGCCAATTGTCTGGGCTTGTGTGGGGGTTAAACTCCAACCAGGAATCAGGCTGTGATGTCATCTTTGCTTGCTTCTGGTGCTGGCCAATCAGGAGGTGTGCAGAGACAGGCATCAACCTGCCTCCCTGTCTGATTGGCCAGTACCATGGAGCAGGAAAGATGATATTGCAACCTGCTTTCTCATTGGAGCTCAGCTCTGTGCCGGCACAGACCAAAGAAAGTGATTGGATCCTTGTGTGCTAGAGGGTTCCAAACAGCACCTGGGCTCGCATGGGTTGTCTTGGAAACTAATGGTTCTGAAACAAATTGCCCATCCTAATTTCCATTAATGTAGCTGGGAATAGCAATTGGTTTTAAGCCCCCTTTACCAGGAAAGCCTTGATTTTAGATTGTCTGCTGTTAAAGAGGACATTCTAATATCATCACCATAATACTGGTGTGTAGCCAGGCTATATAACAGAATGTGTGCAGGCAGTTCCAAAATTCTTACCAAGGGTTCCACAACTGGAGTTGTACAACTAGTTGTATGGGGCTCACAATGACCATTTTGGTGTAACTTCTTAAAAACTCCAAAAATCATAATTTTACACAACACCAAGCTCATGAGATTTCAGTCCATTTGTTTTTTTAAAGGGATAAATAAATAAAACGAATAATGAAAATTCAGAATGTCTCTGAGGGGCCAGAATCTCAGGGACGACCCTGCTCTTTTGGCCACTGAGGTTTCAGGCAAACTACCAGTTCCCACCCTCAGGCACTTCTAGCCATTCAATATTGCTATAAGAACATAGTCCTATCTTTTAAATGTGTGAAGAATTGATTCTTTAAATAACACATCTGAATTCCCTCAAAACAACTTAGGTTCCCACATGTCTCCTATTTTTAATTATGTAAAAATAATTTCCTACTGCCTGCTGGTCTGCTGGCCCATATGCTTCCTTGACTTAAAATATCATGTCATTTTAACTGTTTAATAAATACTTCCACTAAGATGGCAAAGTAGCAATCAATAGATTAAGTAACATAATTTCCATTATATTCCTTGAGGTCAACCATTTATTCTTAACTATCCCACTAGTAATTCAGTTTTAACAGATTAAATGCTTAATGGTCTTGTTTCTAAACATCAAGAATTTGCCAAAGCTTATTTGTTTTTAATGAGGTGGTTGAGACATCATCCACTGTTATTGTTTTTAACAAAACAATGCTGCAATTTAAAAGTTAATCACAGATTTGTGTTACTTATGTTCATGTGGGAGAACAGAAGTGTCTTTTTCTGCCCCCTCCCAGTGAAACTCAGCTGGTCAAAAGCTGGATGTTCCACTTTGTTATAAGTCACTTGTTGATATTACAGCCAGTGTCACTGACAACAATGTTTAAATAAAGGATATTTACAACAGACTTTACCAAAGAAGCAGACGAGATGAAAATATTATGTTGAATCAGTTGTTACACAATGAATTTCCAAGAATTTTCCCATTGGTTGGATGGGGGGAACAGAACGAAAAAGTTCATATTCTTATGAACTGGTTGTGTTATGGGCCATCAAGTCAATTCCAATTTAAAGTGGTCCTACAAGGGTTTTCAAGGTATGAGAGACAAAGTAGAAACCCTATATCCAAGGGCTCAATGCCTGACTTATCCATGGTCTTAAAATATTATAAATATGAAACAGAATGTGTCTTCACAATGTATCTGGAAGTTGAGTCATGGCAAATGGACTTCTTTCCTTGTGTGATCAAAATGTTTTGCTACTAATCCAAGCAGCTTTGTCAGTCGGGATGCTTGGATGAGTAGTGAAACGTTTCTATCTCTCAAGAAAAGAAGTCCAGTTGCCATGACTCAACTTCCAGATAAATTCACCTGGATGGATGACTGAGAATCTTCTCAGACATTTCACAATGTAATTACCAGACTACGCTATATGGGTAACTGATGATCATTTGCATAACCTCCCAATATCTTGAAGGAACTCACTCTCCTTAAAGGATCATCATCATCATCACCCACCCTTGTCATAACAGGTCCAAGAAGAACTAAGGAACTGAACTCAGATTTCTAAAGTCCCATTCCATCCTCTACAGTACACTACTAGAGTTCTGTGCACCAAAATATGCATGGTACAGGCCCATCCACATCTTCTCATTCAGGCGAAATTCTGCATTCCTCTTCCATAGAAAGTAGAACTCCATCTTTCCATGAAAGAGGTTGCAATCCATTGGAATGGAAGAGATGCTTTTGGCCAATTATTCTTCCCGCAGTTTTCCTCCTTGCTCTTTGCTCTTTAATTCAAAGTATTCTTCAACGCCTTCCTTCTGACCACAGGAAAAGAAGACTGCTTCCATTATTCATGGAAGTATTTGAGAACTGCCACTTCAGTCTGAGCTTTCCTCAACAATGTAACAATGCATCCCTATATGACTTCAATCCAGGCTATTGATATAAATTCATCTGGGATTTAAGATCTGCTGGGAAGGCCTATCCTACCACCTTCAAAGAACCATTTGACAGAGATGGGGGAGAGAGCCTTCTCACTGGCCATGCACAATGCTCTGGGTCTACTTGTCAAGAGAACCTAGATTCCGTTCCTTCCTGCTATATATATCTGGCAGCAGGCAAAGGTGTTTGCCCACCTAGCCAGAAATAAACAGGTAAGACAAATTGTTTGAGTTAGAATAGGGCCACAACTTTATTAACTTGTCATAAATTCAAAACTTTCCCCTGAACAAAGGGTTCATAGTGAAATTTGCTGAGATCTGGTGCTCAACTGGACCTCCAGCCCCATGGAGACTTGAGTGAGATCCCAATTAGAAGTGTGACGCCTACCTGTTCCGCACGCCTCCAAACTATTGAGGTATGACTGCCTCAGGGCAGCCCTCTGACTTTAATCTATACACAACTACCCTACTTCCGCTAAGCCTGATCTTACATTTAATCAGAGGGCTGGCAGACACCAAATGATGCCGACAGGTGGATCTCACCTGAATCTAACTGCCTATTTGCACTACCTGCCATTGTGGCTGGGAACATAAGGTGGAATCCTACTTCTGCCAGTTAAGAACTGGATGGGCGAAAACCCACTTCTAACCTGGGCCAATCTGGTTGACAGTCAAACATTCCCACCTGGTGACCAGCAACTGTCCTTCTAAAACAAAGGGTGGGGGGAGGGAGACTGTTTGCAAAAGGAAAGAGACCAAGGCAGGTGTGCAAAGCTTTATCTGTGGGCTGCCTCCGGGATCTTGACCAGCCGTTCCCAGGCACAGGAGAATGTTGTGCCATTTTCGGGCAAGTGGCGAAAGTAGCCCCACCCCCAGACTAGTGCCGAGATGGAGGGGCCATTTTATTCAGTCCATTGGAAATTAAGTACCTCAGAGTACCGGATTTTAAACAATCCACTGGACTATTTTTTAAAAGATAAGCCATTATGAATGTTCTCAGCCAGATAAATTTTACTGCTTTAATTTTAACATTATAGTTCATTTAATCCTATTTTAACATTTATAAATCAATTTTATTTTAATGTTTTATTATTTTTAAAAATCCTGTAAGTTGCTTAGATGTAAGATGCTGTAAGACATCCCTCAGTTCCCTGTTCTCAAATACCTGAACATGTCTTAATTGTACTGGACTTCATATTATCTATCCCTCATTACTGTAAGCTGCCTTGGGTCCTTTTCCAAGGCGAAAGATGGGGTGAAAATACTGTAAAATAAATAAATAAATAAATTAGATTCTAGAGCAAAAGTGGCATACACACTGTACAAACAAACCATTTTGGAATGTAACTGGCTTGCCTGTTACTGCTTCAGGTATGTTTCCTTGCTCACCTCTCTCTCACACACAATATAAACTCTTATCTCAGCCTCCTTTTATATACTGACTGTTGCTTCTCCATGGTGATGCAGCTTCTGTTATGAGTGCCCTTTGTTGCATGCCACATTGTTCTGGGAATACAGAGTTTAGGAAGAAACCTATTGCACGATAGGGCAGAATTGAGGAGGCCTTGGACTACAATTGCTTCAGGCTGCATTAGAATTGCCCAGGTTAAGGATATATCCCTGGTTTGTATTTGAGAAAAGCACCAGTCACTGCAGCAATGTAGAATGGGTTGATCCTGTATGGCAGGCATGTCCAAACATTGGCCCTCCTGATGTTTTGGACCATAATTCCCAGAATCCCAAGCCTGTATTTCCAATGGCAAAGGACTGTGGGAGTTGTGGTCCAAAACATCTGGAGGACCGAATTTTGGACGTGCCTAGTCCAATACTGTTAACAGTGTCCAGTGGTTCTCTCATATCTTGCCATCTCATTAATGTTCCTGGTTAAGGGATGTGCCTGCACACCCATGAGGCGCTGCATCAGTTGCATGCACCCAAACCACTGTTTTAAATTTTAAACCAGGCATGTCCAAACTTTGGCTGTCCTGATGTTTTGGACCACAATTCCCAGAATTCTAAGCTTAGATTGCCAATGGCAAAGGACTGTGGGAGTTGTGGTCCAAACCATCTGGAGGGCCAAAGTTTGGACATGCCTGCTGTATGGGTTTTACAAGCAAAAACACCTCTAGGTTTAGAACCAGTGAGGCATACCACTAGCAGAAGATTTAACTTTTCTTGCCAAGATGGCTTCCAATATAAGAAAAAAAAATTCCCATAAATATTAAGATGCAGCTTAATATCCTTGTGTCCATAGCCAGCAATGAATTTATGAAATGACATGCCTCTTAGGTCTTCAGCACAAAATATTATTAGTAACTCAATTTTCTTTTTGTCATCAGGTCCAAGGAAATGATCCCGTAACAGAGCATTTGCTACAGCAAAACTTTCATCATAACTAAGCCAAGCTAATATTCTGTGTAAAATTACTACCATGAATTAAAGTTCTGTCAGTAGAAAATGGGATTGTGTGTAATTACTGATTCCCATTCACAATAAACTAAGCAAATTATCTCCCACAACATTAATATGCCATATATTTGTTTGGAAGCATAATGAAGAAATAAATTTGTGAAAGAAATATGGACTGAATTTACCAAATTATTGTAAATGATTGGTTCTTTAAAATGAAGGCATATAATTGCAATTGGAAAATGTTACCCTCTTAATATGTGCATTATTATTTCAGGAGACCAATAATCATCTTAGCTGGTGCTTCATTTCAACAGTATTGGCAGATTTTATGCATCTTAATATCAAAATGTCATGAAATCAATATCCGGGATGATTTGCCATTGGTAGATTTAGTATTGCCCTGACACATTAGATTGTCTTTTTGTTTTTAATGACGAAATGAAAAAGAAAAGGAAGCTTCATATCACACCTTCGGGTAACAAGACTTAAGCACACATGTACATTTGAAATCAAAATCATTAAGAAATATATCACAGTGAATCTACAAAGGGTTGCCTTTTGGGTGAAAGCACACAAAAGTATTATTCTCAATTCATTGATTAAATCTTATCTAAATGTATAATTGTTTCAAGATGCATGAATCCATTTTTCTGTTCTACCTTTTTGTAACGTACACAAACACACACACACAATGATCTAGCAATAGCTACAGCATGTGTCAAAATAAGCTGATTTTTATTCACAAAAGCTCACATTTTTGTTGCAAAAAGTACAAAAAAAACTTTTATTTGGAATAAGCTTCCACTGTCTAGCAGACCGTTGGCAGTCCAACAGACCAACAATAAGTGCAAGGTGTCCCTCCGGAAATGTTGGGGGTGCATTGAAGGGAGTTTGGATTCCAAGGAAGATCAGATGAAAAAGAGGGTAGGACTTTTGTATCCTTACAATGTTTATTTTAGAAAATGAAATTTTAGCAAGCACAGCTTTAATGTGTGTGACACCTGCTGAAATACCCTCTTCTCCACATTCATTAAACATGCAGATTCAGAACCCTATCCTTTTTTTCTCATGTGAACACTCTGCACAACCCTGAAATTGACTGCCATGCTTCTAATGTATACAACATATGAAAATAGGTCACCTAAAGTAGTTTTGATTGGGAGATACCTGGTTGGTAAATAGTACATGTGAAAGGGATCTGGAAGTCTTGGTGGACCACAAATCAAACATAAGTCAGCAGTGTGATGCAGCGGCCGGGAAAGCCAATGTGATTCTTGGTTGCATCAACAGAACCATAGTGTCTAGATCAAGAGAAGTGATAGTACCACTCTATTCTGCTCTGGTCAGACTCCACCTGGAGTACTGTGTCCAGTTCTGTGCACCTCAGTTTAAAAAGGATGTTAACAACCTTGAGTAGGTAGAGAGGAGGGTGACCAGGATGGCTGAAGGTCTGGAAGAAATGTCTTACGAGGAACGGCTTAGGGAACTGGGAATGTTGAGCCTTTCAAAAAAAAAAGGCTGAGGGGGGAAATGATAGCTATGTTTAAATATTTGAAAGGAAGTGTGATATTGAAGAGGGAACAGGTTTGTTTCCCATGGCTTCAGAGACTAGGACTCAGGCCAATGGTTTAAAACTACAGGAAAAGAGATTCCATTTGAACATTCGGAAGAACTTCATGATAGTTGGGGCTGTTAGGCAGTGGAAATTGCTGCCACAAAGGGTGGTGGAGTCTCCTTCTTTGGAGGTTTTTAAGCAGAGGCTGGATGGCCATCTGTCAGAAATACTGTGATGGGGGTTCCTACATGGCAGGGGGTTGGACTGGAGGGCCCTTGAGGTCTCTACTATGAATCTATGATCATACAGGGAAAGCTTGCCTGAAGAGAAAGGTCTTTGCCTGTTTCTGGAAAGACAACAAAGAGGCAGAAGGAAACACCCCAAATTAGATGTGACATTTTAAATCAAATCAAGTGGTCATCGCCATTGCATGGTTCTTAATCAGAAATGAGCAAAACTTCTTTATTCATTCTTCCTGGAAGATGAAGAAAAAAATGAGACAGGCTTCTAGAATACAGAACTATGTAAACTCTTCACAACTTGCTGTAAGCCCATGGTGTGTTCTGTAATATAGGTGCCAGTGATTGCATTATGAATTCCACATGGTAAATGTGGATGGGAATTATCTTGTCCTTCACTTCAAAAGGACTGATTGTACAAAGGATAGTAGCAATGAGTGGAAGAGGAGACAAAATTTGTTTGGCTTCCCATCTACTGTAAATTGCTCTCACTTTTGAAACTAATGCATTTACAAACCTTAAGCTACTGTCTATAGCAGAGACAGAGAGATGATATTATACAGTATGTTTAGAAATATGTTTTAAAAGTATATTTAGCAGAAACAATGTTCAAAATGCAGTACTTTTGGAAAATCAGTTACACAAATGTAACCCTAAATTAGTAGAATTCACAAGATTCAGGACTCAATGAATGGAAGAAAAGAATCAAGAGAAAACTGAATTTGAGATGTTTGGCCACTTCTAGCATTGCCCACCCTGCCTGGAGTAAAGAGGCAAGACACAAAATTTTGCATAGTAAATGGGCCACACTTTATTAAATAAATATTAATCACATTGAAAAGGAGGGCAATAGTAGGATGTAATGCTGATCCGTCTGAGCCTTGCCACACCCCAGATGGATGCTGTTAGGAGATGGAATAAAATCTGGTGCATACCCTGCAGGTCCCAACCACTCAAGGCTTCCGCTCTGGGTGATCGCTACCCGTGGTACCATGCCCATTTTCCCCCTCCCATCTTTCTGTTTCAATTAACTCCTGAATCTACCTGCCTTCCACCACTACCCGCCACGACAATGGGCTACATCGTATGCCCAGCGCCCACCACACTGATCGAAAACATAGATTGGAGACCCCCCTGAACGCCATTCAAAAACAATTTCAGGCCCATATTGGATAAATGCACTCCATCACTACAATAGAGTTGTCTGTGCTCAGTCGTGATCCCAGGGTGCTTCACCACCACTCCTAAGCCAACTGCTACTGCATGCCTCACTGCTCTGCTCACTCCTCTGTTGGCCTGGTCAATAAATCACAGGTCACAAGCCACCCACCAAACCATCTTTGGTAACATTGCCGAGCACAAAATCTGCAACTGCAGAAATTGCTGCTTCAGAGAACCCAAATCTGCAATTATCTGCAAGCTCAAGGCCTTGCCTGACTTCTGCACTAGGTCATTGGCACCTAAATGGATGACCAAAACTTCAAATGGGATTGTGCTGCATCGTTGCAAAACCAGGTCTATAAACCTGTCCCATGACCAGCCTCAACGTTCTCTCCATTCCACCACCGCCAGCGCTTGGAGGCCAAGGTTCAGTCCCCATGCCCAGTGTGCTACAAATTTGGCTGCCACAAATATAACACTGCACCAAACAATAGAAACTAAACTGCATCTGTAGGGGAAGAGAAACAAAACAGTGCTAGAACCTACTGTGTGGGCAAGCACCTCACATAATAATGATACCTGGTAGACTTCTAACGACCCATCTTTTTAATAGTCTCCACATTGTAACCCATAGTGGCAGCTGTAGATGTTGCACCAATTCAGAAAGAATGTCCCCCAAACTTCCAGCCCACAATACCTCCCTCCTTCAGCACCACCGAGGTGACCTTCCAAAACTGGTATCTCATCCACGGCAGACCATCAACGCATCAAAACAACTCCCCTGCTGCTAAACTCTTCGCTGCCAGATAACCTCTTATAGCCTCTCGAGGACACACACCCTCCAAAGAGCACTTTCCCAAAGAAACCAGACATCCTTTCCCCCTAGGATCAGACTTAAACCTACATAGCTGCAGGCCTATATGGTCTTCGAAGATCTCCATGTCCTGAAACTGCAACACATTCCTAGAAATGTCAGATCTCCCCATCGCTACCCACTCGCTCACTTGAATTGCTCCAAAGAATATGACGAGGGTCACCGCCTTGAACACTGCCACCTTGTTGGCATCCAACTACTTGCCAAGCAGGAACTAACTTTTGCAACATGGATGGGGATATGGGGCTTCTCTCATCTGTAACTACCCCACACTGCCTACTCCAATCCTCAGTCATCTTACGTACCTCAGAGTCAGAAGTATATTCCAGCAGACCCCTGGCCTTGCTATAAAAAGCTAATACAGACATCCTTACCCTAATAGAGGTGGGATCCAACCCCAGCTCATACAAATACGCTCAATTGCTCCACTGTGTGTTTGGCTGGCACACATTTATTTATTTATTTATTTATTTATTTATTTAAATACTTATATACTGCCCATTGTCCAGAGGAACTCCGGGTGGTTTACAACAGAGTAAAGACAATGACAAAATAGCAAATTAAATAAGACAGCATAATAAATCAACAAAGAGAAATCATTGGCGAGATGGTAGGACAAAAAAGAAAAAAAAATAACAGTCACCAAATGTCTCACAAAAAAAGGCCAGGTCTTTAAGGCGTTTTTGAAGGCTGGCAGTGACTGTGCAAGGTTCAACTCACTCAGGAGATGGTTCCATAACACAGAACCAGCCACAGAGAAGGCTCGGTTTCGGGTCACCGTTTTCCGAGCCTCCCTGTGCATGGCCACCCGGAGTGAATGCCCCCGTGACATTCTGGTTGGTCAGGCCGCGGTTGATCTTTGAGAGATTCACTCTGCCATGTATTCAGGTCCCAGGCCATGGAGGAATCTTATTCGGGACACAACAGGTAGCCAATGTAAGCAGGCCAGTACTGGGGTGATGTGGTCATATCAACACCCACCCACCACCAGTCTGGCCACCGCATTCTGCACCCACTGAAGTTGTCGAATAAGAGTCAAGGGCAGCCCCATGTAGAGAGCATTGCAGTAGTCTATTTTCGAGATCACCAGCACTTGCACGACAGTTCTCAGGGAGTCCTCATCCAGATACAGGCAAATCTGGGCAATTTGTCGAAGATGGGAAAAGGCAGTCCTGGACACGGCGGCCTTCTACCGAGTTCCCTGAAAACAACAATGCCACTCTCCTTGGAAGTCTACACTTGAGAAAGTGCACAGATGAACTCAAATCCAAAAACAAACAGAGCTTCAAGTAACAAAACGACCCTACATCATATTGCCATGTTTTTTTCCAAAAACAGATACATTAGTGAAACTACCACCACTATATTATTCCCTCAAGGGTAGTAAAAAGTCAAAAGCTCCAGCCATTTCACCAAAAGTGGTGCCAGCGTAATACGTAGCAGAATACACCTTGTTCCTTCTGCTCTGCAATAGTTTATATTTTTACACCATTCTCCTGTGGTAAAAGCAACTTTAACCTAATTGAGTCATAATGCTTCAAGACATGGAGTGTTGATTTTCCCCCTCTGTGACACCAGGTACTCCCATGCTGTGATTTGAACAAGACAAATGCTTGGAAGTGTCACCAGCTAGCCTGATGCTACTGGCAAAAGTTGTATCAAGTTCAGAATAATGTGAAGAATCTGACATAGGAAACTTAATGCTAAAGAGGAAATGACTCTCCATCATCCAGGTGATTAGGGGAAATTGTATAGTGGGCAAACATATAGCTGGCCTGAGCCAGTTTAATCACTCCAGTTCTTGATTGCCTTCATTGGTTACCTCTTGCATCCCAGGACAGATTCAAGGTTTTCATCCTCACGTATAAAACTTCCCAGTGTGTGGGACCATGGTACATGTGAACATTTCTCTCCCCAAGGTCTGCCCACCCCACTAGATCCTCCCAGGCATGGTCCTCTGGTCGCCACTTCGAAGGAGGTCAGAAAATCATCTATGAAAAATCTGGCTTCCTTCACTGTGGTACCAACTGGAGCTATGACTGGTTCTCTTCCTTCTGATATTCAAAAGTATCTCAACATGTTACCTTTTAGGGAGGCTTTATATACTGACCCTACTTGATACCATGCCTCATGCCCACCTATTATCAGGACAATACACCTCTTGTTCTTTGCTTTATTTTCCTGCCTGTTTATTATCTTATTGCTCTTGTGATGTTTAATTTTATCATGTTGAAAACCACCCAATAATATCTAAAATGCAGACAGACAGACAGACAGACAGACAGACAGACAGACAGACAGA
>JAHTLZ010000159.1:14398-28201 GCA_023846285.1 Phrynocephalus versicolor | reverse complement strand
ATATACACGAAAAAAACTCTGGTAAGACCGTGGCCCTGATCAGCTTTGCATGACTTCAAGCAAATATGTCCTTTTCAACCCCTTTGATCCACCGCACATCACTTTGACAGGAGTCCATTTTTAAGACTGTGGTCCAAGAAACCAAACTTCTCCAGAAGACATTATCTGCGCCACCACTTGCTTGCTTCCCATATTCCTGCCTCTCTCCTCAAACCATAATGTTCAACAAGATGGAGTGATGAAAAAGAAAAGAAAAGAAACACCTGCACATCAAGGTCCTTCAGTTCCTGTTCAGAATGTCAGTCACTTGAAGGATGCTGAAGCCTATCTTGGAGCATTATTTGTTCAAATTTGCATCAGAAGAAGAGAACGATGACCAGTAGACTTGATGGTGATCTGAAGAGCAGAAATATTGAGAGGTGACCTTCAGGTGACAGTCCTTCCTCTTCTAGGAGGGCAACCCAGCATGCAATTGGCTGCAGGTGTAGCTTCCTGCATCCTTAGACAGGAAAATGAACATGTTTCACATCACTGCAATTATTCCTTTACTGTCCATGCCTCTTCCTTTGTGTGGGGAAAAAATGTTTCCTCAAACTCTCTTGCAAAATTCCAATGTTCTCTCTTGGTCAGTGAGCTCCTGGTCACAAGTAGGGATGGGCATTTTGTTTCGGAACCAGTAGGTTATGAAATGAACCACATGAGCCCAGGTGGTCCTCAGAACCGGCTGATATGTGCAGATCCAATCACTTTACCTTTTACTGATGGTTCGGTTCATTCTGTCCCCCCCCCCAGTTCAATTTGTATGAATTTTTAAAACTAAAATTCATAAGAACTGAACCAAACCAAACTGGTTTGGGTTACCTGGATGACAGTGGTAGTGGTGATCCTGGTGGTGTTGGTGGGGGTAGTGGCAGGGGGGGTGTACCAGAAGGTCCTGGCAGTGGCAGCGCTGGATGGTGGGAGGCTGCCGGTGGGGTGGGGAAAACAAAAAACAAACGGAATGAAACAGAAATTTCTGCTTTGGTTCATTATCCTTAGAAAGGGCTGTTTGTTATTCATTTCATTACCTCGTATAATGAATAACAAATAACAAAATGATTTTTTTATTCGTTTCATGCCCATCTCTACTATTTACCAGTATGATCGAGGGCAAGGAAACTGGTGGTTGGCAGACCGGAGTGTGGAAGGCTTCACTCTAGTCTGCCTGCATGTCTGCCTCTCCTGTATAACAGGAGAGGAACACCAGCTAGGGACCAGTTCTCTCTTGGCAATGTTCCCCACCGACACCCCAGCTGTTTCTTTGTCCAGTGATTGTAACAGTTTCTGATATCATCAGAGAGTTTGGAGGTAGATTCCACTGCAAGGCTGTATATCGTTATTGCATTATAGGTGTTTATTATGTAGTCATTGAAAATATTTTTATTCCATATCTCTCCTTAAAAGGAGCCAAGGCAGCTTGCATAGTATTAAGAAAAGCTAAAACCAGTAAGTTTTTATCAACAAAAATAAATATCAACAGAAATGAACAAGTATTAGATTAAAATGTTCACTGCATTCCTTATCACAACGTTGAGGCATTGGGTAGGATCCAGGGAGCTGAAAGGCAGCATCTGGGGAACCTGCATATCCTGGATGATCATGGGATTCCTTTAATGGCTCGTCTAGGTCATGGATCAGAAATCTGGCCTGTCTCTGGTTGGCAGGAAGCCACAAAATGGCATACACCCATGAAGACTCCCAGGGACTGCCATTCCTGGGTTGTCTCCCAGCTGGTGCCTGGGGAAGATAATGGCTCATGTTACTTGGCATTCAGATCTCCTGATGGACTGGTTCCATTCCCAATGTGAGACCAGGGAAGCTGCTGATGTAATTAATATAGTTGTGGCCTTTTACTTCCAGTCCATGCAGTCCATGCATGCAGTGTGTTCTGTTCTATTCTGTTCTATTCTATTCTATTCTATTCTATTCTATTCTATTCTATTCTATTCTATTCTATTCTATTCTATTCTATTTATTTATTTATATTTGCACTTATTAGCCGCGGATTTTCCCTCAGGAACTCTGGGCGGTGTACAACAAATTGTATGAAGCATGCTCAGCCACAGGCTATCAATAGTGTTTGTGGCATGTATGATGTTTGACGGTACATGAACGACACCTTGCTACAGAGTGCTATCCTTCTTTCCATTAACTTTCATTTCAATCTACACACACACAGCCTCTCTTCATAATGGCATGTCTGATTTTCCCCCCTCAAAAGGAGGGAGAAAATGAGCCAAGTGGTAATTCACATTAGCATCACTTAAGTAACTTTCGGCTATCTAAATTAATTAGACTAAAGAGAGATTGAGAGAGAAAGGAAGAGATAGAAAATCTTTTTGTGAGTTTTTTCCACCTGCTGTGAAAAATGAGAGCTTGCTCAGACTGTGCCTTTGAAGCTCCAGTAAAGTACGATGGCAAAGGAAAAAGATTTTCACACCTTGTCCAGCATGGAAGGCCAAAGTTTCTCTCAGGAAAAAAAAGTCATCTGCCCTCATCCATACCTCCTGGAGAGTCCAAATGAACCTGCAGCTCCCAGGGTGCAGACATGCGAAAATGTGCTCCAGGTGGGGGTGGGGAGGAGCACCAACTCCATCTAGGATGGATCCCTGGGACATGAGGTGGAGTTAGTGAAGTTAACTCGGCTCCCTGGAGGACTGGCAGGGCAACATTGGCTGGTGCTCTTTCTTTTGAGAGCACTGAAACTGTCGGCTGCAAAGTTGCAGTCCTATAGTACTGCCTTGTGGTTGTTTATTTAGAAAAGTTACGTTCTGTTGATGTATTTATTTTAAATACTTTGGCATCACCTTTTGCATTAAAAGGACCCAAGGTAGCTTGCATCATTAAAAGGTCTTTCCATTCCCAGACCCAAAATAAAAATATGGCAAAAAAATTGGAGTTTAAAAGAGGTCACAACTTTATTGAATCTTTGATTCTGAAAATAAAAGGGGGGGGGCTACTGTAGTGCAAGTAGACATTGGCCTGGATCACCTTGACCTTCAGGCTCTGAATAACTTTGGTGAGCTCCTACCTGGAAACATGCTGTAGTACTTATTCACCATCTTTTTAAATTTGGGAGACTAACTCCCCCCAAGGCAACCATAACCATACTTAACCGCAACATGTCTTATTAATACTCTACTGACCCTAACACGAATTCCTGGCGTTCTATTAAAAAGGCTGCCCATTCCCCTTAATGGGGCCAATACTATGAACTCACCTAAAACCAGAAACCTTGCACTACATGCCGTTGCAACCAGGAAAAAGAAAAACATTAATGAACCCAGTAATGAGAATGGGATGGCCAATCATGGTAACGGTCAAAAATTCCCATCCAGCTCGGAAGGAACCTGCTACACTCATTCTCAATACAACTAGGGTGGGTGGGAGGGGTGCTTGTGATGAAAGAGGGTGAGTAAGCAGTGAGCAGCCTTCTTAAAGGCTCCCAAGCTCTGACTCACCCTGGTCACATGTACACAGTTTTCACACTGCCACTATGGGTTGGGATGCAAAGCGTCCCCACCCAGACCTTGCTTGGTGGAGCCATCACTGCCTGCTTCCAGAGGTCCACCAAATTTGGGGCTGTCCTTGGCTTCCAAAGGGAGCAGCAACAGAGAAGGTCCTCTTTCATGTCTCTGTCAAGCACACCTCTGAGGGTGGTGAGCCCTACATAAAGGCCTCCACTGGTTCTCTTAATTCCTGGGCAGACTCATAGAGGGAGATGCTTGGATCCAAGCCATTTAGGGCTTTATATGTTAAAACTAGCCGTTTGAATTCAAATGGATCCACAGCCAGTGGAAATGTTGTCACTGTTCTGTTAAATGATACATGGTTCCTACATATGTATACCTAACATTGCAAAATTAAGAACCAACAGTGTGTTACTTATAGCATGTCATTAGAAAAAAATTGAGATAGGAAAATTTCCTATGGAAAGCCCTGAGATAGGAAAAAGTTGCGGAAAACTTCAATTCCCAGGATGCATAGTGCCCCATTCAGATCCATGATATGAAAAATCCATGATACAAAACATCTTGAGGAACACATTTATTTCGTATCATGAGGTACCATTGTATATAAAGTGTGTATTTGAAGCTTTCTAAAACCGGGGGATGATTTCTGTTTGCCTCCTGATGCCATGCCATATTTATCACCAATTACATATGAAGAACATTTTAAAATGCTTGAGGGATTGCAACGAGGCTGAACGAAAATATACAAAATTGCAATTAACTGTACTTAAAGATTCACTTCACTCAATTTTGAGAAAATGGGCATGGTTTCCTAAACTGGCTAATTGAGCTGACATTTGTAAGCCATTACGGGCTCCAAATAATTGTATGTGACAATCATTGCCTTCCCCATGCACAGCTTTTTAACTGGCTGCAGCTGAGCAGAACACCAAAAGAGAGAGAGAGTGCATTTATTTGATTGATAATTAACTCAGCTCATACAGCTCTTAACATTTTGCTGAAGTCCAGAATTGAACATGCTTCTCAACCCCTGAACTTTCAATTGTGGGATGAGTTCTGAGAAACAAGGCACACAATCAGCAGATTTTAAAAGTTCAGTTCTTTCTCATGCTTCATGAAAAAGAAATGTCTAAAGAGTGCTACCTGGATTATTCCTGGAATATATTGTATCTATTATATCTTTGTGACCTAACAAGGAATCATCTGACACCTCAAAGATGAACACATATTATGGGATATAAGACCTTGCGGACTGTGTTAACAAGGCTATCATCCCTGCCATTTTAAAAAACAATTGGACCCAACATAAGCAGTTCTTATCTAAGCTTAGTAACTCATCAGATCCAGAGACAACATTGAGGGTTGGACATGGGATTGAAGACAAAAGTTGTATTTGTAACATTGCCTCTGTAAAAGCAAGGCTGGAAGCTAGTTCAGACTGGTTGGATGTGAAAATATATAGAAAGTTTGCTAACAGTTCAGTAAAACTTCCTGAAACCACTACCCCTTGTCTGGTTCTATGGCAGTGGTGGTGACCCTTTGGCAGTCTAGATGTTTTAGATCACAATTCCCAGAATTCCAAACCTGTATTGCCAATGACAAAGGACTGTGGGAGTTGCAGTCCAAAGCATCTGGAGTGCCAAAGGTTCACCACCACTGTTCCATGGAGTAGAATAAGAGGGATGTCAGCTCCCTTGGTCTGGCAAGGATCTGCAGATTTCATGCCAGATTTTTTTTTTCAATTAGTAATTTGGTGTTTGTTTTCTGGCATGTCCTTTCTGTTCTTGCTGCAAAGGATTGAGCCATTGTCACTTCTTGGGCATAGGGACAGCATCTCTGTCAGGCTCTATCCTCTGTGTCCCCCTGACAGGACAATTCTCTGCATTCATCTGATGAGTCTCTGAGTCTCTAAAGTGTTGTCAGTTTAGGCCTCAAATTTGTTGAGACAGATCATCTTCTCCTTCCAACCATGTCTCAGCTGGGAAAGTCTTGGCAGGACAGTCACCAGTTTTGTGCCTGCTAGATGGAGTGATATCAGACAACAACCACTCTGCCCCCAATGCAGTGTGAGATACTGTGCATCAGTCCTTGGTGAGCAGCTTTTAGAAATGAATGTATGCACCTATTCATGTATGTTATTTTTCTTTCCCCTGGGAACCTAAAGAATGAAAGCATACTTTTCTGTTATTTCAAGTTATAACCACAACTCAGTGAGAGAACCTAGGTTGAGAACCAGCAACTGAACAAAAGAGCTTCACGGGCATCTCATTAGAACTCAAGCATGCCTTTCTTGTTTAAGGCGGTGGTCTCGCTGAAGTTTTCTGTGCATCTTAATTTGATGTCTACTTGCTTACTGCACATCTTTTCCCTTTTTTCTGGGTTGATTTTCTAAGTCTCTGTTGCAGGAAGTGGCAGGAAAAGGGGCACGAAGCTAATTACTGCATATTTTCAGGGGCTGCACATCCCTAGAGTAGCAATGGAGGCTCCGCTCGAAGCCCTTGTCCTGCACCCGTACTCTGGTTGCGTGGTGGGGAGCAGCCTATTTAAGGCTCCGTACGCTCCCCGCCTGCAGCCAGCGCAAGTTTGACAGCTCCCCTCCTTCCCGCCCTATAGTGTGGATGATGAGTCTTACTGGTCGCTTTGGGGCCGGGTGGGAATTTTTGGCTGTTGCTCAAATTGGCCGTAGAGCAGTGGCGTTTTTCCGCCCATCCCATCATCTGTGTGGCGCGGTGGGTTGATATTAAATAGTTCCTTCATTGGTCGCAATTGGCGGTTAGGGCAAGTGGTTTTTGTTAATTAAGTAGGCACCTCTGTTATACAGCACCTGTTTGGTGTTGGCAGCCCTCATGGATAATAATTTAAACTAGGATGTCAATTCTTAAAAAGGAACCCCTGTTAGGTAATGAGGGCTGCCAGTGTTTATGAGAATTGAAGGTAAGATGGTGTTGTTACTGTTTGGCATCTTACCAAAGGCATTATTCTTTCATGCCAGTTTAATCTCTTATTATCAAGCAGAGGTGCTGATGAATTATAACATAGAATTAGCAACCACTTGCCCCATGGCACAGGCCCTCTTTAATTTGCAGTTATCCTTTACAGTTAAATAATGTTATTAATAAATTGCAGCCCATATTAACTCCATAAACTTTGTCTTGTGTCTTTATTTCTTCTGGGGGGGGGGCAAAGAACTGCACATCTTTAAGGGAAGTTTTTTAACAGAACCCCTAGCAGTAGTTTTAAAAACTTTGGTGAAAGTGCACTTCCAGGGGTGTGGTCGATCGGGGCACCAAATTACTTCCCTTCGTGGTTAGGATGTGATCTTTTACTGCACAGTTTGCCACAGCAAAAATGTGCAGAAAACGCTGGTGAGACCACGGCCTAACTCCAAATTTAGCTATTCACATTATGCTTTTGTTAAAAGGAAGAAATTACAGTTATAAATCCATGAATTCTTTAGGGTCCTTCTTGTTCTTTTTTTCTTTCCTGGAGGCAGCACATCACAACACTGGAAATATATTAAATGTGGCTTAAGAAGGTGGCTCCTTCAGCATCTGAGTAAATGCCGATGAATAGAGAGTGTTTCTTAAGATGAAAGTGGATGAATAAAATGCATTCAAAGGAGGAGAAATATAGAGAAGGGATTAGTGGCAACCTTTGCGTTCTGAAGCTTTTGTGTTTCAGAGAAATTACAGACAGGCAGGAGGGGAGGGGGTGAATCTTGCTGAGGTAATTGGTCCAAAAAGATGAAATGGGAGGAATAAAGCACCTGTCAAAGGTTGGGCTGTCAAATATAAAAAAAATTCCAGACTCAAACGGGAGCGAGTACAAAAGGAAAACAGGCACACTAATAACTATGTTAGAAATGACAATCTCTTAGATTAAAGATAATAAAAATATTCAACAGTTCTGTGATGTGCTAGAAGGAAATCTTTTATATGCTTACTCAGATGTAAGCTGCACCAAAATCAAGCGGGACTTCCTCCTGGTGAAAAACCAGAGCAGAGACAGAGATGTGAGTAGAACTCGTAGACTCTCCAGCCAGCATGGCCAATGTGGATTCTTGAAGTTTTAGTCCAAAGAAAGCATTTAAGGCTCAGTTAAAGGTCCTGACGTATACGGCCGCGGTCACACCAGCGTTCTTTGCATATATAAATTTCATGCGTGGTTTTTTTTCCGGGTGGTCACATGATTTTTAATGTGCAGCTAGTGTCCTCTCTTCTGCATCGTATTTTCCTAATCTGGTTCCATCTCTACCTGTCTACTTCACATTTTCCCCTTCTTTCCTGCTCTAGCTGTTAACCCCAGTTCCTGCCAACCTAGCAGTTCAAAAGCATGTAAACAGAAGTAGATAAATAGGTACTGCCACAAAAAGCGAGAAGGTAAACAGTGTTCTGTGTACAGAAATATGTTCAGCTATGCTGGCCACATGGCCACGGACTTGCACAACACTGGCTCTTTGGCTTGAAAACAGAAATTAGCACTGCCCCTAGAGTCAGACACGACTAGCGCGCACACGCACACACACTTGTGTGTGTGGGACCTTTACCTTTTAATGCTATTCTATCAACATTTACTCAAGTGAAACTGAATTGTTCCATATGGAAGATTGCAGCTTAGAATATTTAAAACTGTTGAAGTCTGTTTATATTCCTTACCAAAAAACAAAAACAAAAAAAACCAAAACCATGAGCACTATTATTTCTAGATATGAGAGACAAGAAAGAAAAGTTCTTGTCTCCTGTAAACATATTTTTTCCTTTTTAAAGTAATGATTTGTGTCTTTCACAAATATACGTTCCTCACATTTGTGAAACATTTAGTCTCTACTAAATTTGACACTGTCAAACTCAGTATACAACCCTTAAACTAAAGCAAAAGGTGGAGCTATTTTTACCAGGTTTTCTATCTCCAAAATGTTCTGATGGACTTTATAGTTCAAACAATAGTTATCAGTACATTTTGAGAGGAACACTTTAAAATATGTTTAAAATATCCATTCAAATGCACATACCAGAACAGAGGGTTTTTTAAAATCAAAGTAACATGAAGATGGCTAAAAAAAACTGGATATAAATGGATCAATGAGTAAATACCTGCAAAAGTGGCACATTCCAAAATTAGACTGAGCAAACATGTGGCCGTCTTAAAACACTGTACAGAATGCTAGCTCCGCGGGAGGCTTGTCCACCCGCGGAGCCGATTTGCCCCACCTGAGGAGGACAAGGAGGTGAGGCAGGACCCGTATGTCCTGCAGGGGCGGGGGGAGGAGCGCCCTATAAAGGGTGGCTCCTCCCCCCAGCCACCAGTTCAGCCTTAGCAGCGTTCGAGCCTGCCTGCGTGCCCTGGCTTTGGATTGACTGCTGAGGGGCTGCTTGCGGAGCAGCGGTTTCCTCGCGGTCTCGGGCGCGCGGCTTTGGAGCCGCTTGAAGCAGCTGGTGCTTTGCAAGCTGCCGCCTGCTTTCATCTCCCGACAATCAGCCGATTGTCAGGAGCAGCTGTCTCTCACCTCCCAGACCCCCTTCTCTTCAGGTGTGATCGTTCCGGGGTGGCCTGGGACATGCGGGAGTGGGCGGAAGAGAGCAGACGGAGCCTTTCTAGCTCCTTTTATCTGGGAGGCAGGTCGATCGGGCGCGCAGGCTGGTAGCAGCCTGCGTTCTTGCAGAGCACCACAGAAGCAGCTAGCAGGAGCTCTTAGAGCTCCTGTTAGCTCAGCTGCTTATCAGGTCCCGATCGGCAGCTGAGTTTGGTTGTCTGTGCTCCCTGCCTAGCTTGAGTGAGCGCCAGAGAGCTACCATACGGAACCCCCCCCCTTTTTTTTTTTTTGGCTTTCTTAGCTCTGCTGCTTGTTGGAGCTCTCCCGACTTGCAACTGAGCTTCCTGATAAGCGCTCTCCGTTCTTCTCCTTTCGGGGGGGAGGGGGAGGGCGGTTTGGCTATGCTCTAGTGGGCTGTCGGGCTCCTTTCAAAGGGTGGGTGTCGGATTGCCTTTGGCAGCCTTTTGTCCTCATGGAGCTGCCTCAGCTCCTTTTATCCAGCAAGCACTTGCCTTCCTTAGTACACCGGGGACTGGTCTGGGAGGCAGAGGGCGGGCTGGTCGCAGCCTGCTTCCTTTGAGCGAGGAGCAGGAGTTCTGTGAGCTCCCGTTGCTCTGCCTACCGGGCCCCCGTTTAAAGTAAAGGTATCTCTTGGCTGCCTGCTGCCTCTTGTTTGCCTTTTTGAACCTCTGTCTGGGCTTATTTTTCAGGGGCTGGCTAAGGAAGTGGCTTCACCGGCGTCTTAGCCTGTGTGAAGCCTGCTGGATTGCTGAGCGCCGGCTGAGCTGGTGAGCCCCGGCTCCTGGCCGGCTGGTGTTACTAGCCTTGGGGGGGCAGTCATTTAGACAGAATTTGCAAACGTAGTTCTGTGGGCTAGCGGGTTGCGCTTGCACAGGGTATTGTTTTTTTTTTTTTTTGGGTTCCTCCTGGCCGCCCAATTTTATCTTAAGTATCCCCTCAATTGAGTAAGCGTGGATTATACGCAGCGAACATAAGAACATAAGAGGAGCCCTGCTGGATCAGGCCAAAGGCCCATCTAGTCTAGCTTCCTGTATCTCACAGCGGCTCCACCAGATGCCTCTGGGAGCGCATGAGACTAGATATCTGTCTCCTGATTCCACCCCCCTGCATCTGGCCCTTGAAGTACCCTGGCTTTTAAGCCTGGAGATGACATATCTCCATCATGGTTTGCAACCTGTGCCTTGGGGTTGGCGGCCATTTTGGTTGTACTTTCTGGGCCTACTCTTAGCTCTTATATCCATTCCCATCCGTCTGGCTGGTCGCCCTAGGCGGCTCTACCGACATCCAGTTATCCTGTGCTTTAGGCTTTTCGCTTTGTGCAGGAGATCTTACACCCTTCTATCGGGGGTGGAGCAGGGATGCCAATTTGGTTTGGTACCCGGTGGCCATTTTGGCCATGCCTCATGGGCCCACCCCTTAGGCAGTGATCTACATCCATCTGCCCGGCTGGACATTCCGAGTGGCCCTGAACACCTCTGTTCATTTGTTGACTTCTTAGTGGAGACTAGCGTGTTTGTATTGTTCATCTGAGGTGAGTTGGCAGTAACTTTTCAACTTCGGTGGTGGCCTGCCTACCCACCCGTTCGGCCATTTTGTGCACGTCATCATCCAGTGTGTTTGGGGGTTGGGTGTAATCTGCATCCATACTCTTTCCTCATTGTTGTTCTACCCGTGCCACGATTTGTTTCGGCAGTTGCATACTAGGGCCATCTTTTTGGGCACCCTGGGAATACATTTTGGACTGGTGCCACACCCACACGACTGAGTCACTTGTCGCCTGTTTGCCCCTTATGTTCTGCCAAGTCGTCTTGGCCCCACCAGATGTGCTTGGGAGGGCATGGGACCGGTTGCTGGTATCCTGATACCACTCTCCTGCGCCTGGCCCTTGAAGTGCCTGGGTTCCTCCATCATGGTTTGTAACCTGTGCTGGACTGTTTCCCCAGGAATCTGTCCAGTACCCCCCCTTTTTTGGGAGGCATCCAGGCCAGGTGCCGCCACCACCTCCTGTGCCAGGGAGTTCCGGAGACTTACACGCGCTGGGTAGAATAAATAAATACATGAACAAATAACTGAATATTTTCCTTTGTCAGCTTTCACTCTCCCAGCCCTCAATTTGAGTTTACCCCCTGGTTCTGGTATGTGGGTGGGAGAGAAGAGCTCCCCTCTAGCCACTTGACTCATACCCTGCATGATTCTGTATGTCTCAATCTTATTCCCCCCCAGGCGCCTTGTTTCCAGACTAAGGAGGCCCAAATGTTTTTCGGTCTTTCTTGATCGGCGGTGACCGGAATCGTACACAATACCCCGGGCAGGGTCTTATTATTGTTTTATATATTGGCATTATAATGTTGATTGTTTTCTTTCCACACCCCTTTGCCGATAATCTTACATTTGGTTACATTAAAACACATTTGCCATTTCTCAACCATTCCCACAGTTTGGAGACATCTTTCTGGAGCTCTTCACATTCTTTCCTGGTTTCCACCGCACGGGAAAGTTTTGTGTCATCAGCAAACTTGCCCCCCCCCCCACTGTTTATCCCTGTCTCCAGCTCATTTATGCTTGTTAATCTTCAATTACCGACTAGTCCTATGACCCCCCCTTTCAACCTGTATTTGAGTTATTTATTTAGCCACGAGGGGCGTCTCAGCCAACGGAATCCACTCAAGGTCCTCTGTCATGAAGTCAGGCGCCACGAATCGTGGGGGCGGTTACACACCACAATTGGGGTTGGCTGTTACATACCAGGGCCACCCTTCCTATCCTCCTTGACTCCGTTTTTGGTTTGTGCCACGCACACACCACTCAGTTACTTTTCACCTGTTTGCCCTTTATATTCGGCTACGCCATTTAAAGAAGGAGGTTCTGAGGGGAAGGGGAAGGGTAAAGCCCCTGCCAATAAAAGGCCTAGTCAGCAGCCCCTTACTTATCCATCCTCTTCATCAGGTGCTGAGTCACCTAGTCTTTTGGCAGCTTGATAGAAGCTGCCTCGTTTTGAGCGCGAACATGTTGAAAGGCAGGGGCCGGCCGTGTCTTATGGGAGTGAGCGTTCTACGAGTGGGGACAAGGCGCAGAGGAGGGCGGAACGTAAACTAACGATGGCTAATGGTGACATGCAATTCTTCTCTTGAGTCCGTTTTAGCAGGATCTGCCAGTATCGTTTCTGCAGGTACGCCATCTGTGACTACTGAAGTAGCCGCGTCATCACATGCTCCGCTCAGACCTCCCCTCCCAGTTGCTGTGTCTTCCAACTTAGTCACGTTCCCGCCTGCCGCTGAACATTAATCGCTTCCGGCCTTGGTTTCAGCCTGGGCGGTGTATTTGCGTGCCTAGGCGGTGTCTTCGAGTGTGCCCGAGCACAGGGAAGCAGCCACAGGACCGGCCGTGGGGTACTGCGAGGCCTCAGCCGAGTCCGGACCCCGAGGCCTGCAATGGAGAGCACAGCACTCGGTGAGTTGGCGTGCGCACCCGAAATGGTGCCCACTGTCGTTTGGCCCTGGCCGGGGGGTGGTTTCCGGGCCGGGCGAACTGCCCAGCGCAGGGAGCAGCCCAGGCGCCGCCTGCCCAGCTACCAGTGGCCAGGCATCCGGGTTAGCGCCCCCCAGGGGGACGGAGAACAATCCACCGACACCTGCCAGGGGGCGGGCCAAGCCAGCATCAGCCAACTCAGATAGGATTCCCCCCACAATGGGGGCACCTGGCTTGTTGCCGGGCTAGTCGGCGAGCGGCCATATGGCTGGGGGGGGGGTGGAACCATGGCCAGGACCGGTGCAGCCCCGGGCTACCCCGGGGTGGCAGTGACAGCCACACTGTAGGGCGCCTGCACCTCACCATGTGGGCATCACTTGTCTACGCCCTCTAGGGAGAAAAGCTACTGGGGGGCATTCACAGACACCCCCAGCTTACTCGATGGGGAGCTGGATGTCAAGGCGGCTGGGGAGGTGGGCCTCTCACTGTTACAAGGGGTATGTGTGGCCACTGCCGACTCTCTAACCTGTTTTGTTATCGTTACAGGGCCAGGAGGCTGTGGCTGGCAGTTCATGTGTTATTTTTGTCTTCCTAGGACCTGAGGGCAGTGCCCGCCGGGCGAGAGGGATTTTGTGGGGCATAGTTATGTACACTGGTCGGAGAAGTACGCCATCAGATCTGGCTGGGGACTAAATTTGGGGTGGGGTAGTCGTGCCATAATTGAATGGCGGGGTAAAAGGGGGACGAGGTGGCGGGAGTCCCTGGGTACGGCCATAGCGGCGGCCCGAGGTGTGCCACCGGATTTCTTACTAACCCAGTTGGGGGGAAACGACCTGACTACCCGGACAGGCAAGTCATTGGTCTTGGAGATATTGCGGGACCTGGCAGATTGGCAGGCCAGGTTCCCGGCGGCAAAAATTGTGTGGTCCACCCTGATACCACGGCAGGTGTGGAGAGCAGACGGTGACCCACAAAAGATTAATCGCTCCAGAAAGGGAGTGAAACAGGAGGTTTGTAGGGCAGTCTGCAAGGAATTTGGGGCGGTGCTGGGCCACCCGGAGATTGATGTGCGCAGGACGGAGCTCTACAGGCCGGACGGGGTGCACCTGTCGGATGTGGGCATGGAAAGATTCCTGCAAGACTTGAGGAGGGGCCTGGTCGAAGTGCTAGCTGCTGGTGGGGGGCCGGGGCCATAGCAAGGCTAGGCTCGCGGCCGTGGCGGCTAAAAGCATGGAGGGCAGCAGGGAGCATACCATTGGCAAGATAAAG
>JAHTLZ010000159.1:0-10656 GCA_023846285.1 Phrynocephalus versicolor | reverse complement strand
TTCTTTCTTTCTTTCTTTCTTTCTTTCTTTCTTTCTTTCTTTCTTTCTTGTTTATACATATTTATATACCACCAGTCTTCCAGAAGGAACTCTGGGTGGTTTACAACAATCACAAAGTATAAAATAATCAGTTCAAAAATAAACAAACATAAACAATTAACTAAGAACACTAAAAACAAACCCGCATGGCACTTATAATCCCCAGGAAGGACATTTTCCCCTTTCTGTGGTTCTGTGGGCAGAACAGACTCAACAGGCCTGTGTTCAGAATACCAACCAGCCATGGAAACTCACTGGGGACATGGAACAACCACTTCTTAAATTTTTCACTTTCCTTGAAAGCTTTATTAGGGTCACCTTAAGTTGATTCTAATTTAGGAGTTTTGCAAGGTTTGCCTAATTCAGTGGGGTATGGTCTTCCTCAGATTCTGGAAGTCTCTCCTACAGGAGGCTCTAGTGTCCTCGGGTGAAAGGTAGTTAAACGGGTATGCTATGTTCAGCCCATTGCCATCACCAATCCCATGGAAGCCTCACTTTTTGCAGGGCAGCCAACTCCCAACTCAGCACAGAGGAGGCACTGGAAACACAAGTACTAGCAGGAGTGCCAACAGCGGCAGCAGGAGAGGCTAGGGACCCCTCCCCATCTCTAACCAGACAGCACTGCAAGCCCTCCCTGAAGGGAGTGGGGTGGCTCAGAGCTGTCAAAGTCCCAACACTTTGCACTGACTGAGAACATCCTAGCCCTAGCGTCAGAAATGCGGAGTTCACAATGGGCTTGGTGGCACATGTTGTAGACGGTGCCCACCAGTATTTTGTACCATGCCCTCCTGTCATAATATAATCTAGTTCAAGCCGTTGAGACCACCTAGAGTTCATGAGAACATTCACTGCCCTGAGGCTTGTATGCCTCAATCGTTTGCATTTCTGAAGCTAAGCAGACATGGAACAAACACGAAAGAATGGGACAACAGTTCATAAACCTTCAGTAATAGTCCTGTTGCTTAAAAGACAATGCAAGCATGAGGCAGATCACAGCTGTCACTATTTTGTCTTCCATGCAAATGAAGGAAACAAATCAACACAGAAGGGTTGCAGATGGATAAATTCGGTGTGAGTATAGCAAAATGCCCTTGCCCTCCTGCTAAAAACTAATCTTGCATGTATAGCAATGAACTTGGTCAACATTTACACCCCTATGTGTTTGTCCTTCATCCTAGACAGGGGACAAGAAGTCTCTACATCTTTGCTCAGCCTCAGTCATCACTGAGTGATCGCATCATGAAACTTCGGTTCAAGACCTTTCCATGGGCTTGAGAATCTTCTCGCTCTCGCTCTCTCTTTGTTGGCAAAAGTTTTCTCAATCTCTCATAGATTTATCCTGCAAATTATGGAAAGTAACTTTGATGCAGCAGGTTATATGGAGAGTGACCAGACCAACTTAGATGGAGAAATGCAATCACTTTGATATATTAGGCTTCAACACACTGCACCTTGGGCTACACCTCATATAAAGATGTTACTGCACATTAATTTTAAGTGTAAGGAGTACCCTCCACTCCACCAGCAGTAAATGCCACAGCAATAAAGAATAATCACTGCACCAGTTGTGTTGTTCTCTCAATGGCTTTCGTAGTATTGCCCATTATTAGGTATCGAAGTCCCTATCTGGAGGGGTTCTGAGCTCTGTACCATTTATCCTCTTGACTGCAAGCACTGTAGTCCAGGCTGTTTTGAGAGTGAAAGGTGGAGGTTGGGAAATAGTGGAAAATTTTTACTTTGTGGACTATATCTCCTACTGTTCTTATGCTCTCGCACTGGCTGAAGAACTGCAAGAGCTGAGATCCAAATTGTAACTTTTACTTTCATCGCCACATTGTAGAGAATATTGCTGTGCAATTTCCCCTCTTGATGACTTCCTTGTATGAAATGTGACAGAGTTTAATTAAACCCCTCATTCAAAGCCCTGGTTGTCTTGCTAGTAGCATCCCCAGTCCTGTATTTTGAACCATCAGCAAGTACTCATTACAGGTTTTCTTTGAAAGAAACTTTCTTCAGTGCATTATTATTATTATTATTATTATTATTATTATTATTATTATTATTATTATTATTATTATTATTATTATTATTATTCATCCCATCTGGCAGAAAGCCACTCTGGGCATTTTACAACATAAAATAAACTGATTACAAAATACAGATACAAAAATATAACGAAAAGCAAAAAATATTACAAATCAAAACATAATTAAAACAACAATATTCATAAAAATGAAAGGTAAATAAGATAAGCTAATGGTGGATGAGATTAGATTAGTAAATCAATAAGACCACATTTATTTGTTTGTTTGTTTGTTTGTTTGTTTTACTTCCATACTGCCCATCTTCCAATATGGAACTCTGGGTGCTTTACAGTTTAAAAGCACACAATACAGAAAAAGAGGAAGTTAATAACCAGGAAAAGCAAGGAAGTTAATAACCAGGATAACCAAGTGTATTGACAGTATCAAAAGCTGCTGAGAGGTCGAGGAGGCCCAACAAGGATGATTTCCCCCTGTCAGCCTCCCTCAGCAGGTCATCTTGCAAGGTGACCAATGCCAATTCTGTACCATGTTGTGGCCTGACCCTCAACTGGAATGGATCAAGAGCATTCTGCCTGACATTGTTGTGGCCTAGGTTGCATGCCTACTTGCTTATTTAGTTAAAAAAAAAAAAAAAAAGGTAAAGGTTCCCCCTGTACATGCGTGCTAGTCGTGTCTGACTCTAGGGGTGGTGCTCATTTCTGTATTCAAGTTGGTGTTGTGCAACTCCATGGCCACGTGGCCGGCATGGCTGCAAGGAAACACTGTTTTACCTTCCTGCTTTTTTTATGGTGGTACCTATTTATCTACTTGTATGTACATGCTTTCAAACTGCTAGGTTGGCAGGAGCTGGGGTTATCAGCGGGAGCTCGCTCTGCTGCGTGGCACCCAGGATTCGAACCACCGAGCTGCCAACTTTGCAGTCAACAGTTTTGGAGCCTTAGTCTGCTGATCCACCATGCCCCCTTATTTATTTGCTTATTTAGGAAAGAGCAAAAAAGTGTTTTCTTCTTCAAAGCAGCTTGGTAACACATTGTAGAAGTATATAAATATATAACATATATAAAGGTATTGACTAATTGTAATGGAAAAGTGTTTGCCTTTTTGTGTGGGGGGGAGAGGGGAGAGAGAGAGAGAGAGAGAGAGAGAGAGAGAGAGAGAGAGAGAGAGACCCTTTCTTTACTAATGAGGCCAGCTGTTGATTGCCAAGACGGGTTATGAATAATTCCCGCTAAATGACTTTTTCTCAATGGAGCAGGCCGTCTTGACATGTCCAGACAGTTTGTCAAGAAACGTCTGAGTTCACAAGATTTCTCAACATCAACACAGATACTGGATGTCAGAAAAAAAAGAGAGAGAAGGAAAGGTGATCAAAAAGGTGCAAACAACTCTTAAGATGGTTCTGATTCTTAAAAGTGTGCACTGCAGGATGCAGCTTTTACTGTTTTGTGCAGTTTATACAGATTGCATTATTTGTAGGGGGGAAATGAGAGTGCAGGCTTGAAAGTGGAAGGAGAAAAACTGCATGTGAGGAAAAAACATTCTGTGTTTTCAGCATCACATACTATACAAGAGTGAGGCAAGTGAGAATTATATGTTTAGTGTAAATTTCTCACTGGCTTCATTCTTGTATGTTATGTGCAGGTTTTAACATTTCCAAAAGCACAAAATATGCTACAAACAACAAGGGGAAACCCTCACCCAAGAGGACGAAGTTGATCTAGTATCAAGGGTTTGTCTGTGGTTGTTGTTATGGACAGAGCGCTACTGGTGGGCTCATACTGGTTCAAATTCATAGCCTCCAAGATCTGGAGGACCTATTAAGATGGTCAACCCTAAGACATTGATGGATCCAGTGATTTCCTGATGGCTCTTGGGAGTTTCCTGTCACTTTGGCAAATGATCCTGATAAAGCTCAGGTTAACTTCTGGAATGGGAAATTGGTTAGGGCTAGTGGCACAATCAATCTAGAGCACCCTCTCCCATGGAGTGGAGCCAGACTAGTGAATTGGTTTACTCCATTCCTGAAAGAGTCAGAAAGAGAGGAATGGTGTCTAAAGTGACAATCGTAGGAAAATTGTAATGGATTTAACCAAACGCAGGCTAGGAACCCACTAGAAGTTCTATTCTAATGACAATGGTGGAAGCCTTCTTTTCTTTCACATTGGTGTCTCCACAGAAATGTTCAGTGGAGGTGTTTCAAGTAGACAAGTGCCTACTATGTCTTGGTCTAGAAGAAAATATATATAGACCACTCAACAGTTCAATATGAATTATCTGCTTAATATTTTCCAGACAAAATCATGTGGTTCTGCTCTGACTTTGATGCAATATTTGATACAGGTTCTGTGGGTGTAATTGTTTGCATTTGTTCGCCCTGTGCTAATATATTTGTTTCCTTTTGTGAAGCCTGGGAATGTAAACAGGACCTCTCCTAGCTCATAAAAGTGGTCAAGAAGTAAAACTGTGTGAGTGGGTAAGGGGGGTAGTGAATGCCTCTCTGGCACAAGGCATAATTCCATCACTTTTTTTAAAAAAAGGAAGATATAAGGCTGCTAGAGATGGGCACGACTTAGTGGTATTTTGTTTTCGTTTTCGTTTTTCGTTTCCGTTACGTAACGAAACGAAAAACGAAAAACGGCTCAGAACTGGAACGAAAACGGAAACGAAACGACTAATTTCGAGCCAATTTTCGTTTTTCGTTACTGGAAAAACACATAATGGAGCTAAATGGGAAGAAACGAAAAAAAATTCGTTTTCGTTTTCATTTTTTCGTTTTTGTTACATAACGAAACGAAAACAAAAATTTTTGAAATTAGCTCACGAAAACGGAAACGAGCCAAAACGGACCCCTAGCTGAAAACGAAAACAAAACGAAAACGAACAATTTTTCTGAGTTGTGCCCATCTCTAAAGGCTGCAATGAGCAGAAAAGAGGAAACTTGGAACCTTAATCCTAGCAAGAAAGAGATGCTCCGGATCATTTGTAAAGCAGATTAGGAAACTGGGCTCCATCCTGCATTCAATGGGGTTACATTGCTTCAGAAAGCATAGGTTTGCAGCTTAGGCATGCTTCTGACGGTGCCTAGGAGTGCATTTGCACAGATAAAGCTGCTGTGTAGGCTGCTCCAGTTCCTAGAAATCTCTGCCTTGGTCATTGTGACACATGTCAGTTGCATCCCTTTTGGACTGCTGTAATGAGCTGCCTTTGATGATGGCTCAGAAGTCTCAGCTGGTTCAAAATCTGGCAGCCAGACTGCTGACTGGAAATGGTGGCAGGGAATCCTATAACATTTCTCCTACCACTTCACTGAGTGCCAGTCCTGTTCTGGACCCTATTCAAAGTGCTGGCTCTGACTTATAAACCCCTATACAGCTTGGGTCCAGGCTACTTGAAGGGCTGTCTTTCCCCTTATAATGTATCCCATCTCAGAGATATTCAGGGGAGGGCCATCTCTCAGCCCTGGTGCCATCTCAGACACATCTGGTGAGGATTTCAGAGAGGAAAAAAATTGGTAGCTGCTCCCAGTCAATGGCATTCCCTCCGGGCCAGCAGATGAAAATCTTCCTTTTAAACCTGGCATTTGATCAGTGAATGCCCTGGCACGAGTGGAGTTTTTAGTAGGAGATATAACATATTGTTTTGGTCTTGTGTTTTATATTTGGTCAGATTTGTTGGGTGTAGAGATGGGCACGACTAGGGAAAATGATGTTTTCGAGTTGTCGTGTGTCGGAGGCAGCCTGTTTCGGCTCGTTTCCGTTTTTCGCGAAAATTCGCAAAAATTAGTCGGTTCGTTTTTTCATTTTTTCGTTGTCGTTAGTACTGGTTTGGGGGGGTAGCGGGCTCCTGGAGGCAGCTGCAGGAGTCAGCCAGAGCCACAAGTGACGGACTGGCAGACTCTTTGCACGTGCTGCGTTTCACGTACTTGCATGTAGTGCAATGCAAGTAGATCTGGCTTAGGTTTAAGATGGGTTAGCGCAAGGGCTAGGTAGGGTTAGGCTAGTGACAGGTGAGGTTAGGGTGAGTATTGGGGTGCACCTCTGGGTGCCTCTCTGACCCACTTAGAAGGACAGTGTACTGGCGTATGGGTTAGGCTTAGGCTTTGGGTTCAGGTTCGGGCTACGATTAGTGGGCTGTTTATGCCCGATTGGCACATCCCAGAAGTCTCTGTGGTCAACCTGGCCAAGTGGCCTTGCGATTGGTGGAAAATTTGCATGTTCCACTCTCATGGGCGAGCCCATCATTGCGAATGCACAGGTGTAAAAAAATAAAATAAAATAAAATCAACGGAGACTTTTTTTGCAAGACAAACCCACTGCTGCTACTGTAAAAATTCAAGCATTTAAAATAGCTAATTTTCGCATGTTTCTGTGGTGCTTTGGTGGGGTTTTGGACGACGATTTAAAAATAATATTGCGGTCGGCATTTTGGATCCCCCCGCACAGCATGGCAAATGGAGACGCCCTCCCAGCCTGGTTCAGTCAGCAAAACCTGGCCATGCGATTGGTGGAATGGCTCCAAGACTTTGCATGGTCCACTCCCATGGGCGAGCCCATCTTTGCGAATGCACAGGTGTAAAAAAATAAAATAAAATAAAATAAAATAAAATCAACGGAGACTTTTTTTGCAAGACAAACCCACTGCTGCTACTGTAAAAAATCAAGCATTTAAAATAGCTAATTTTCACATGTTTCTGTGGTGCTTTGGTGGGGTTTTGGACCACGATTTAAAAATAATATTGCGGTTGGCATTTTGGATCCCCCCGCCCGCACACCGCATGGCAAAGGCAGACGAGAGGATCCCCCCCCCCCGGCCTGGTACCAGCAGCGCAGCAGGAGCAGTAGCCAAGGAGAGGGGGGCGAGGAAACCCCCACCCCCCAAAAAACCACCCTTCTGGCCTGGTAGGTGCCCTCAGACAGTTTTCGCCTGCTTTTAGGGCCGGGAATCGGGTTTTTTTTACTTTTAAAAACTTTTTTTCTGTGCCGCTTGGCATCGCGCGATCGCGCGATGCAAGTAACGAGCACGACAAATCAGACCAAAATTGTTCGTTCGTCGGTTCGAGCTCGAAGTCTGGGGCAGTAATTCCCGTTACCGTTTCCGTAAGTAACGGAACCGAGTAACGGAAACGGGAATACCGCTAAGTCGTGCCCATCTCTAGTTGGGTGAGTTAATCGTGTGCTGATATTAATATCTTAACTTGTGATTTTAAAAATATCTGTTTTTTTTTTAGCTTTTGTATGCCTCCTTGAGTTCCTTCATTGGGGCAACATAGGATGATGCAAATAAACTTGCAGCCATTCATAAATGAAATTTAGTCAACTTACACTGTGGGCATATCTAATAGGATTCTGTGTATAAGAGGCCATGTTCTTGCCCTGATAATCTCGAATTCTGAGACTCTGACACAGGGGAAATAAATGGAAGATGCAGATATATTCCAGTAAGTATACAAATGCTACTGTTACAGGTAGTTAGGATTTGACACTGTAGTATACAGGATAGCTGTTACACAATACATTTCACTAATACAGTGCTGCTTCAACTTAAGAGCAGCTCGACTTAAGAGCAATTCAACTTAAGAGTGGAAAACTGTTGGTGTTTTAACTGCCACCTTACAAATTTTAGATATGGTCTGCTCGACTTACAAATATTTTTTCTTTTTTCTTTTTTATATTTTTAACTTATTTTTTCAATTTTTTTATATAGGTACCCCGACTTAAGAGTAGTTTGACTTCAGAGCATGAATTTGGGATGGATTAAATTCATATGTTGAGGTACCACTGTGTAGCTGAATCAAAAATATACAAGACATCACTTTTTGCCTAGTGATATTCCAGGTACTCGCAAAAGTTCCAACTTTTAGTAAATTAGAGCAAGAATACATGAAGAGTAGAGATGGGAACAAAATGAACAAATTTTCGTTTCTGTTTTCATTTTTTTGTTTCATTATGCAACTAAATGACAAACGAATTTTGTCTCCAAAATGAAACGAAACGAACAGAACCACCGGAAATTTTGTCATGCGTTTCGTTTCCGTTACTTCAATACAGTGAACTGCTTTAAATGCTAAAAAAAATCACAAAAATTGAAATAAGTGGTAACAAAACGCTAATGAAATGAACAAAAACGAAAACAATTTTTTTGCAAAAATTCACGAAAATTGGAAACGAACCAAAACGGACCCTCCAAACGACAAATGAAACATCGTTTTTTGATTCGTGCCCATCTCTAATGAAGAGAGACACTGTGACTGGTTGAAGCAGATTCCACTTCCAACAAACAGCTTGTGAGATTTAATATATTCCATTTCTGAAAGGATAGAGGGACTCATGACCCTGAATTTCCACCGTTGAACTAGACTTCTCTTCCCATGGAGCATAATTAATTAATTTCAGCTGGAACAGCTTCTCCCTTTATGTAATTAATAGCATATGCCTCTGGTACAAAAGTTGCCTCATGTGAGGACGGCTGTGTAAAGCCAGTAATGAAGGCAAGTGAGAACAGCTTCCTACCTATCCCATTCACTAAACTGCATTAGTATCTGTTTCAATCTTCTATTGCAATTTTTGTTGTTGTTGTTCTTATTGGGGTGGGATGTAGAAGCTTTCTCACAGCAAACATGCAAGTTGTGATCAAATTTGTTGCAAAAAACCAAGAGGACCAATTGACACAAGACAGTAAGACCCAACCTGTAAAAATACCATTTTTTATGGGATGCAATTGTTGTTATGTTCTGTCACATCACATCAGCTTATGGTGACCCTGTAAGGCAGGCCTGCTCAAAGTCCGGCCCGGGGGGGGGGGCAAATCCGGCCCGTCAGGCCATTCTGAGTGGCCCGCAGCCGGCTGGCCCACCCCTCCCTCCCCCTCCTTCACCCCATGTTTGTTTTAAAAGAAAGTGGGTGGGGCTTGCAGTGGGGTGGCAGGGTTGGGGAGCAACCGGCCCCTGACACATTCTCAGCCACCAAATCTGGCCCTCCTTACAAAAAGTTTGGGCACCCCTGCTGTAAGGGATTTCAAGGTATGTGACATATTTAAGGAGTGGTTTTACCAGTCTCTCTTTTTCCCCCAGTGAACTTCCACAGCCAAGTGGCAATGTGTGCGAAGATCTTATGAGGCCTAATCTGTTTCTCTTTCCATTGCACCACATTGCTTGTCCTGGGATGCAAAGAGCCAGACATCAGAAGAAAACTTAGGATTCATGTCTGTGAAGATTCTCACTCATCCAGGTGAGTTTATCTGGAAGTTGAGTCATGGCAACTGGCATGTCTCAAGAAAAAGAGGTCAAGTTGCCATGATTCAACTTCCAGGCGTAGGATACACACACCTGACTGTCCTACCTTCTATCATAGATTGTTCTGCTTCCTGGGAGCTAGTCACCAAACCCAGGGACCAGAAGAAATGACAGGGCTGTGCATGCCAGGTGGGTATCTTCTCTCTGTCCCCACCTATTCCTGGGGCAAGCCTGCACCCCTACAGAGACAGGCAGATACTGTGCTCTAAGAACATGTTGATGAGGTAGCAGGGGGCACATTGGTGATCTCGTGCTTGTGCAATGTACTAAAAGATAGGTAGTCAGGAGTAAGGGAGTTGGGCTCAACTCAACTTGAAGGTTTGATGATGATTCATGAAGGACTGATGATGATCATGGATGGTGGTGGTTTTCTATATCATCTATCCCCCTAATGATGGTGATGGAGAATGATGAGGAGGATGGTGGTGTGATACTGTGATATTGCTGATCTGATGATTTGATACGGAATGTGAAATATAAAGCTACTCTACTAGTGCCTGCATAGATATGATGATGATGAGGAGGAGGATGAGCAGGAGGAGGAGGAAAAGGAAGAAGAAAGATGATGATCTGCTATTGCTGTCCACTTCTGGGGTAGATTATTGTGTCTGCCCCTACTCTCTCCTGTTTTTGAGATTTGGAGAAATACCCAGCAGAGAGATGCAACGTAAGAACCAAAATGTTTTGTACTCTTCCATGTTCAACAAAAGGACCAGAACACTAATGACCTGAAAATGAAAGAGTGCTCCTGAAAAATTTCAAAATGATGAAAAAGAGGTGTTTTCAGTGTACACATGCCTATTCTTTTTTTTAAAAAAAAATCAGTGATCCGAAGCATAAAATCATTTAATTTCCATTAATCTACAGAGCAGCTGTCTCAATGTTGGGTATTTTGGGTGCAAACAGAATTTTCAAATGTGAGGGCAGGGCCAAAAAAGCCTGCACAATCATATAAGTCAGGTCAAATAATGTTAGCGGGTCTATGTCCTCACCTGCCAAGACTGGACAATCAAGAATTTTCAACCTTGGTAATGGCACAAAATTAGATGAGGTGGCAAGCTAAAGAGTGGGTAATAATAAATGCAACCATGCTGCTGCCAAAGTGGACATATTTAGGAACTTTTCCAACACTGTAATGGGTCAGCTGTATATCCAGTTTACTTACATATCATGTTTCTCCCAAATGCATTGGAATACATTCAGTTTTTAGCTTCTGCTAGTATAAACTCTTTTAAATTAGTGGAATTTATGCAGAAGGTGACTAAAAGGTCATCTCATGTC
>JAHTLZ010003668.1:0-13369 GCA_023846285.1 Phrynocephalus versicolor | reverse complement strand
AACACAGACTTAGAATTTCTCTGAGACCTCCGAACCACCATCTCATATTTGGTGCATTGGCCTACGGGAGTTGGAGCGCGGTCTCCTGCTCGCCCTTTGGGCGCGGCAGCTGCTCCGTCTTTCCAATTTTCTACCCGGTCCTTTTTCTTTGAAGTTCTCTTGAGGCTTTGCCCCTGTTTTTTCGATTTTTTGTTTCTCCGTCGTTTTGAGAGGCTTCTTTTTGGTAAGTATGGCAACACTTCTCTTTCCTATTGCTTGAGGTCTGGCTGGTCCAACTTCTGCTGAGATGTGATAAGTGGGGAATGGTATAGGGTCACAAGAGTGTGGTGGCCAGGGCAAATCAGGAGGATTTGCTCCGGGAGGACTGATCACCCTCCCAAGGGCCGGGGAAACAGGACTGGGGAGCGGGGCGTCTGCCAGGTGCGCTGTTGTCCGCCGGTACCTTTATTGAGTGCTTAGGTTAGTGCCAATCTTATTTTCTAGTTTTGCCACATTTTCCTTCAGTTGGCCTATCTACACGGAGATTTTTTAGGACCCCCATTGTGGGTTTATAAATTTATTTTGTTGCTTGCTTCCCCATTCTGTTTCTTGTCTTCTTTATGTTTTATTTCTTAAAATTATGCCTCCAGTTCCAAATGATTCACACCAGGGCAATTTGATCCTTCCATTGCCCATTATTTCCGAGTTATCCTTGCCCTTGCCAAATTCTGAGGAGCCGTTTTTTCCTCTTTTGTTGGATGAACTGGATGAATTTTTAGCCCCAGTCCCTGCGCCTAGTCCTATTGAAGTGTCCGACGGCACTGACTCTCCCTCTCCTTTCTTTCCCCAGTGGGACGATTTTTCTGCCCTTGATGCAGAATTATCTCTGATTGACGACTGGTTGTCGTGTCAAGAGTTTGACTCCGTTCCTTCAAGTCCCTGTTCTTCTTCGGACTTCGACGGACCTAGGTGGTTTGAATACCCGTTTGCCTCAGCCTTGCCATCTGCCTGGTCCCCTTCCCTTTCGGAGCACAGTGTTCCTGCCCCAGTGAGTTGTGACGCTCCGTCGATCTGGGCTGCTCGCAGAGGCTTCTCCCCATCTAACATTTTCCCTTCACATTGGTTTGAACCTCCCGAACTCCCTAGTTTGTCCCCAGGTTCGGATTCTCATTTGTCCGATCAGTGGTTTTTGCCTTTCCCTATTTTACCTGATTCAGACCTCCTCACCATTTTAGAGGATCTTCCGTCCCTTTTTGACGATAACTGACATTTATTATGTCTGACCATTCTGTGTTTCATGATTTCCTCGATGCTGTTGAGAATCTTGATCAACAGATCGACGAAGCCGTGGGACGTTTGGATCAAGCTATCCCTACTCCTTCTCCTCCAGTGCTTGACTTGGAGGAACCCTCTGAGCCATTTTTTACCGGCCCAGAACCCCTTTCCCTTCCTGCTGCTTATGAAAATGTAGAAGGGCCCTTGGATCTTTCTCCTCCTAGAGCTCCGGCACCTACCCCGGAGCCTGTGAATGAGGAGGGTCCTGTGGTCCCTCAAGTGGGTCACCGCAGACCCAGACCAGAGTCCCCTGGTCTATCTCTGGCCGCATTTCAGCCGAAGCGTCGGCCGCAGTCTGTGGATGTGTCCACTCAGACTGATAGTCATTTTGCTTCAGATTCCTATGTCCTGTGCACTCACAATATCGTTCATTACAGGATTCTGAGTCTCCTATATGCATTGCTGCAAGCCCTAGACCACTTCTCCTGAAGCAGATTCTACATCAGCTAAGTGTGGTCTATCTTTCTCTCTCATCTGAATTTTCTCTATCTTTCCAGTCCTTCTTTCCCCGACTATTTTCTTGAACTTGCCTCTGCTTGGTTTGTGCTGCTGCTGGAAGGCGCCCCAGCTGCTGCATTGATCAGGTTCGAGTCAAGTTTCTTTCTATCTCTTTAACTTTTTTTTTTATTTCTGCTCTTCTGACTATCTACCTCTTTTCTGTGTTATCTTGTACTATGTATTTTGGGTGGGGCTCCTTCCTGTTGTTTCTTCTTTTCTCCTGGCCTTCCTCTTTTTTCGCTCGTGCCCCTACAGATTGGGTTACTTGCGGGCCCCTGGATGAGTATTATCTCCACGGGGATCAACAAGATACATTTTGCTGTGAAAAGTGCCCGCCTGGCTTCTATCTGTCACAATATTGTTCTGCTTGGGTGGACACTGTTTGTGCGCCCTGTGAGTCCCACACTTTTTCTAGGCATTTTAATACTCTACCTCAGTGTTTCTCTTGCTCTATTTGCCGAGAGTTGGATCAAGTTCAGGTTCTGCCTTGCACATCTACGAATGACACGTATTGTCAATGTAAGCCCGGTACTTACTGCCCTCCTGACCAGGCTTGTGAATCATGCCGTAAATGCACTGTGTCTTGCCCACCTTCTCATCACATTGCACGTCCCTGTTCTCCTACTAGTGACCTTCTTTGTCTCCCTGATTCTTTTCCTTCTATTTCTTTGGCGTGGTATTTCGTTTGGGTTCCTTTTGGGGTGGGTTTAGGTCTTATCTTGTTATATAAATGCAAGCCGGGCTCTTGCAGCCGGCACCATATCTATCAGACGGTTTTCCGTCAGCGGAGAGCATCGGCAGATGGGAGACCTGATATTGTCATTTACCACAATGATTGCTCTATCCGCTAATGTTTAATGTGTCGCCTAAGTAGTTTGCCTTACTGTTTTCTCTCTTGTGTTTTTCTCTCATTCTGTAACTCAGATTTGTTTCTCTGTTCTGCTTCTACTACTTGCTGTATGTCTCGTCCGCACTACTTTGGGACTGGACAGGCTCAGACTGTTGCTTCGGGAGCCCTTGCTGGCGATGTATTCTTGGGGTTCTCGTGGTGTCTGGACGGTGATCAAGTGCCTTCACTTCTGTATTCGCATGTGTTCACCGTCTGGACAGCTGGAGAGGCCCTTTTCAGACATCCTGCAGGATCATTTTGTTTAGTCCTTTGCTGAATGTGACCTTTTTGGCTGACTTGGAGTCTGAAGTGGCATGCTGACCCAGCATAGCGTTCCTGTGGGGTCGGTGTGCCATTTTAGATTAAAAGTTGGTATGGCCAGTATGGTTTCGAGGGGTTTCTGGACTGTGAGTATTATGGGAAGGGTTTTGGGAGGTTATCCTTCATGTTAAGGGGGATCATGGGCTTTTTGCCTTTGTTGAGCACAGTAGTTTAAGAGGGTTTGGTATGTGCAGGAGGTTTGTGCTGGTGTACTTTTGCTTGGGACTTAGGTTCAGTTGTAAGGGCGTTGGCTGGCTCCGTGCTTGCGAAATGGATGCCTTGCGGTTACAGCCGCCATTTTGTCGGCACTGTGTCGGCCGCGGCCATTTTGTCTTTTCACCTGCAGTCAGGGTTCCCCCTGGCCCCAGGGGGTTCCTCTTTGTGGAGTTACACAGCCGATTATTCTCTGGCTGTTGGCGGGGGTTTGGATTGGGAGCAGAGAGAGCCTGGACCTGGACTTTTATGACCTGTTCTGGGCTTTCTCTTTTTTCGGTTTGACCCATATACTGCGGATTGTATCTTCATGCCCGCCTCTGTTTAGTCCGAGTTAGGCGGACTTGGTCTGTTCTCTGAAGCTTATTAACAGAAGGTCCTTCTTCTCTCTCCTGTGTGACAGCTCTCCAATCTAGAGGGTCCTACCAGTCTGTTTCAGTTAAGTACCTATCAGTATGGCTCGTTCTCGCCCATGGCTGACTGCTTTATTGACTGCTCCTGTGTCTACTGTTTCTATGAGTCGGTCATCTGTGCAAGCCTCTACTTCTGTAATTTCTACGGCGGCTCCTCTGGCCGTTGACGGGTCCGCTAGAAGGAGGACCTCTAGACGCAAAATTACTCCTAAGATTGACACTGCCTCGCGTCCTCCTAGACGAAAACGTGCCCCTAGATGTAAACATTCGCCGGGAGCAGACACTGTCACAGGCCCTTCTAGTGGGGGATGCTCTTCAAAAGCATTTTCAGCCTCTACCTCTCTGATTTCTGATTCTTCCCCTGTTCTTTCTGATGTTCCCAAAGGTGGATTTCTGAAGAAATTACATGCTTGCAATCGTTCATATGTGCCTTCTTCTGAGGCTGTTTTTGCACAGCCTGTGCCTTCCACTTCTACCTCTTGTCCTGAGTCTGACATGTTGCATTCACAGGCTTCGTCCTCTCTTTCCTGCCATTTCAAAACAGTGGCAGCTTCTCTGCTTCTTTACAGTCCTGCCATTGTGGCTTACTCCCCTCATGCTGATGAGGTGAAGATTCGTTTCACAGCCCCAGTTGATTTCCATATGTATTCAGGCACTTCGTCGCCTTTTCTATGTGGGTCCTGTCCTCACATCTCAGTTCTTGTTTTGGAAAAATAGAATAGGAATTTATGATTGTGTCTGTGTTTTCTCTTTTCTCTTTTCAGAACGTGTCTTTGGCTTTCAATGGGTAACTCTCCGTCGGCTCACTCTAATTTGCCTGAAAAGGGAACCTCGGCTTGGTCCGTTTGTGTTCGGTATGGCCCTCAAAGTTGTAAGTTTTTATCTGATTGGCACCAATTTACAGCTGACAACCCTAAATTACGATTTCCACTTACGGGGTCTTTTGATAAAGATAAAAATCAATATTTGCAGGAATGTCTGACCAAACGAGACTCATCTTTGCCGTCTGGTCACTGGTCAGCTTTCCTGTCTTGGCGATCCGAAATGGAAAAGCGGCGTAGGGAGTCCCACATTCGGTCTCTAAAAGACTCCAAGGAAAAGGCTGAGAAATCTCTGGCTGATTTGAAATCTAAGCTGTCCAAAATTCCCACTGAATTGTATCCCCAGGTGACATTGCCACCTGCAGAAGAGGAACCAGATTTGCTTCTGGAATTTCCTTCCCATTCTAACAGTCGTCCTTTGGTAGACTTGCCTCGACCCCCTTCTAACCGTCCCCCACCATATGCTCCTCCCGGTCCACAACCCGGTGCTCCTGTTGCACCTGGTCTTATGGATGATGGGGCCCTTCCTTTTGCCCTTCCCGCTCCATTGCCTCCTCGCCCTTCTTCCCAGCCCATCTCCCCATCTTCATCCTCTCCTTCTGTTTCTCCTGCTTCTGCTCCTACCCAACCCCAACCTTCCCTTCCTCCTCCTCCTACCGCTCCTGCTGTTACCGTGTCCCCTTCTTCTCCTCCTTCCCACCTTCCCCAAACTCCGTCTCTGCTTACCCCTTCTCCCTCTCAAGCATTTGCTTCTGGGGGAATGCCTACCTTATCACTTCCTGACCCCACTCCTTCTTCTTCCTCCCATCTTGAGCCCCCATCCCTTTCCCCTAATTCGGAATTTTCCCCAAATACGGCTCGTATTTTCTCAGACGCCTCTACTGCCCTGCTCCAATGTGACTCCCTATTGTTACAGGGCAATCCAGAGGAATGCATCCGTCGCCTGATTTCGGAGACGATAGTACATGCTACCCCTGGACCTTCTGCGGTGCCTCCTACTGATGCCTCTGGTACTCCCCGGCATCTGGGACCGCTCCAGCAGAAGGCCCTCGAATTATTAACCTCCCCTACCAATGTCGCTGCTGTTTCTCAATCGGTTTTGGCCAGTGCCCTTATTTCAGAATTGGACCATAAATTGTTAAACCATCGCTTACGTCACCGTCCTCCACTTTCCTCCACACCGGTGGGAATGGAGGTTGGTGGTCCTTCTAAATGTCGTATCGCTTTTGATGATACCGACGTCCCAGTGTCCAATTTTCCTCTTCGGGCTATGCCCGGGTCCACTGAAGAGCTGGAAAATGGCACTCGTCGCCCTAAAATTATCACTGTTCATGTCCCATGGTCTCAAACTGAGATCCGTACTATGGCCCAGAGTTTCCCTAACATCCGGACTAATCCCATTAAATTCAGGGAAGATTTGGCTACTGTCATGGAAGCATATCAGCCTTCTTATGCTGACCTTAACCAGCTGCTGCGTGCTATCACTCCTAAAGAGGTGTGGGAGCACCTCAAACAAACGGTGAATTGGCCTGCCACCGCTCCCTCTGAGGATGAGCTCCCCAATTTGCGTTGACAATTGCTCGATGCCATTCCGACCGTCTGTCCTAAGAAGGCTGATTGGGTCAAAATCCGTGGGTGCAAACAGAGGCCTGCCGAGTCTCCCGCTGAATATATGGATCGGCTGCGTCTGGTTTTCGAACAGCATAGTGGCATCCAAAACCCTTTTGAATCTGCTGTTGATGCTGTGGTTGCCTTCTTTGTAGAAGGCCTGCAGCCCAAGCTCTCCACTGCCATCCAGAATAACGTGGTGGGTTGGAAGGCGAAATCTATTTCTGAAATCATTGAGGTCGCAGACCATTTTGCCTCTTCCTTTGCTAAAAACAAGGAAGAGAAGGAGACCAAATTGATGGCTCTCCAGTTACGAGCCTTGTCCTCTCCTCCGCAAAATGGGTATGCTCCGGGGCCTCCTCCGTTCCCCAACCCTGCCCCTGGTCGTATGCCGGTGCCTCGTCCTCGAGGTCCACTGCGCCCCAGAGGGTGTTTTATTTGCAACGACCCTTCTCATTTTCAGTCTCAGTGTCCTTACAATGACCAGATGCCGGCCCCGGTCCCAATGCCACGCACTCGTTTTCCACCTCCCCAGCGGCCTTATGGGCCCCGGGGTGCTGGTCAATATCCATCGGCTCCTGTGGCTGAAGACGTGGCTGATGATCCCCAATCTAATTTGGTGTTTTGACTATCCGCCGACCAACGGAGTCCCTGTTCGAAGCCAAATACTACGTACACTCTTTCTCCTACTGAGCCAGTTCTTACCTGTCGTGTTAATGGAATTGATGTCCCTTTTTTGGTGGATACTGGTGCTGCCAAATCTACTATCAAATTGGAAGATTTTCCTCATTACCCTTCTTCAGGGAAAGTAGTGAATGCTATTGGAATTTCTAACCAGGTTGTTCCTCATCCTGTTTCGGATCCTCTTAGGATACGGCTTGGGCCGCTGACGGCAGATCACGCCTTCCTCTTGAGTCCCTGTTCACCGGTAAATTTACTTGGTCGTGATTTGTTATGTAAATTAAACTGTACTATTCACTGTCAGCCTGATGGCATTTTTCTAGACTTTCCAGCATTCCATGAAGATGAGGTTCACGGTCTTTTGCAACTTGCTCTGGTTGAAGATGGGCTTACTCAACTCTGTGTCAGTTCTTCAGCTCCTGATGATGATTTAGAGGTTAGACGCCAGCAGTTGATCTCTCAGACACCTGCTGTTTTGTGGGCAGCTCATGCTAATGATGTCGGATTGATAAAATCAGCCTCTCCAGTTAAAGTTCAGCTGGATCCAACGAAACCTCTCCCAAGGATTGGTCAGTATCCTCTTTCTAAGGATGCCATAGAGGGCATTAGACCTGTCATTGCTGCTCTCTTGGACCAGGGAGTTCTAGTTCGTACACGGTCTCCTTGCAATACTCCCATCCTCCCGGTTCTGAAGCGCACTGCTGATGGATCCACTAAATACAGGTTTGTGCAGGATTTACGCCATTTAAATAAGGCGGTGATTCCTTCCTATCCCACAGTTCCAAATCCAGCCACCATTCTATCTGACATTCCGGCCTGTGCTGTTTGTTTCACAGTAGTGGATCTTTCTAACGCCTATTTTTCTATTCCATTGCACCCTGAAAGTCAATTTTTGTTTGCCTTTGAATTTGATGGCGCTCAGCTCACGTGGGCAAGATTGGTCCAAGGATTCTCTGATTCTCCGAGTATATTCTCCCAAACTATCCGTCAGGACTTGGCTGACATCGCATTCCCAGGTAATTCCGCCTTAATTTTATATGTAGATGATGTGCTTTTGTGTTCTCCGTCTGTGGAGGCATGCTTTCAGGATTCCTTAGTCCTGTTGTGTGCATTGGCAGACAAGGGTCACAAAGCAAACAAAACAAAATTGCAACTTTGCCAGTCACAGGTGACTTATTTGGGAACTGCTATCTCACCAGGCTGCCGTTCTTTGCTGCCTTCACGGGTGGAGGCTATTTTAAAGTGCCCAAGGCCGACCACTCAAAGACAGCTACGTGCCTTTCTTGGCATGACTAATTTTTGTAGGCAATGGATTCCAAATTTTTCAGCTCTCACTCGTCCACTTCATGCCCTCACTCACAAAGAGGTATCAGACCCTTTGCCATGGCCTGATGATGCTGAACATGCTTTTTCCTCACTTAAGAAAGCTTTGAGCACCACTCCAGCTTTGGGATTGCCAGATTATACTAAATCTTTTACTTTATTTTGTCATGAGCGAGACAATTTTGCTCAAGGAGTTTTGACTCAGCTCCATGGGACGACACCACGTCCAGTGGCTTATTTTTCAGCTCCTTTAGACCCTGTAGCTGAAGGTTTTCCACCATGTCTGAAGTCTGTAGCTGCGGCAGCGAGGCTGGTTGAGGCCTCCTCCTCCGTTGTTTTGGGCCACAATTTGGTAGTGGCTGTCCCACACGCCGTTGCGACTCTGTTAGGCAAGACTTCATCATCCTATCTATCTGGAGCACGTCTTACTAAGTATGAAGCCCTGTTGTTGTCCTCTCCTAATGTTTCTCTCATCCGTTGCCCTATCCTAAATCCCGCTTCCCTTCTACCCCTTCCTGTGGATGGTGAACCCCATGATTGTGATCTTGTCTGTGCGTCTATGTCCAAACCTCGTGTCGATTTGTCTGACTGTCCCTTGGCTAATGCTGACCTTGTCCTGTTTTGTGACGGGTCCTGTTATAGAACCAACACTGGCTCCTTGGCTTGTGGGTATGCTGTTTGTAGTGCCCATGAAACCTTGGAATCAGGGTCACTTCCAGGTATCCGTTCGGCACAAGTGGCTGAGCTGATAGCCCTGGCAGCTGCATGCCACATCGCAGCTGACAAGTCAGCTACAATTTACACCGATTCGCGTTATGCCTTCGGTGTTGCCCATGATTTTGGCCAGTTGTGGAAACAGAGGGGTTTCTTGACCTCTCATGGTACCCCTATTAAAAATGCTAAACATGTAAAAACCTTACTTGATGCTATCACTCTTCCGTCTCAATTGGCTATTGTCAAATGCCCAGCACACCAAAGCACACTGAATAATGAGGTTTCCCTGGGAAACAACCGTGCCGATCAAGCAGCAAAAATGGCAGCTGTGGCGCCCCCGGGCAAAGCTACCCAACTTCTTCTCATGAAACCCAAAGTTTCTCCTGTGGGTATTCAAGACTTACTTGAACATCATAAAACTGCTCCATCTTCTGAAATTTGCCTCTGGATGCAAGCAGGATGCACTCCAGATGCTGAGGGAATTTGGCGATGCCCGGCTGGACGCCCAGTCGCTCCACGTTCCCTGCTACCTACCCTTGTTCGCCTCCTACATGGACCAAGCCATGTCGGATGCGATGGTATGGTTGCAACTCTATGTAAGGAATGGTTTGCTCCTGGGATTTATCCTCTGGCAAGACAAGTTGTGTCCACCTGTCCCGTGTGTCTCCAACATAATGTTGCTCAGTCAACTAAGACCAAACAAGCCGCCCATCCTCAGCCTTGGGGTCCTTTTGTTCATCTCCAAATGGATTTCATTCAAATGCCCAAGTGTGCTTCATATGAATATGTGTTAGTTATTGTATGTATGTTTTCTGGCTGGATCGAGGCTTATCCATGTGCCAAAGCAGATGCCATCACTGTAGCCAAAAGGCTCCTTAAGGACTATATTCCCCGCTTTGGGGTTCCCCTTAAAATATCTTCGGACAGGGGGGCACATTTCTGTAACCAAGTAATTGCGGCCATCTGTAAAGCCCTATCGATTACCCAAACTCTCCATTGTGCATACCACCCTCAGAGTGCAGGAAAATGTGAAAGATATAATGCTACCCTTAAGAACAAGATCAGCAAAATCTGTGAAGAAACTGGTCTCAAATGGCCTGATGCTTTGAATATTGCCCTTATGTCTATGAGATCTACTCCCCACAAAAAGTATGGTCTCTCTGCCCATGAAATCTTAATGGGACGTCCTATGCGGCTCCCAGCATCTGCTCCCGTGCCAATTCATTCCTCTGACTTAGCTATGTTAGATGATACAATGATTGATTATTGTCATGCCCTTATCTCTTGTATTCAGGACTTTCATTCCCAGGTCAAAGCTGCCTTGCCTCGGGAAGCTGACAAGCCGTGCCATTCCTTGGCAATCGGTGACTGGGTGTGTGTAAAGGTCTTCAAGCGAAAGCACTGTTTAGAGCCTCGCTGGTCTGGACCTTTCCAGGTTCTGCTGACGACTAATACGGCTGTGAAGTGTGCAGGTCGGCCCACTTGGATCCACGCATCCCATTGCAAAAAGGTTCCAGCTCCTGCATCTACCCCTGTGATGCCTGATGCTGACCCAGGTCCAAGTGCCAAAGTGACCGACAGGGCCACCGATGCCACCGATTCCAGTGGGAACCTTCCTCTGAATTCCACTACAGGTGCCTCACCAGATACCTCGCCAACTCCTCAGAAGCTACCTGAGCTAAAATCGGCCCAACCGGATCCTGACGAGTCTCCGAAAGCCAAACAGCGATACAATCTGCGCCCTCGAAACAAGGAGAAGCTGACAAGGCGTCCATAGCTGCTTTCTTCGTGGGTTCCTGCTCGCGTGGATAGCAACAACGTGCCGTCTCCAGTGTTCTTCTAAAGAGTGGTGCTGTTCCACTCCACCTCCACATCATCTGGGAGTGGAAATTTTGTGGGCTTCGGAGAGTGGGTTGTTCATCCATCTTCAAGGTGAACATGCCTCTTGAACCTAATCGGCGTCTCAGAGAGACAGCTCGGATCCGCAGGTATTTGGTGCCTGTCATGTTCTTCATCGCCATCATTCTGTTCCTGGGGTTCCTGATGAATGCATTTGATGTTCTCAGTCGACACACTCAGCCGTATTCTGAACGTCAGCTGAACTTTGAATCACCTGCCAGCATGTCTTCACTGAGTCCGGTCACCGGTGGTCGTCGAAAGTTGATGCAAGTTATTCCCCCTAATGACAATCCTTTTAAAAGTAATCGGTTTTTGCAATTTTTTGAAATTTATCGTGCAATTCATAACTCCTCTGGTCTTTCAAAGTGTTGGCTCTGTGCATCTCTAACTGAATCAGGTCAGCACTCTGTTCCATTATATGGGGTCCCTATGAATGTATCTTGGTATGCATCTCCTGCTCCTGATGTACCATTTCATGTTAATGCTCAATTAATGTATAAAACTCATGCTCCCCCTCTCCTGCTGAACTCAGCGGTCGAGGGTGGGTATTGTGTTACTATTCAATACAATCGTAGTAGTTTTCCTGCCAATTTGCCTTATTTACATCCATGGCCAGTTGGCACCAGTCACTGTAATTTTACAATAGTTGTGCAAGTTTCTGTCATTAGACGCACTGATTGGGCTGAGTTTTCCCCGCGCCTCCCACCTGTGGGTTTCTATTGTGAGTGTCCAGCTGGAATGACCCGGTATCGTATGGATCTTCCAGGCATTTCTGTAGCACCCAGAAACCGAATATGTGGCCAATTTACGCCATATCCCGGATATCCTTGTTACTATATGAGTGCTTTGCTTGAACCCGGGATGCATCAAGATGGCTCTTTTCGTGCCATCCTTCATGAGCCTAATAGGGTATATGATGAGCCAACTCCACCACCTGATTATAGACTAAAGTCCCGAGTGTTTTATGACGAGGTAGTTCAGACGGGCCCGAAAAATTATAAACTCAAGCAAGCCCTTCGGTTATCTGTGTGTTGCTCACCTCCGTTGGGGAAAAGGGGGGATGAATGTTCTTCAACAAATTGTTTGCAACACTTTGCTACCTCCATTATGTTCCGAAATACCAGTAATTCATGGATGCGTAAGATGTTAGATAAAATTAAGGGATGGATAATGGTGTATCTATAACAGAGGGACATTACTTTATTTGTGGGAATAAAGCTTATTCTACCTTACCTCCAAGATGGGAAGGCTCTTGCTATGTGGGAGTAGTGGTGCCAGGAATAAAGCCTATCAAACACCCTACGCAATTGGGTCATAGGTTCAAGCGAGAGACAGTGCTGCAAAGCACATGGAATGAGTTCTGGGGACTGGTGTTCCCTCAGGCTGGGATTTATATGCTGTGGGATCAATGCAGAGCTTTTGCTAAACTGATAGATTCATTTGTAAATTACACCACAGATTCATTACAGATTATAAATAGAGAACTTTCAGCCATGCGAGAGGTGGTCATTCAAAATAGGGTAGCGTTGGACTCAATATTGGCTAAAACAAATGGAGTGTGTGGCATGTTCGGGAAAAAGTGCTGTGTTTACATTCCTGATGGAACAGTACCTCTGGCCCAAAACATTGAACACATTCAGAAAGCTGTGGCCCAATATAAGATAGAAACAACATCAGTGGTAGGAACATATTTCGATCAACTATTTTCGTCATTAACCACAGGCATAGGTGGGTGGATAGTCAGAATCTTGATTGTAATACTTGTAATTGTGTTTCTCATTGGTGTAGTGTGGGTATGCATCAAGGTGGTCATTAATAGAATGTGCAGCACGCCATCATTTACACATAGGCAGCAACCTTCGGCTGTGACACAATTATGGATGGAAGCACACAATAGCAGACTCACTGGTATGACAAATGAGGACCGTGTGTATGGAGATGTGTCCATTTATAGCACTTCCACAGTAAGCCATAATACAAGATTGCCATCTTTTCTCCAAAATATGTCAGGAAGTGTTGATACTACCAACAGTGAAAGTGGGTATGCAGAAATGAAGAAAGTACCCTTTAGAGCAACCTGATCCAGATAAATGAGTCACGAAATCACTGAATCTTTAAAGCTTAAGGCAACATAGAAGTATTGCTGCCGTCAGGGTGATCTTAAATCATCATGGCTGATTAGGCTTAGCTCTCAGGCAAATATAACACATAAATAGATATGCAATAATTGTATGGCCATTTTAGATGGCCACAGGGGGGAAACTGTTAGCGACTTATAGCCTATAAGCAATATGCCAATATGTGTTCAATATATGTATTCAGTATAGCTTGGAATGCCAATATGTATTCAATATATGTATTCAGTATATGCAACAGTTAAGCTGTGATATTAAGGTGCACAGAGACTCAGCTGAAACCGCAGTGGCTTCCTGTCAGGCACCTGACATAGCTACAGGACAACACCCCGGAAAGAACATATTGCAAAAATAGCATCAGCTAACTGAACGAAAATGCGGAAGTAGCAGACACTTTTATATCTTAATATGCTAGTGTGGGGGAGGTGATTGAAGGAGGTGACCAGGGGTGGCCAGGGGTGGTCTATAGGCGTGGTGGTCAAGATCTGGGTGTGAACTTGAAATTGGGATTGTATAAGAACCCTGGTTTTTGCTTCATTT
>JAHTLZ010003667.1:0-12280 GCA_023846285.1 Phrynocephalus versicolor | reverse complement strand
TCTATCTATCTATCTATCTATCTATCATCTAGCCCAGAATTAATTCAGAATTAGAGATGGGTACTGATCTTAAAAAATTATAAATATAGATATAGATATAGATATAGATATAGATATAGATATAGATATAGATAGGGGGGATATAATTGCTCCTCCGTTAACTGTTCACCTCAGTTAAAGCTCTTGTGTTTTCCATGCTTTGTTGTGACTGAGATCACATTGGAGGTAATTAGTTTATTATTGAAGAAATCTACTGATAACAGAGAAACTATGTTTAATACAGGGAATACACATTCCCTCATCTCTTCTCTTAGAAGTATCTTGGCCAGAGAACATGAAACATGACAATCAATAGAACATGTTGCCATACTGCTGGATAGAGATGGGCACGAAATGAGCAATTTTTCATTTCCGTTTCCGTTTTTTCATTTCGTTACGTAATGAAACGACAAATGAATTTTGTCTCTAAAATGAAACAAAACGAACAGAAAAACCAGAAATTTTGTCGTGCGTTTCGTTTCCGTTACTGCAATATGAGTGAATTGCTTAAAATCCTTAAAAAAATCACAAAAAATTGAAATAAATGGTAATGAAATGGTAACAAAACAAACAAAAACGAAAATGATTTTTTTGAAAAATTCGCGAAAAACGGAAATGAAACAAAATGGACCCTCCAAACGACAAACGACAAACGAAATGCCATTTTTTTGATTCGTGCCCATCTCTACTGCTGGACACAATTTTAACTGTAATATGTATTGTACTAGTTTGAGATGCTACGATCCAGGCATCGATTATTTGCATTTAGCGTACACTGTTTTGTAATTGTTGCAGCATGTGTCTCTGAGGAAATTTTGCTGTGGGAGAGAAAACTGATTAATTCTTTTAACATCCAGTTTGACCCTAATTCTCTCGCAGTGCAGGGATTTGAAATGTAGTGTTAAAATGCTACAGTCATTTTATGCCTTGAATAGTGATTAAAGCTTATCTACTGAAATATGGAGGGAGCTTGCTATTTTTTTTAAAAAAACTATATGAAATAGTCTCTAAACTTTTTCTATAAAATGCAGTATTTTGTTTTGTTTTTATTTTTTTAAAAAAACTCTTTTCTATCAGAGACAACTTCTGTAGGAGACAGAAGACGTAATTGATTGCTCTCAAAGTCTGGGAGGCACCTTGGATAAAAATGAAAATGACATAAACTACACTTCAGAAAATGACTTAATTTTGATCCAGACAGCATTGATCCTTTCACTTGCCCTAATCTTTAAGCGATAAAGAATTTTTTTAGCCGCCTTAAAAGGGGATAAAGCCGGGTGCCTGCTATTTAGACAAATGTTAGCAGTTTTGTGTGGGTTGACATAGTTAGACAAAGTGGCAGATTTGCCTTAAACCATATGAACAGATTTGCCTGCTTTTACACAGGTTGTGTGGCATTCAGATAAGTTGCCATCTGCCTCTTTCTCCCCTCAGATCCATCTTCAAAACATTTTTTTTTTGTATTTCCCCATTTGTAACTAGTATTCATATATCATCTGCTTTCTGGCACAGCGGCTAAGTGAAGCATCTAACAAGCTGCTTTCTCAAAATAGCACCTGGAATTGTGGAAAAGGAACACATATCTTGCCAATTGGTAGTAAAAGCACTCCTGTTAATACTTCTAACAATGCATTCTGTTTTATTATTCCATAACCACAGTGATCCAAAAGATGAAATATACAGAATCTCGTTTACACAGCCAATATAATTTAAACGAAAAAGTAGAAAAACCACACAATTTGCATTATACCTATAGATCTCATTTCTCTGCAATTTACTGAAATTTCCTATACAATTTCACTTCTAGGGACAAGGCTATCCAATTTATTTTCATACTCTCTGCAACTCTTCTGCTATTGCAAACAATGAAGTCAATAAACTGTGGCATTGAAATGTACTCCCTCCTCCTGTTGTATGTGTGTGTGTGCTTGAAATAAAATTAATCACTCATTGATATTTCCCGCCATCCCATTCCTAGCCCCTCTAGGTGAGCATTCTATCATATTGCTTCCTACCCTGTAAAACCATCTCCTGTATAAGAATCGCTGGAATAAGTGGAAAATTGACCAACAGCTAAATATGCTGTATGTAGTGCAAACTGACACGAAACCCAATGTGTTACAGTGGATGAAGTGATGGATTTGGATTATGGAGAATGAGTTCAAAACCCCTCTCAACCATGGAATCTGAATAGGAAAATGACTATGGGGAAATCCAGTTACTTTGAAAGTCCTAGTAGGGCCACTGTAAGTGGGTTAAAAAGAGGTTTGGAGCCATGCTGCCATTAAAACAAAAGCGAAACTAGATTATGGGTGATACCTTCAGAGGCTGCTAGTAGAAATATAAAAAAAGTGGTTGAGCTTTCGCGAGCAAGCTCTCTTTTTCAAAGAGGCCTTTGGTGACCATGTTAGTTAGTTGTTGTTTTTTTTACTTCCCTCTTTCCTCTATCCGTTTTGCCGCCATCTTGCCCTCCGTCGCTTTATTGCTCGGAGGTTTTTCTACTTGTTTTATGTGTTTTTATCATTGTTAGCCGCCCAGAGTTCCCGTCTGGGAAGATGGGCGGGATATAAGCCTACAAATAAATAAATAATATAATATAAATAAATAAAGCAGGCCTAGAGGTCCGAACATGGCAAGGGATGCCATTTGCCAGCAGAGAGTTCTTAAAAGTTCACTTGGCAAGATGGACGCCAGGCTTCTTCTTGGAAGGCACAGAGCAGCATGGTCTGAAGGGGCTGGACTTTATAGGCCAGTTCAAACAAAGAGCGGCATAGTATGGGCACCTCCCTCTTGCTTAAGAATTCTCTCCTGGCAAATTACATCCCTTGCCATGTCTGGACTTCTATACCTGCTTTGAAAAAGAGAGCTTGCTCTCAAAAGCTCACCAACTTTTTTTATTTTTCTACTAACAGCCTATGAAGGATTTTCTGATGCCTTCATAGGCTGTTAGCCTTCCCGCTTCATCAGTTCCGACACTGGGAGCCTATGAAGGTATCACCCATAGTCTAGTTTTGCTTTTGTACGTGGGTTCTGACTTGAGGTCACAACACCGTGTAGTAGAGAATATATGTATAGCAGAGAAGGCTGGCTTCTCCCAACATTAATTTTCTCTCCCCCCCCCGCCCCTCATGAGAAATACAGTAGAACATCAAAAAGTTTCTCATCCATCACCTAATGTCATCTCCGCTTACTCCTTCTTGCTTTGTTGCTTCTATGAACATATGGCCAATACAGTACATTTTCTTCCTGGCTGGATAATTTATACCAGGATCTGGTAGGAATAAAGCTACCCAGCAGCTTGCTAATCTTTTGTTACAATAGCAAGTGATAGCGTTGGGAGGTAATATGAGGAGGAAAATAGAGAAGAGGAAAATGGTGTCCCCAACAGAGATTATTTTCAAGGCGAAGTCTTGAAAATTAAGCCAGATTATCAGAGACAGGATTTGTCCTATCGGTTTTGTAATGCTGAAGCCTCAAGCAGCATTACTGCCCCCGTTCCTGTGCCCTTATATGGGTAGTAGGTTTTTCCATCTATGTTGTATAAATCCCAAATCCTTTACTGAGCTGGTATGATGGCCTTGTTTACGTACATTGTACAATGGGGTCGTTCCAAACACAGGAGGGAAGTCATATTTTGTTAACACGCGGGGGGGGGGAATGTGTAAACAGTAACAGTAACATAGGAGTAGAGGAAATAAGGAAAAAGCTGAGGTGGGGTGATGGGGCAGGTAGGAATGAAGTCCTCACTCAACTGTTTTGGGGATAAGACGTGTCACCCTTGCACATTTTCCCTCCCCCCTTGTAGGTATGTCTGCAAATCTTTGAGTTAACTGGATGTTCATATTTTCATGCATAGCTGATGCCTTCCCGCTTCATCAGTTCTGACACTGGGAGAATTAAATTGGAATTAGAATATAAGGCAGTGGGAAAATCTGAGAACAGCTAACAGCCTGTCTGCAGAAGTATCTGACAAGTTCCCAAATGAAAATCCTTCCTACATAGCACCAAACAATAACTTCTGGGCCTCAGCCCTGTGGAAAATCTGATTTGTAGCTTTGAAGTACCACACAGAGCCTCTTTGGTTTGGTCTTTTCATTTCTTCATTAAATAAAATTCTGAATAGTTTACATTTAAACTAACTATTCTGTACACTCTTCAGATGACATCTGTTGCTCTGTCTCTCCATGAGGTAACTTGTAGCTGAAGAGGTTCTTTCCCATTAACATTCAACAGAAGCAGCCCACTTTGTCAATGTAAAGAACCACTCACATTTTTGGACCACATGTATTGCGCATAAATAAGTCCTGACGTTACTTCAAAGACCAAACTTTGCATTTGAGTGAAAAGAACTTTGCCAGGGTTGGTTGAAATCATACCTAAGAGTGACCTATTTCTTCTTCATGCACCCCCCCCAAACCCATTCCAACAAGCCACTGTTGGCCCCTATAGATCGGTGTTGGCGAACCTATGACACAGGTGCCAAAGGTGGCTCTTGGAGCCCTTTCTGTGAGCACCCGACATCGCCCCTTCACAGCCACCTGTATTCAGGTTAAATTGCTGTATTGGCACTTTGTGGGAAATTAGTGGGTTTTGAATCACAGTTTGGGCACTTGGTCTCTAAAAGGTTCACCATCACTGCTATAGATGAAAGCCTTGCCTAGGCAATGCTTGATCCATAGGGACTATCAACTACAAATATATTGCTCCCCTCTCACTTGTTGACTGATAAATTATGCATCCTATTTCACTTAGATGCTACATTCCTAGCTGATACACAAAAACTTAAAGAGGAAAACGTTTCACACCTTCTAGGCATAGATAAACTCTGCTTCTCATTAGTGGGTCATTGTAACACCTGTTTTGACCCTGATTTAGCACTGATGTTGTCCTGTTACACTTCCAGTCCATCCCAACACTCAGATTGACTTCAGTCACTTAGAGTCATCTCAAAGAGATGACTGACAGTGATAGCCATTTAACGCCACCTATCTTTGTACCACATTAATCATCCTTTAGATCACAAAATCTTGGACACTCCTTGATTTTCCCTACCCTTAAAATACTGGCTTCTCAGATCTATACTCTTAAAAAAAGCTATGTGGTTGCAAGGGTGTATGGAAAAGAATTTTGTTGGTATCAAGATTTTCCTCTATCATATCATAGCTAGGAGGTTTCATATCCTCCTGGGATTATTTCCTGTGGCAATTCACACACTTAGTAACTACATAGTGCATCCTGGGGGAAATAAAACTGAAATAACTCTATGCATACATTTAAAAACATGAACAGCTAAATCTCTGAATGGATAAAAAGTTACACAATGGAAGAATGTACACAAATAGGCTTTAGTGGGTGGGGATATCCATAGAAAACGTATCTCTTCAAAAAAACGTGTATGAAAAATGCATGCTCATTTCAATGTGGGGAATTTTTCTTTTTTTTTTTAAAAAAAGTCATTACAGTGGTACCTTGCATAAAGGAATTAATTCGTTCCAAATGAAATTCTGTCAAGCAAATTTTCCCTTATACAAATTTCCCATAGGAATGCATTGAAAACAGAGTGATCCCATTTTTATGTTGTACGGATTCGCCCCATAGGTGATTATGTTAAGCAAATTTCCTCTATCTCCAGAATTTTTATGTGGCACAGATTTTATGTTATATAAACTGTTATACAAGGGTCCACTGTATCCTGTTCAATATTTACATGCATAGGACTCCAACTGCAAAAGCTACCTGACAAAAACAAAACAAAAAAAAACTGCCGCTTTCATAACACCCCATAGTGCTATGGAAGGTTTGCAATACAATTATGAAGATCACACATTGCCCCCACCCACAGAAAGCTAGGTACTGAATTTAGATAAGGCTGAGTGAACCTTTAGTCAGCTACCTGGGATTGAACCCAGGTCATTAACAGAATTTCGGCTGCAGTACTGCAATTTAACTACAGTGCTATGGGGTTCCTAAACGTACCTTTTCTTCATAGTAGTATGCCTAACGATGCAATTGGGTCATATGATCAGCCTCATGTCCTTGCACAAGCAGCACTGCGTCAGAATCCCACGCAAGTAAGTATCAAACAGAATTTGAGGCAGTCTTGCAGCAAGACATGAACAATGTTTGGGATGAGAAAACAGATTGGATTCAGTGATTTCAAGTAATGTTTACCACCCCCTTTGTGATCCACAGCCTTCTGAATCATTCCAATATTGTAAATCAAAACCAAACACAAGGTGAAACCAGCACATTAGTGTTAAAATGGGAATAACAGATACTGTGTTTCATCTGTCTGTGGAGATTCTCCAACATCCAGGTGAAGTTATCTGGGAGTTGAGTCATGGCAACTGGACTTTTCTTCTTGTTGGGTCAAAACACACATCTAAGTAGCTACTGAAGACTGAGGGCACTACTTGGATTAGTAGCAAATCGTTTTGATCCCACCAGAAAAGAAAATGTCCAGTTGTCATGATTCAGCTCCCAGATTTGTCATTTATCTGTCTAGTTTCCAAGATTAATTGAATTTCTAAGTATACTGTGGTACTAGAGCAGAAGAACAGCCTTGCTGGGGTAAGTCAAAGAGCCATACTGTGTGACAATCCATGCCCAACAGAGACCATCCATATACTGCATATCCTTATTTAAAGAATGGCCAGTTTCCTCCATAAGTCTGTTTTAGCTGGAATTAACAACCGGATGTCAGGCTATGGCCTCTGAGTGTGGAGATTCCAGGGAATATAAAATGAATGGCCCAAGCAACTTTTAGGGTGCCATTAGAAAATGGCTAGATGCCCTAAACACATCAGATCTTACCTGATTTCGGAAGCAAAGCAGGGTCGGCCCTGGTTGGTACTTGGATGGGAGAATACCAGGTGCTGTAGGCACCTGGAGTAAGAACTGACAAGCCACTCCAGTATTCCTGCCAAGAAAACTCCATGGGCATGGAGTCATGAAGAGTCGGTCACGACTGTAATGGCACAACACACACACACAGAAAATGTAAGGATCCCTGCCTTTCTCCGACTGTCATACTGCTAGTGTACTAATCTACTTTGCATTTTCTGTTCTCAAATGGATGCCCGCTCTTCCATTACCACAAACTTGACAGCTTGTGGAGAATCAGAGGCGAGTTTGCATGACTGGAGTGCTAATTTCCAAATCACTTTCTCTTTCTTGTCAAGTAAGTTTTGGAGTATTATTTATTTAAATTGCTAACTCAAAGGACCACCTAGGAGACATGGGTTATTATCTCTCAGGGGGGAAAAATATAATCGATTGGATGTAGCTGCAATTGTATGAAGCAGCTGGGTCCCAAAAGCATGCTATTTACCAAAGAGCAATAGCAAATAACACCCAGACTTAAAGTGGCATCATTATGTACATTGCCACAGCAGTTTCCAGTAGTCTTAAAATGCAATCCGCAAAAGTGCTGTTGTTTCCACTTTCAGCACACTGTTATATTCAGAAATTGCATCTCCACCCTATTCCAGGATTCTAACATTTCAGTTGCACGTGCATAAAATCCAACCCTTCCAAAAAACCTCTAGTTTATGAATGTGGGATATTGCTTCTATGACCGCGATTCAAAATGCCAGGAACTAGCTCAATCTTGCCTTCCAATATTGTTTCTTCATTTGCAGCATGCAACAAATGCCAAGCTTCACATGGGAAGGACAGCCTGAATGTTAACAGCACCAGTGTCAGTGGTCCAAATGGTCTACAACAGTGGTTCTCAACCTGTAAGTCCCCAGATGTTCCTGGACTGCAACTCCCAGAAGTCTTCATCGCTAGCTGAGCTGGCCAGGATTTCTGGGAACTGTTGTCCAGAAACATCTGGGGACCCACAGGTTGAGAACCACTGAAATAAACAATTTAATTCTTCTTTTTATTATGCAACATCACAGTTATGATTACCCTCTTGGGTTTTCAAGGTACATGATGTCCATTGAGTAACTAAGTGCTGACACTCAATTGTGAACTTTTCATGACCAAGCAAATATTCCAACCCAGATCTCCCAAGCCCTAGTCGCACACTCTATCTACTACACTAGTTCCCAGCTTAAATAAGGCATGGAAACTAGAAGATTCACACAACAGCCTAAAAAAAAATTGTGTTCTGTAGTTGACCTGGGGATGCTGTTCTTCTAGGGTTCGGGGGGGGGGGGGGCTTTTCCAGGAGTGGCAGATGGTTTAGGTTGCTCCTTCTACCTGGCTCTGCAATTAGAGGCGATATGTCCCTTCCCAGAATATTTGAAACAGATTAATTCAGAAAGGTTAAGATGTCATCACCTTGTTTATACATAGGAAATGCCCATCTATCATAGGTTTGGATATCTAGGTATTCATCCCATTTCCTTTGTTTTTCTATCTCTACCTGTTGCCTTTTCTTCTGACACCGGAATTCCATCTGTCGCCATGCATTTTGGTGTTCCCATTGGAATGTGGCTTTCTCTCTATGGTTCACCCTTTGCTGCTGTTCCACTAATCTTGCTTGTATATCAGTTTGGGCCTTCATGCACTCAGCCATGTCTCTTCCCTCACCCAATGGCTTTCTTGGGCTGGGGGGGGGGAGGTCTGTCTCCTGCAGCTTGCCTTTCAACATTCCCTGTAGGGCAGGTATGTCCACACTTCAGCCTTCATGATGTTTCGGACCACAACTCCCAGAATTCTAAGCTTAGATTCCCAATGAAAAAGGACTGTGGGAGTTGTGGTCCAAAATATCTGGAGGGCCAAAGTTTGGACATGCCTCTGGTAGAGGAAGATGAAGATGCCTTCAAAAGGGGATTGGACAGATTCCTGGAGGAAAGGTCCATCACAGGTTACAAACCATGATGGAGATGTGTAATCTCATGGCTTAAAACCGGGGTACTGGTGCAGGGGAGTGGTATCAGGAGACAGAGATCTAGTCTCGTGCCCTCCCAGATGCATCTGGTGGGTCCACTGTGAGATACAGGAAGCTGGACTAGATGGGCCTTTGGCCTGATCCAGCAGGGCTCTTCTTATGTGCTTATCATCACCACCACCACCACCACCACATGTTATTAAGTCAATACCCACAACTGGGTATTAAACTCTCTCCTTCTGTCTCTCCAGTCACTGTGCTATGGAGACAGCTGGCAGATTCATGCTGAGGAGCAATGTGAAACCTCTTGGTATCATCTTTATGAAGTAAGATTAGGATCTGGATCAAAGACACACTAACCCAAAGGAATGCTGCCAAGCTGATTATAGCTAGCCTGTGGAAAGGCTTACAAAGCAGACCATGCCAACTGTACTAAGAAATTGGACTGACTGCCATTATAGCAGCCTCTTTTACCAGATGCATTTCAGCAGGGGCTTGGACCAAGATGTTATAGTTCTGGGGACAGCGAGACACAACATCTGAACCACAAGTTGTTCCTTGCATCCATTTTTTCACCTCTGCCAAGTACAATAATGGTAAAAACAGCCATTAAAAAATTAAAAACAAGTATGCATGGAACTTCTAATGGTGATTCTCCTTTAAAATACGCTGCACACTCCTGATGTGTCTTGCTTCGCAGTAAAAATACAGGTGGTTGCTTTTTTTTCCATATTGGAAGTGCAGTTTGTTTATGTTTGCTCTTGAGTTCCAGGGCTGCTTCCACTGAGCTTCAGCCTTGGTAGGTTCACCAAATCTCATTTTTTCCAGTCTGCTTTTCATACTATGCATCAAGCAAGAGATAGGCTAGATGAACAGTTGCCAAATGTGGGGTCCCCAGATGTTCTTGTACCCAGCATGTTGTTAGTCTGTGGAACTCCTACCACAGGATGTGGTGATGGCATCTGGCCTGGATGCCTTGAAAAGGGGATTGGACAGATTCCTGGAGGAAAAGTCCATCACAGGTTACAAACTATGATGGTGATGTATCACCTCCAGGCTGAAAACCAGGGTACTTCAAGGGTCAGATGCAGGGGATCTGGTCTTGTGCGATCCTGGACACACTTGGTAGGGCCACTGTGAGATATAGGAAGCTGGACTAGATGGGCCTTTGGCCTGACCTGGCAGGGCTCTTCTTATGTTCTTATGTTAACTCCCAGAGGCCCTTGCCTTCACAGTTAGTGGAGAAGGCTTTGGGGAGTTGCAATCCCAGAACATCTGTGGACCCCAGGTTTGAGAACAAGGGGGTAGGAGACCTTCAAGATGACTGCAGAGAGGCAGCAAAAGGCACACAACAGCTCTTCTGACCTTTTTAGGAGGTGTATATCCAGGAACATCTGGGGACCCACTGGTTGAGAACCACTGGTCTATTTCTTCCTTGTTTATCAAATTTCCTTCTTGTCTCTCTCTCTTGTTTCCTTCTGTTAAAGTTTGGTGAGTGCCCTCTGAAAAAGATTTCTTCTTTTATACTAACAGCAGTGCCATGTTTAATACATGGTCTCCGCTTTTAGAACATTACTCAGAAGTATATCTCAATATGTTCAACTTGCTGTATGATCAGTAACCCCCCCCCCATTTCTTATATTCCAGCTCCCATCAACTCCAGCATCATTCATTACTAATACTGAAGGATGATGGATGTTGTAGCTGAAGGGGATCTATGAGCCCTCTCAAGAGTATGATTACCGTTTTCAAAAATTCAGTCTTAGGAAAACACTGCCCAAAGTATGGTGCACTCCAATAGGTTCAATTTCTGACTCAGAGTATGCAAGGACATGTTGTTAACCTCTACTCTTGTTATGAAGGAAATGGTTTTGCATTTCAAAAGAAAGGAAGGGTGATTATTGTTTGACACACAATAGTTCCACCTGATTATGCCACATCAAAACTCCAGTTGCTTTTGTTTACAAGTTAAACAGCAAGAACCAAAGTAAAATTATTCCTTCTCGCTTTTTAAAAATGTTATATTTTTATGGTTTTCAGAGTCTTCCAACCCTCCTATTGTGCACACAGTCTTGTTAGCATACTTATGCTGGGGAGAGGAAGGAGAATCAAACCAAGGGGAAATCTTTCACACCAGAACATACAGCTTCTATACTCCTAAATGTACATCTGTACATCTGTATAGCTAGTATGTACTGAAAATTTTGCTTCTCACACAGATTGCTTAGATGTGTGTGTTGCTTCATTACAGTTGTGTCCAACTCTTTGTGACTCCATGTCCATGGAGTTTTCTTGGCAGGAATACTGGAGTGGTTTGCCAGTTCCTACTCCAGGCACCTACAGCACCTGGTATTCCTTGGTGGTCTCCCATCCAAGTACTAACCAGGGCCGATCCTGCTTAGCTTCCTAAATTGGGTGAGACCGGATGTGCTTAGGGCATCTAGGCAGCTATATATGTCACATCATATAGAAATTCCTGCAGATGCTCACCTTGGTTAATGGCAATTATTTGTTTGTGTGAAATAACACATTTAGGATCATGGTGCTTGCATAAAATGGCTTGCTGTCTTCTTTATTCCTCCACTTGGTGTTTCTCCTCCCCCCATTGCAATATTTAAAGTATTTCTACAACCCAGATAACATTGTTTGAATTGTTTGGTAGATGGTGAAGTTATGACCTAGTTGTTCCAGATGGTTTGAGCATATCAACTGCTGTGTCCATAACCCCTGTGGGGCAACAGGGCAGCAGGAGCTATGCAGACTGTACTTTCAAGCAACGCCTCCGTGGAATCATACTAAAAAACACACACGTGAGCGTGGTCAGGGACACCACACAGAACCTGCCACTCAATGTGGCATCAAAAGATGACACTTTTGTTACTCAGTGTTACTAAGCTAATCTATGATTGTGATTAAGGAGAACATACAGTAAACTTAATGTTATAAATGCTTACAAACATTCCTTCAATGTTCAAGAATAATGCCAAAATAAGGTGTGAGGGTGGGGTGGGGGAACCAAACGAAGCTGGCCTAAGACAAATAACACATATTATTAAGTACTGTATTTCGTTGTCCTGGATTGCCAAGATCGAAACTGTTCTTACCCTTGGGAATCATTTCAGATACAATCTTTTCCAAACAATGTTCAGATGACTTTTTTTGGAACTTCATTTGTTAATGGAACTTCTGAGTCTTCCTTTTCCTTATGTAGCTCAATTACTTTCTATTCAGCTTGATATACATATATCTGACTAATATAAATATCAAGCAATATGATCACAAGTATTTATATGATCACAAGCATTTAAATTAATAATTCTTCCTAACAAATCTATTTGGTGGGATGGAACAATTCTTTCTTTCTTTCTTTCTTTCTTTCTTTCTTTCTTTCTTTCTTTC
>JAHTLZ010000158.1:0-16703 GCA_023846285.1 Phrynocephalus versicolor | reverse complement strand
TGGCCTGATCCAGCATGGCTCTTCTTATGTTCTTATGTTCTTATGTTCTGAATGTCGCAGGCGTGCTCACTCAGGGTGGCCACTCCCAGGGAGGAGCGGAAGTCGGCAATGCGTAGCCGTGCCTTCTGTGTTGTTGGCCCTTTATTATGGAATCATCTACCTAGTGAGTTGCACCTTGCACAGTCCCTGCCCACCTTCAAAAAGGCTTTTAAAACTATGCTTTTTAAGGAGGCATGTGGTGACGTTATTTCTACTTAATTTTCTTTTTTTTCTGTCTCTCTTGGTGTCCGCCACATCTTGCTGAGGGTTCTTCCCTCTTTTGCTCTTATTGTTGTTCTTAACCTAAGAACATAAGAACATAAGAAGAGCCATGCTGGATCAGGCCAAAGGCCCATCTAGTCCAGCTTCCTGTATCTCACAGCGGCCCCACCAGATGCATCTGGGAGCTCAGGAGACTAGATATCTGTCTCCTGATACCACTCCCCTGCATCTGGCCCTTGAAGTATCCTGGTTTAAAGCCTAGAGATTACACATCTCCATCATGGTCTGTAACCTGTGATGGACTTTTCCTCCAGGAATCTGTCCAGTCCCCTTTTGAAGGCATCCAGGTCAGATGCCATCACCACATTGTGTGGCAGGGAATTCCATAGACTTACAACGCGCTGGGTGAAAAAATATTTTCTTTTGTCAGTTTTTACTCTCCCAGCCCTCAATTTGAGTGTATGTCCCCTAGTTCTGGTATTTTGGGAGAGGGAGAAGAGCTTCCCTCTATCCACTTTACTCATACCCTGCATTATTTTGTATGTCTCAATCATATCCCCCCTCAGGCGCCTTTTTTCCAGACTAAAGAGGCCCAAATGTTTTAGCCTTTCTTCATAAGGGAGGTGCCCCAGCCCACTAATCATTTTAGTCGCCCTCTTCTGCACCTTTTCCAGTTCCACTATGTCTTTCTTGAGATGCGGTGACCAGAATTGTACACAATACTACAGGTGGGGCCTTACTATTGTTTTGTATAATGGCATTATAATGTTGGCTGTTTTATTTTCAATCCCCTTTTTGATCATCCCTAGCATGGAATTGGCCTTCTTCACCGCTGCCGCACATTGGGGAGACACCTTCATGGAGCTGTCCACTAACACACCAAGATCTCTTTCCTGATCCGTCACGGATAACTCAGAGCCCATGAGTTGATAGATGAAGTTTGGATTTTTTGCCCCAATATGCATTACTTTACATTTGGTTACATTAAAATGCATTTGCCATTTCTCAGCCCACTCCCCCAGTTTAGAGAGATCCTTCTGGAGCTCTTCACAATCTTCTCTGGTTTTTACCACACGGAAAAGTTTTGTGTCATCTGCAAACTTGGCCACCTCACTGTTTATCCCTGTCTCCAGGTCATTTATGAACAGATTGAAAAGCACCGGTCCCAGGACAGAGCCCTGGGGCACACCGCTTTTCACTTCTCTCCATTGTGAAAATTTCCCATTGACACCTACTCTTTGTTTCCGGGATCTCAACCAGTTCTCAATCCATAAGAGGACCTGCCCTCTTATCCCCTGACTGTGCAATTTTCTCAGCAGCCTTTGGTGAGGGACTGTGTCAAAAGCCTTTTGAAAATCCAGATAGACTATATCAACCTGTTCACCCAAATCCACGTGCCTGTTGACCTTTTCAAAAAATTCTAAGAGGTTTGTCAGACAAGATTTACCCTTACAGAAGCCATGCTGATTTTCTCTCAGCAAGGTTTGTTCTTTTATGTGTTTTAAGATTTTCTCTTGGATGAGGCTTTCCACCATCTTCCCTGGGACAGATGTAAGGCTAACTGGCCTGTAGTTTCCCGGGTCCCCCCTCCTTCCTTTTTTAAAAATTGGTGTGACATCTGCTATCCTCCAGTCCTCCGGCACTGTGGCCGTTTTAAGAGACAAGTTGCATATAACCGTTAAGAGATCTGCAATTTCATTTCTCAGTTCCCTAATAACCCTTGGGTGGATGCCATCTGGGCCCGGTGACTTGTTAATCCTCAATTTATCAATTAGTCCTAAAACCTCCTCTCTTTTAACCTGTATTTGATTTAATTCTTTAGTCAAGAGGGGCGGCTGAGGCAGCGGAATCCGCTCAAGGTCCTCTGTCGTGAAGACAGACGCAAAGAACTCATTCAATTTCTCTGCAATGTCCAAGTCTTCCTTAACCTCCCCTTTCCTCCCTCACCATCCAGAGGGCCAACTGGTTCTCTGGCAGGTTTTCTACTTCTAACATATTTAAAGAAGCTTTTATTATTACCCTTTATATTGCTAGCCATTCGTTCCTCAAAGTCTTCTTTGTCTCCCTTATCATCTTCTTACATTTCTTTTGCCAGAGTTTGTGTTCCTTTTTATTTTCCTCATTTGGGGAGGATTTCCATTTACTGAAGGACCTCTCCTTGTGCTTTAGAGCCTCTCTAACTCCACTTGTTAACCATGCCGGTGTCCTCTTGGACTTAAATGAGCTCTTCTTTCTTTGTGGTATGCACTTGTGCTGGGCCTCTATTATTGTTGTTTTAAACAGGCTCCATGCACTCTGAAGAGATTGGATTCTTCTAACCTTCCCCTTCAGTTTCTCTCTAACTAGTTTCCTCATCTGAGGGAAGTTTGCCCTTCGAAAATCAAGGGTTTTTATGTCTGATTTGGTTGACACTCTTCCTCCAACATGCATGGCAAAGGTAATTGCAGCATGGTCACTGTTCCCCAGAGGCTCAGTGACATTCACACCCCTGACCAGGTCCTGAGTATCACACAATATTAGATCCAGAGTTGCCTGTTCTCGGGTGGGCTCCGTGACAAGTTGCTCTAAGGCACAGTCATTCAGCAAGTCGAGAAACCCAGTTTCTCTTTCTTGCCCGGAGCTCGCATTGGCCCAGTCAATGTGGGGATAATTGAAGTCCCCCATGATTACTATCCTATCCCTCTTAGCCACCTCCATGATTTCTTTCCTCATTTCAAGGTCCCCCTCAAGGTTTTGATCTGGTGGACGATAGAATACTCCAATGATCACATCACTCCTTGGACCTGGTAGTTTAACCCACAGTGATTCTATGGTGGAGTCAGACCCTCTGTCAATCTCCATTCTGCTGGATTTCACCCCTTCTTTGACATAGATGGCCACTCCTCCTCCAACCCGCCCCTCTCTATCTCTTCTATAGAGTTTATAGCCTGGGATTGCTGTATCCCACTGGTTCTCCGCATTCCACCAGGTTTCTGTTATGGCTATTATATCAATGTTATCCCTAGCTGCCAAATGTTCAAGTTCTCCCATCTTTGCTTGGAGGCTTCGAGCATTGGCGTAGAAGCACCTGTACAGTGGGTCCCGCAACAACAGCTGCTGCCTTGTTCTATTCGCCCCACAGCTTTTATTTTCAGTAGATGAACTGTCACATTCCGTTATTCTCCCGGTGCTAATACCTATACCTGCTATGTCTTCTCTATGTGATTCTCTACCCTCTCCAACCTCATTCCCTGAGGATGAGGTGTTCCGAACCGGATGCCACTCAGCTCCTGTACGTCAGTAGAAGCTCCTGTCTTCTACTGACGTTTCTCCTTATTGTTGTTTTATCTGATCTTTTTTAAAATTTGTAAACCACCCAGAGTTCCTTATGGAAGATGGTGCGGTATAAAAGTGTAACAAATAAATAAATAAATAAACTGAAGAAGTGACTTCTCTAAGACTGTTTTCACATCATGCTGAATGCATATAGAAAGTAGACCAGAATGATGGCCAAAAAAACTTTGCTTCAAGTTTATATGCTTTTGTGAAAATTTGTAAAACAATGTAGATCTCACCAAGTTCTGTATATTTATTTATTTATTTATTTATTTATTTATTTATTTATAAGGCTTATATACCGCCTGTCTTCCCGAAGGAACTCCGAATGATTCACAACAATATAAACAACAATGAATAATCAACCAAACAATAAAGCAAACAACAACAATTATAAACAATTTAACTTAACATAAAAACAGAAAGCAGATGGTGTGTGGGGGGGAGAAATTAAATTAAATTAAATTAAGTCACCAAACGCCTCATAGAAGAGCATGATCTTTAAAGCCTTCCGAAAGGCTGGCAGGGACTGTGCAAGGTGCACTTCACTGGGGAGGTGGTTCCATAAAGTGGGGTCAGCCACAGAGAAGGCTCAATTCCGAGTAGAAGTTTTTTTGGCCTCTTGGGGTGTGGCCACCCATAGCGAGTGCGCCCGCGACATCCTCATTGGTCGGGCCAAAGTTGACCGCTGGGAGAGCCGCTTAGTCAAATCCGCTTAGATATGTGCTTAGTCAAATGATCCTATGTTGCATAAAAGGTACCAGAGTGCCAGTGTATATGAAAAGCTACATCAAATGCAGCTGAGGTCAGCAGACAGATGGATTACTTCAACATAGCATGTGACCATGCCTTGTTTGGGTCTATACTATTTGACTCCTGGGGAAGTCAAGGAAGAGTCACAGCTTGAGCCTGGTGGCACAGTGGTTAAACTGCAATACTTCAGTCAAGCCTCTTCTCACAACCCGAGTTCAGTCCCAATAGATTCAGGTAGGTGGTTTAGCAAAGCAAAATCAAAGTTTTCTGCTCATATACTGCCCCATACCACTTCAAGTAGTCTCTGGGCAGTTTACAGTTTTTAATTACAGTATGCAGGCTACACATTCCCCCCCCCCCCAGCAAGCTGGGTACTCATTTTACTGACTTCGGAAGGATGGAAGGCTGAGTCAACCATGAGCCTGCTACCTGGGATTGGACGCCAGGTTGTGAGCACAGTTTTAGTTATAGTACAGGCATTTAACCACTGTTCCATGAGGCTGTTTACTCTTGCCTCAGCCTTCCAACCTTCTGAGTTGATTCCTAGATTCCATTTATTTTCCCTTGCTGATCTGAGGTGGGTTTGTGGGACTGGGGGAGCACTCACAATTGACTGTACCTTACTAACTGAGACAAGTGAGCTGCATTTCTTTCTCAGTTGCCTGCTTCATCACTCAGTTTGGAAGAACGGGGGGGGGGGGTCCCTTATAGGTAGACATCATTCATTTTGATTCTACTCCCATCTGCTGTGAAGCCAAATCCAAAGGAAGGCATGTACAGGAAGCTTAGAAAGCAATTATTCTGTCATTTGTGTCTTTCATAGAACAAGTGACATACCCAATTAAAACAAACATTTTATTCTTGAAGGCTTTCATGGCCAGGATCTGACAGCTGTTGTGAAGTTTTGGGGCTGTTTGGCCATGTTCTGAAAGTTTTTCTTCCTGACAATTCGCCAGACTCTGTAGCTAGCATATTCAGAGGGCAAGGAGCTCAGGAAACTAGGAGTTCTCTCTCCACGAAGGATCTTTGAGATCCTACAAACATCTGCGCTTAAGCAATGAAGAGAAGGCTATGGTTTTGTTTGTTTGTTTTTGTTTTACAAATCAATAAAAGCTGCCCAGTAAGTGAAAAGAGAATCATCTCCCCTCAGCCACTGAACTTTGTAGAAACCCAAATACTTCCTGAAGCCAAAAATGCATATAAATCATCAAACCATGGTCATGCAGACTTTTATTTCATTTAAAATCACTAATGTGAAAAGCGAAATATGGATTTTTAATATTCAGGCTCAGAATTAAAGTATCATGCAAGATAAAAGTGTTTTGCTATTTTCTGATAAGCTTTTAACGTAAAATTGTACTAAGAGAAGGGAGTCCTCCATGTTTGTTTGTTTGTTTGTTTGTTTATTATATTTATACCCCACCAATCTTCCCATAGGAACTCTGGGCGGCTTACAATGGTTGACGAAGCAACTAAAGCACAATAAGAAACAAGAACAACATAAGACAATAAACACAGCAATTCTAACAGTTTAAAACAGCTTAGTGCCCTGGCAATGCGTACAAACCCAGCAACAAGGCTACTCAGTGGGAGCGAAATATGGATGGCGGGGGGGGGGACAAAAAACTATAAAAGCTCGCCAAAGGCCTCCCGGAAAAGCAGAGTTTTTAGCGCTTTGTGGAAGGCCAGCAGGGACTCTGCAGAGCGCATTTCGCTTGGGAGTAGACATGGGCACGACTTGGCAAAATCCTCGTTTCTGTTTCCATTCCTCGTTTCTGTTACGTAACGGAACAAAGAACGACAATTACTCCGCCAGAACTCAAACTCGAACCGACTAAAGAAAAATTGGGTCTGATTTGTCAGGGTCGTTCCCGGCGGCATCGCAGCGATCGCGCGATGCCAAGTGGCACAGAAAAAAAGTTTTATTTTTTTTTAAAAAAAACGATTCCCGGCCAAAAAAGTAGGCGAAAATATGCCTGCCTGAGGGCACCTACCAGAGGGGTGGTTTCTGGGAGGGGTCCCTGGCCTCCCCCCTCCTCTCCTGGGCTGCGCATCCTCGTCGTCTTGCCAACTCGCCAAGCGGCGTGGCACAGAAAAAAAGTTTTAAAAATAAAATAAAAAACCCCAATTCCCAGCCAAAAAAGCAGGCGAAAATATGCCTGCCTGAGTGAGGGCAACTACCAGAGGGGTGGTTTCTGGAGGAGGTCCCCGGCCTCCCCCCCCCTCTCCTGGGCTGTGCATCCTCGTCGTCTCGCCAACTCGCCAATCCAGTGCGGGGGGGATCCAAAATGGGGCGACCGCAAGCAATATTTATTTTGATATTGTGGTGGTCCAAAAACACACCAAAGCAGTGAAAGCACCACAGAAACATGCGAAAATAGCTATTTTAAAACTGCCTGAATTTTTACAGTAGCAGCAGTGGGTTTTTCGTGCAACAAAACGTCTCCATTGATTTTATTTTATTTTATTTTTATTTTTATTTTTTTACACCTGCGCAATGATGGGCTGGCCATGGGAGTGGACCATGCAAATTTTTGGAGCCATTCCACCAATTGCATGGCCACTTGACCAGGTTTTGACCGAGGCTTCTGGGATGTGCCAGTCGGGCATAAAAAGCCCACTAACCGTAGCCTGAACCCGAACCCGAACCCTAAGCCTAACCCATACGCCAGTACACTGTCCTTCTTAGTGGGTCAGAGAGGCACCCAGATGTGCACCCCACGAACTCACCCTAACCTTACCTGTAACACTAAGTCTAGCCCTTGCGCTAACCCTAACCCTAAGCCAAATCTGTACTCGCATTGCACTACACGCGCAAGTACAGTTCCCTTCTTAGTGGACCACAGAGCGCCCAGACTGAGGGAGCCTTCCCCCAGTGTGCACTGTGACACTGCACTATACCAGCAGCGGGCCTGTGGTCAACAGAGAGGCACCCAAAAGACAGGTGCCTCTGCCACTCAACTTGGTATGCATATCCAATTGGCTATGCATGCCATTTTGTAGCAGGCCAGAGGAGGCACCCACCCAGAGAAGTGCCTCCAGGAGCCCGCTTTCCCTTCATAGTGGGCCAGAGGAGGCACCCACCCCAGAGAGGTGCCTCCAGGAGCCCGCTCCCCCCAAACCAGTACTAACGACAGACGAAAAAACGACAAACAAAATGACAAATTTTTGAAAAATTTCGCGACAAATGGAAACGAGCCAAAACGGGCTGGCTCTGACACATGACAACTCGAAAACGTCATTTTCCCTGGTCATGCCCATCTCTACTTGGGAGGCAGTTCCAGAGTGAAGGGGCTGCCACCAAGAAGGCCCGGTTACGTGTAGATGTCTTCTGGGCCTCTCAAGGGGTTGCAACCCGAAGCGAGTGCGCTCACGACTGCCGGACTGGACGGGATGAGGTTGATCGCTGGAAGATCCGCTCTGACAGATAGTCCGGTCCCAAACCATGGAGGGTTTTATAAACTAAAACCAAGACCTTGAATCTGATCCGGGACGCAAAGGGCAACCAATGCAGGTGGGCCAAAACTGGGGTGATGTGGTCATAGCGACGCACACCCACCACCAGCCTGTCTGCCGCAGTTTGTACCCACTGCAAACGCCGGAGGAGACTCAAGGGCAACCCCATGTAAAGGACGTTGCAGTAGTCCAACCTCGAGATCACCAGCGCTTGAACCACAGTTCTCAGAGATTCGCCATCCAGATATGGGCAGATCTGGGCAATTTGACGGAGATGGTAAAATGTGGATCTGGTCACGGCAGCCACCTGGACATCCAAGGTAAGCGCCAGATCCAGAACCACACCCAGATTCTGAACCCTATCTGCAAGTTGGAGGGAAACACCCTCCAGACAGGGGAGAGGGCCTCCATACCCCGATGGCGAACTCCCGAAGAACATAACCTCCATCTTCTCGGGGTTGCACTTGAGCCTGTTGGCCCTGGTCCATGCCATGACCGCATCCAGGCACTGGTCAAGAGTCCGAACAGCTTCCACTGCAGAGGTGGAAAAGGAGAGATAGAGCTGCGTGTCATCAGCATACTGATGGCAGCAGACTCCAAATCTCCTAATGACCCCAGCCAGCGGCCTTACGTAGATGTTAAACAGCATGGGGGAGAGAGACGACCCCTGCGGAACCCCACAAGGGAGTATCCACAGGGCCGACAACTCTCCTCCATGCTGCACATACTGGGGACAGCCCTCCAAGTAGGACCGGAGCCAACTGCAAGCAGTGCCTCCGATTCCCACCTCAAAGAGCCAATCCAGTAAGATATTGTGGTCGACAGTATCGAAGGCTGCTGACAAATCCAGGAGAACCAACAGGGTAGAGCAACCCCTGTCGGCCGCCCGGATTAGGTCATCTTGCAGTGCGACCAAAGCTGTTTCGGTCCCCCGGCAGGGCCTGAAACCGGATTGGCATGGATCAAGGTACTGCTGTTCCTCCATATATGACTGAATCCGGACCGCGGCCACCCGCTCGATGACCTTGCTCATAAACGGGACATTGGCAATCGGACGGTAATTCACCAATTGGTCCGATGCCAGGCCAGGTTTTTTAAGAATGGGCTTGACCACTGTCTCCTTCAGACAGAAGGGAAAAAACCCCTCGTTGAAGGAGGCGGTGGTGATGGCAGATGCCCATTCTGGCATACTCCCGCCGGCAGCTTTTATCAGCCAGGGGGTAGACGTGGGCCGGCAGTGGGCAATCGCCCTGGAGGCCTCCAAGGAGGAAACAGGCCCAAGCTCATCCAACCGGGGAGAGAGAGGTGGCACAGCGACTGGGGATGGTGGGGAAGGGCTAGTGCAACCAGATTCGAAACCGGCCCGGATGGCCTCTATTTTAGATCGAAAGTAGACTGCAACGTTCTCACTACTGAAATCAGTAGTAAGAGGCCTAGCCAGACTAAGATTGGTGAGGTCTCGGACCACCCGGAAGAGTTCCACCTGGCGGTTCGAGGCCTCATGAATTCTCAGGGAGTAATAGGATGACTTAGCCTCCCTGATCGCTTGAGAATAGTGCCTAGTCTGGATCACAACAGCAGTCTTATTAATTGCCGTCCAGCTTCTTCTCCAGCTGCTCTCCATCCTTCTCCGTTCCTGCTTCATCACTCTCAACTCCGCCGTGAACCACGGCGAAGGTCGAGCTCTGCTACGGAGAAGGTGCTTAGGGGCGATCCGCTCGATGGTGTGGGCAGCTGTTTTGAACCATTGGTCAGCCCCAGCCTCGGCCGGAGCATTAGTCAGGTCACCAGGTAGCTCCCCAAAGGCTTCCCGGAACCGGGCAGGGTCCATGAGCCTCCAGGGGTGGGCCAACACAGGAGGCCGATGGTCCCCACAAGGAGGGGGCGCGATCAACAGGCAGAAAGAAAGCAGGTGATGGTCTGACCATGACACAGGTAGAGAGACAATGTCCCCCACCTCCAGACTGAAGTCCCCCGACATGGAGGTAAATACCAAGTCAAGGGTATGCCCTGATCTGTGGGTAGGACATAAAACATGCTGGGACAGACCCATGGAGGCCATGGATTCCATGAAGTCCAGAGCTGCACCAGAAAGCCCACTTCCAGGCTGCACATTGAAGTCCCCCACAACTAACAGGCGAGGGGACTTCAAAAGTGCAGCCGCAATGAACTCCGAGAGCTTTGGAAGGGATTGCACTGGGTTGCAGGGAGCACGGTAGCCCGGCATAATGCCAAATCTGTCCCGCTATCCTACCAACAGGTGAAGGCATTCTAACCCTTGACTAACCAATGTCAAGGCCCTGCTAACATGAACAGAGTCCCTGTAAACGATGGCGGGCCCCCTCCTTCTGACCCTCCAACCTTCCCACTTCCTAAACCAGAAACCCAGGTGGGCACAGCTGGGAGAGCGAAGCCCCCCCCTCGGCGCCCACCCAGGTCTCAGTGATACAGGCCAGGTCAGCCCTCCCATCGAAGATGGAATTGTAAATGATGGGGATCTTATTGTGGACTGACCTGGCATTCATGAGGAGACAGGAAAGGTTGGAGGCGCTGGTGGGATGACTCTTGGACACATGGCAGTGAGCCAAGGGGTCAGAACAAGGGACAGTCACGAGATGCCTGACCCGAGTTCTTCTGATCTGACTAACCCGTCGACTACAAGCGTACCACCCACGGCCTGACACAGTCGGGATATGAGTCCCTGCAAGCATGGCAGTGGAGGGGGCGAAGTTTACAACAATAAAAGCAAAAAATAAAATAAGGGCAATATACAATTCACCTAAGGACACAATAAGGTATACAATATAAATTAAGTAAAAATGAATAAAATAAAAATGAGGGAAAAGGAAAGTTTAAAATATGACATGGGCACAAAACCTCAGGGCGGATAGAAACACATAGGAGGAAAGGAGAGGGGGGAAGGGGGGACTGAGGACAGCCAGGGGTGGAAAATGATGACACTGGACTGTACTAAAGGTAAAGAGTAGGAGAGCAGATCACAACAACCACCTCCTCCAACACAGCAAGGATGGTAGATGTGTCCAGACAGCTCTCCAACAGGGTGGCCACGTGGAGCCGAGGCCAGAGGGGTTTGGCGGAGACGGCTCAGTGGGAGCCTTCGGACCGGGGTCAGCAGCCTCTTGGCCCGATTGATCCTGGGGGAAGCCCGCACTGGGCTGGCCGGGAGTCCCTCAGAGATCTCAAAGTTGTTTTGGTGGCTCACATTTGTAGAGGAGTTCAGGTAATGTTGACTGCCAAGCCGGGCTGGAGGATCGTCAACACCAGTGGCCGGTCTTCCGCCCATAGTCCAAAGCCCTCGGGGGGTCAGGGGGCTGTGGACATCTGGAGACAACTGCGCCCGCCTGCCTCCAACATTCACGCACTGGCAGCCAGTCTGCCGCCCAAGAACCAGGCCCAGAGGAGGGGGCAAGGGGCTGCGGGAAGCTGGAACATCCGAGCCCAGCCCCCCAGGCTTGCAGACACTGACAGCCAGTCTGCCGCCCGAGATACAGGTGCGCGAGGGGGCAAAGGGCTGCGGAAAGCTGGAATACCGCACCCAGCCCCCCCAGGCATGCGGACGCGGGCAGCCGGTCTGCCGCGCGAGATCCCGGTTCACGTGGGGGGGGGGGCAAATGGCTATGGACAGCTGGAACGACCGCTCCCAGCTTGCAGACAGTGGTGGCTGATCTGCCGCCCAAGACCCAAGCACACGGGGGGCAGAAGGGTGCAGAGAGCTGGGACATCCGTGCCCAGCCCCCCCAGCGTGTGGACGCTAGCAGCTGGTCTGCCGCCCGAGACCCAGGTACACGGGGGAGCGAAGGGCTGCAGGAGGCAGAAGCAAGCGCTCCCAGTCCCCCTGGCATGCAGACGGCGGCGGCCAGACTGCTGCCCAAGATCCAGGCGCCCGGGGGGGCGAAGAGCTGCGGATAGCTGGAACATCCGCACCCAGCCCCCTGGCCTGAGGACCGGTCCGCCGGGGTGATGTAAAGGCCCCCCACGATCATGCAGGGGGTGAGTAACATGGCTGTCCACCACCCTGCTTCAGTATCCAAACCCGGGGGAAGGTGGAAAATGGCAGCGGCGGAGAAGCAAAGTATCCGCCCAGAGTGTATCCCACCAAAGTGGGTGCCGCAAACTGCCCGGGAAGATCCTCCCTGAGACACGGGCAGGGGTGGAAAAGAAAGGAGGGAGAAGGGGGGAAGGGACGCTCAAATATCAGTACTGTGCCTTGGTGTCTGAAGGGTATTCGGCTTCCGGCAAGACCCGGCGAAACCCTGCGGCTATGCGAGAGTCCTCGCGTCTCAGCACATGATTTCCAGAGCCACTTCGACTTGGTGAGCCCCTTTTGACCCCCCTCGAAGCCCCCTACCTCACCCAGGTAGGCCCATAAAAACTTAAAAATAAAACAAAAAACAGGGCAGCGCTAACGGAAAAAATGTAAAAACGCTAGGGCGCAGCAGAACATAGAAGCAGCTGCCGCCCGCCATCTTGCATCAAAATCCGCCATCTTGGATACATATCCTTCTAAAGCAGCACAGCACTTAGTTGATTTTCCAATATGAGAAAATGTTCTTTCTCGTCTTCTGAAGAGGTGTAACATGGTTTAAATGTTTGAAGATTTCATGGTATGAGAGACTGAGAAAACACATTCTAACTTAGCTTATCATAGAGAATCTAGAAACTAGATGTAGTAATTAAATCACAGAGCAAAGAAAAACTAATAATGGAAGGTGTCTCACTAAGCGGACAAGAATCTCAGGATTTTGGGAAGGTGTGTGTGAGGGGGGGAATTTTGTCTGCAAATGAGTATCTTAAGCCTCAAAATGGCTTATCAAGAAGAAGCAATGTATTCATCAACTTTTGAAGATTTAAAGCAATAGCATTTCCCTCATTTCCAGGATACATAATGGAATGGGAAACGTTACTCACTCAGGAACAATTTAATGGCATTCTCAAAGCACAATTATACAAGGAAGAATACAAAATACAAGTGCATCAACTTTCCCATTGTTTGCCTTCTTGTCAAAACTGTGCATCCTACAAACAACAATAGGGCATTCCCTAATTCATAGACAGCTTGCACATAGGATCGTGGAATAAGATAAAGGCTGTGGGGGTAACAAACCAGGAAGTTTGTTGTATTGGGGAAAATGTTTGTTGGTTTAAGAAAGTGTGGGTTCTCCCGGGGGGGGGGCAATGTGTAGCCTGCACACTGAAATTAAAAAAAACTGTAAACCGCCCAGAAACTGCTTGAAGTAATATGGGGCGGTATATAAGCAGAACACTTTGCTTTGCTTTGGATGAACACAAACCAACCTGAAGCAATGAAATGTTTTTTTTTCTTTTCAGTGAACTTCCTGGTTCATTGTTAGGTTTGTACCCATTTCTAGCTTGTACAGAGTTTTTGCAGGTTGAGTTTGCCCACAAGCACCAAAATTACCTATTAAGGCTCTGAGTTTCTCACTTAGATAACCTAAATGGCTCTGGTTGAACAATATGTCTGATTCAGTGAGCCAGATGTGGTTACTGGGTGACTCCTTGTGAGTTAGCAAGTAGTTCAGATTGGACTGTGCCATCTCAGCTCAAGCCACTATTCAAGAATCCTAAAATTAGGTGATAGAACAGCATAATAGATGGTAAAAAATATGAATGTGAAAAACTCTCTCAGTTTTATTGTGCTTCTCTAGGTTGTACAGTATCAGCATTTTCATCCCACTCTAGTTGTATCTTCTTTAACCTTCTGTCACTGGAAACCACATGTACTTTTATATAAATTTTCTGTAAGGTGTACCTCTATACTTTCATGCTTATTCGAATGCACCTTAGAGTGGCCCTTGGACAGATGGGCAACAAAATATAGAATGAATGAATGAATGAATGAATAATATTTTGTCCTAATTTTTTCCTGTGGACCAAAGCATGTTTGCACTGTTCTGTGAGTATATGCACTTTTAGGCATTTGTATTTTTTAATGTAAATGTAATCCTGCCTTCTGTTGAAGAAAATACAGAGCACTCAACTGTTTGCTTTCCTGGACCTACTGACAATCCTTGGAGTAAACATTTTTTTCTTAAAAAGGTGATCCAATCTGTTCCGCTTCTTTGCAGGAAGGCTGCCCAGTGAGATGACTGGTTGGCTGGGGCATTCATGCCTTCAGTATACTGTACATTTTCAATAAGAGTAGCTTAAAGCCATGTTCACTCTGGACCAAAGGCTATTTCTTCTCATGCACTGTTTTTTAATTTAGACCTGTCCTTGGCTAAATGAGTTTTCCAGTTGAAACAGTTCTGTGGAGTGCACAAAAATCTTCTGACAAAAATAAGACCCCAAAGGAGTGTCACACAAACATGTTCAGGAAAGCAACACAGCAGAAGAGCCTAAAAATATTCAGAGGAGGGGCCAGGAGGGGCATGAGTGGAGTTTTAGCAAGTCAAATTTCTTGTAGATCAGGTGAACAGCAATAGTGTCATAACAGAGCCAAGAACCAAGGGGAGCCTTGAGATTTTTCTATGACATCATTTGCCCTGTCCCCTGGGAGATAAGTTAATTTCCCCAAGAACAATATATTCTTGCAAGCTATGCTTGCTGCTATGCAAAGGCTTTTGAGCTTGAATCGACCTTGAATTGCAAAACCCATCATCTTTACAAAAGGCCTGTTCCCCATTTGGTGGCATGGACCATTTCAGCTACCTGTATGTTGGTCCCTACTAGTGAAGGCTCTGGATATGATCACGATGAGTGTCTGTGTCTCCAAGATTACCACTGCACAGCAGGGATGCTGACACAAAAGAAGGCAATGGAATTGCTAATTGGTTTCCAACATCCCTTGGCTTGGAAGAATTTGGATTGGGCACAGGTTCCACTTGCCAAGTGTCAGCCCAGTTGGTCCTCAGTCATCCTGACTACTTCGGACTACACTCTAGGTCTTACAGCAAGCCATGAAAGGTATAAAGTAGGCAATTCAAGCAGGAATTTTCAATGAATAAAAACATTTTACTGTGTGTGTGTGTTTTTTAAGTTTAGAACTGAGCTTATCCTTGGCCAGTGACAGATGTTCATCCCTAGCTAACATAGGTAAGGTTCAGTAACTTCATTTTTTACTTAACACAGGTTTATCTTTTGATAACTAGCTGTATACTGGGGCTGTGTCCTTTTTAGCTTCCTAATAGAATACCTGTCCCAAATTAACTAATCTTTTCTCTTCTCCATGTTTGTAGAGTGTTCTAAGAAATTATTTTAAAAACTTAATTATAGTCATGGGTCGCAAAAGCTGGTGGCTGTAATTATGGTCAAAACATTTAAAGACTCTTTAATACCTTTATTTAAAATCTGAATGCTACTGGCTACCGGGCAATGGAACAAAATACATTCTCCTCCTGATAACCTTATTGTCACCCTAATATCCTCAACATAGCATAAGGCAGCAGCAAAAAGTAACAGCACAAACCAGCATGAGGTAACAGTGTAAACAACCACATGACAGTGGCAACAGGTGTCTCAAATGGATGTGTGTATGCTATGAAACTACCTTAAGTTTTATTTTGCATTTTACAGGAATGCAAAATAAAACCCAAAATGGATTCATACTACTCCTTGAAACTGGTGTTACCAGCTACTAGTGCCACATGATATGGTTCCTCTATTATTAGGAAAACTGCACCCACAGAAATGTGGAAGTAACTAGAGATGGGCACGACTCAAAAAATGATTTTTTGTTTTTCATTTGTCGCTTAGGTGTCCGTTTTGGTTCGTTTTCATTTTTCAGGGTTTTTTGCACATTTTTCATTTTCGTTTTTGTTACGAAATGAAACAAAAAAACAAAAACTAAATTTTTTCATTTCGTTAGCATTCTTTTCAATGCAACGTGTCTGCCGTAACGAAAACGAAAAACACGGCAAAATTTTTCGTTTTGTTTCCGTTGTCGTTTTGCTTCTGAAAAATTTTTCATTTTCATTTTCGTTACGAAATGAAACGAAAAAATGAAAATGAAAACGAAAATGAAAATTTCGCTGAGTCGTGCCCATCTCTAGAAGTAACTAAGAAGTCACAATTGCACCACAAAATGAATGAAATCATCCATCACTGAATTATAAGCATAAGGTATAGCAGTTATACCCTCATTATTTGATGGGGGAAGGAATTAATTCTACATTGGGAAAACATAGAATTGGTATATATTTTCTATATTCAAAGGTTAGGAACAATGAGACTCAACAGATCCTCAGTTTGTGCAAAATTAAAATGTAAGTACAGATACTCTATGGTCCTACTGGCAGAGTGTGAGTTGGTAGGATTTGTGCATGAACCAAGTGTATTCAGAGCAGGATCAGGCTGAATATCTAAGGATATGTCTTAATATCTGAGGATATAGCTAATATCTGAATATCTAATCTGGTAGCTTCATCCCCAAACTCTCTTATCAGTCTCATAAGAGTGGGACAGTCAAGAGGACAGCATGTAGATCTGTAAAACTGGGGTTTTTCACGTCTGCCTTCCTTTAGAAGCATCTTCCCTCTTCATAAATCACTTCCCACAGGTAAGCAAACATCAGTGATGTGATGAACAGGCCTAGTGTGCACCCTCACCTCACAATTTCAGTTTAATCCTATTCAGAATATTCGACTACAACACTGGGCTCTACTCAATGTGGGGAGGGCTTTTCCTCAAAAGGGACTCTTTTCTAAAAGTGACCTAAAGAGGCACCTGCTAAGAAAAACATTGCAGGCTGCATCATCATGATGGCTTTACTTATAGGCAGGCCAATGTACAAATCGGGTTTTCATTTTCAGTTCTTCTTAAATACACAATTCTCTCTCCTCCTCCTCCTCCTCTTTATGCACAGTTGGGCAAAGATTAGTCAGCACTTGGATTGCAAAACTGTGCTTTGATATATAAACCCGATTGTGTATTGAAACCGA
>JAHTLZ010003666.1:0-10462 GCA_023846285.1 Phrynocephalus versicolor | reverse complement strand
ACACACACACACACACACACACACACACACACACACACACACACACCGCTCCATGCAGGAATACAGATCAAAGGAGAACTGCCAGGTGGGTGAGCCCCGGCTCGGTTAAAGAGCTGCCTAAATGTTCTTAACTTTTTGAAAGTAGCTGCTCATGTTTCACGTGCACGGGTGGCCTTTGTTAAAGCACTTGTGCCAAAGAAGAGTTAACTGGTCTTCCTGAAACAGAGTAACCCTCCAACCTGCACCCCTCAAGATTTATGCCTCTAGCTAACCAGATATCAGGCCTTTGAACAGCTGCTGGATTTGCCTTCTTGTCTGGCACCTGTCTTGGGAACATAAAACCTGCCTTGCAAGGAAGAAAGGGCATAAGTGGCCACAGCTGAGAGTCTTGTTTCTTCCAGATGAGTTGCACAGCAGCTGCTGACAAAACTGGAGCATTATCTAGCCCCGCCCCCCCCCCCCGGATATATCTGCCATCAGGCGAGGCCTGTCGTTTTGGAAAGAAGATCAAATCCAAAATACGAAGCAAGTCCTATTTTGGAAACGCCACGGCTCTGTAGCCTACTGATCACAGCTGTTGTTTGCCTGGATGGCTACCCCTTTAACCCGTTCTCTTGACTCCCTTCCAGCTGGTTATGCCTTAGACATGGGCACGACTTGGCGAAATTCTCGTTTCCGTTTCCGTTCCTCGTTTCCGTTACGTAACGGAACAAAGAACGACAATTACTCCGCCAGAACTCGAACTCGAACTGACTAAAGAAAAATTGGGTCTGATTTGTCGTGTTGTCGTTCCTGGCATCGCAGCGATCGTGCAATGCCAAGCGGCAGAGAAAAAAGTTTTAAAAATAAAAAAACCCTGATTCCTGGCCAAAAAAGCAGGCGAAAATATGCCTGCCTGAGTGAGTGCACCTACCAGAGCGGTGGTTTCTGGGGGGGGGGGTCCCCGGCCTCCCCCCCTCTCCTGTCCTGGGCTGCTTGCACCAGGCTGGGGGGGGGGTGGTCATCCTCGTCGTCTAGCCGGTCGCCGCCAACTCGCCAAGCGGCGGCACAGAAAAAAAGTTTTAAAAATTAAAAAAAACCTGATTCCCGGCCAAAAAAGCAGGCAAAAATATGCCTGCCTGAGTGAGTGCACCTACCAGAGGGGTGGTTTCTGGGGGGGGGGGTCCCCGGCCTCCCCCCCTCTCCTGTCCTGGGCTGCTCTGGTGGGGGGGCATCCTCGTCGTCTCGCCAACTCGCCATGCCATGCGGTGCGGGTGGGGGAGCCAAAATGGGGCAACCGCAATATTTATTTTGAAATCGTGGCCCAAAAACACACCAAAGCACCACAAAAACATGCAAAAATAGCTATTTTAAACTGCCTGAATTTTTACAGTAGCAGCAGTGGGTTTTTCTTGCAACAAAACGTCTCCATTTATTTTATTTTATTTTATTTTTATTTATTTTTTTTTACACCTGCGCAATGATGGGCTGGCCATGGGAGTGGACCATGCAAATTTTTGGAGCCATTCCACCAATTGCATGGCCACTTGGCCAGGTTTTGACCGAGACTTCTGGGATGTGCCAGTCGGGCATAAAAAGCCCATCAACCCAAACCCTAAACCCGAACCCGAACCCTAAGCCTAACCCATACGCCAGTACACTGTCCTTCTTAGTGGGTCAGAGAGGCACCCAGAGGTGCAGCCCACTAACTCACCCTAACCTTACCTGTAACCCTAAGACTAGCCCTTGCGCTAACCCTAACCCTAAGCCCGATCTGTGTACTCGCATTGCACTACACGCAAGTACACTTCCCTTCTTGGTGAGCCATAGACTGCGCCCAGAGCGCTTTGCTCCCAAGTGCACCGTACTGCCAGTATGCCAGTATGCTGTCCTTCTTAGTGAGTCAGAGTAGAGGCACCGAAAAGAGGTTTCTCTGCCTGCCACTGCAACTTGGTATGCATATCCAATTGGCTATGCGTACCCTTTTGTAGCGGGCCAGAGGAGGCACCCACCCCACAGAGGTGCCTCCAGGAGCCCGCTTTCCCTTCATAGCGGGCCAGAGGAGGCACCCACCCCAGAGAGGTGCCTCCAGGAGCCCGCTACCCCCCCAAACCAGTACTAACGACAGACGAAAAAACGACAAACGAAACGACAAATTTTTGAAAAATTTCGCGAAGAACGGAAACGAGCCGAAACGGGCCGGCTCCGACACACGGCAACTCGAAACGTCATTTTTCCTGGTCGTGCCCATCTCTATTATGCCTCTTTTTAAGCAGGTTCTAGCCTCGAACATAAATATGATGGAGAAATAAGTCCTTCTCCCACAAAGCACCTGTAACCGCCTTCCCCTCTCCTTTTCTCTCTTTCTTTTTCATGTAAATATCTTTCTAAGCCTGCTCAGCCATGCTCTTAATTAAAAAGAGGCATCGCTTCCTTCCGTTCTTTCCATCCTTTGCCCTGCCTTGGCTGCTCACCTGCTGCTCTTGTAATGCACCAGGGTTGTCCTCTGCCCGCCACAGCAAATCCTCCTTAAGAGCTCTGCTGAGGCCCAGACTCAAAGCCACACACCATAACTTATTTATTATATGCTTGGTTGTGCCTCTTAAGAGGCAGGCTGTAAATAGCACTACCCTGCCTGGAAAGGCTCTGTCTTGAAGCAAATGGCACAATTGCTTCTTTGGAGGTTCAGGTCATGGCAACCCTGAGGACACACCCCTCTTTTTTACATCTAAGAAGCGAAGGCGCGTAGGAAGTCCACAGCAATCTGAATCTCCTTGCATAGAGGTTGCACACAGTGTTCTGTCCATATTGGTTTGACCACCATTGTTGCTGGCAACAGGAATGACAGAAGGCATCATTGCATTAGATATGGCCAGGCCTGAAGGGAGTCAGGGTTCCTTTTCAAGATTAAAAAACCTTGGGTTTTGACCCCTCTGCAAGGGCTGATCATGTCTCCCAGGGAGGGTGAAGGGCGTCTGCCTGATTCCTCCCCACCTTGCTGGTTTAAAAAAAGACTTTCTGATTAGTCCGTGCTGATAAGACGGTGATGTTGTGAAACCTCACGCTGGCTTCTTGTATACTGTTTTGCGCCATGGCCCCTTCCTGCTTTTCTGTCGGGCCTCAAGAAATACATTTAAAAGGTGGTGAAAGAGAGATTTGGGGTGGAAGGAGAGGAAAGCTGAAGGATGTGGGTTTTTGCAGAGGAGGGTGGCTCTCTGTCAGTCAATAGCTTGCTCAACTAAACCATGAGCCATGCAAGAAAGAACCCATGCAAGATTTATGGCACTTATACAAAAACAACAGTAATACATTTATGGCCTCCAGACATTAGTGAAAGGGCAAGCACTGTTAACAGACCGTCACTCTCTCATAGACCACTTGGTCCACCATCTTATTTCCATTTTCTACTAATTCACAAATAAGGACTGGTCTCATTATTTTTTGAACATAAATGTGGCCCTCTAAAGCAGTGTTGGCAAACCTATGGCACGGTTGCCAAAGGTGGCCCTCGAAGCCCTTTCTGTGGGCACCCGACATCGCCCTTTCACAGCCACCTATATTCAGGTTAAATGGCTGTGTTGCCACTTTGCAAATCATTAGTGGGTTTTGGGCACTCGGTCTCTGAATGGTTCCCCATCACTGCTGTAAAGTTTTGCCACTCCAGGAAAGACATCATGGGCCAAGACAACAGCAATTTTTCACTTTCTTGATCAAGGATCCGTCTGATGTACATTTTGCGGGACTCTCCAGAGGTCCTGGTCACTCAGCCATATGAGCACCCATATGAGCACTATGCATTACTCCCCTTCCAACTCCGAAAGGGTGTTCCCTTCACTTCAGCCTTACTGACTCTCTGAGATGGACCAAAATGTGCCCATATTTAAAAGATGCAGGATGCCACCTCCCTGTACTGTGGGCTGTGAGATTCCAAAGCCAAAAAGCCAACGACATGACCAATTCGCTTAAAAAAAATAATTTAAAGGCAACATTTTAGATAGCTGGGAATTCCTCCTGGCGTCTGGCATCCCACAACCTGACCTTCAGGTCTGTTTTGCTTTTAGAGAAGCTTTGTTTGAGAACACATGAAAAGCATGATCATTGCTTTCCCTCTTGGCCTTACGACTGCAGTGAGGAATCTTGCAGGCCATGTGAATGATGAGAAAGTCCCTCGTGAGTAGAAGAGATCAAAGCCCACAGGCCCAAGGGAACCTTGCACATCCCACTCCGTACACTGGCGCTCCAAGGGACATGTCAACCACCACCATCGATGGTGGGTTTCATCCACTCGGGTGTGGAACAACTGTTTGGGGTGGAGCAGAAGTCATGGAGAAGGATGCCATGGGTGACACAGGCACTCTAGACAGTTTGTCATCCTCTCCCAGGTCCGTTACTTCCATGGGGAAATCATGGCCAGCCCTGTTGCTTCAAAGGAAGCCCAATGTGAAGACATAGAGGACTCGTGACAAATTTCATGCAAACCACTCTCCTCTTTTGGAGCGGTGCATTTCCTCCTTTTGGGTGGTGACTCAGTGGGGTCGGCTCAGAGCTCGGCCACTTCCCTCTGCTTCCTCAGGCTGACAGCCTCAAACCTATAGGTAGTTAGGGAGGACATTTATATATCATGCACACATCCCCACACACACACAAAAGAAGAAGAAAAAAAGGGTGTCAGCTTGAAAAAAAAAATCACACATTCTAATTTATATCTATGAAGACCTGGTTGGAAATGCACTCTTCCGCCCCTCCCTAGCTACACCAGTGCTGAAACCCAAGATCCTGTATCTGCAGGGTAAGGTCTTCCATGCATCATCAGAGCTGATGCTCTGCCTTTATCTACACTGAGATTTGAGGTGGGAGCTTCTTACGTCCTGCGGCCCACCAATGCAAGGTCAAACTCTATCAGCCTTATTCTGGCCTGATTACCTCTGTCGACATGCAAAGGTGGGCTTGGTGCTACCCCTGCCACCACTCCCCATTGTCACTTTGCACACACAAGCAACCAATCACAGGGCTCAATAGGAAAGATCCTGACACACTTGCTTGGTCACTTCTTACTCTTTGGTTGCATTCGGGAGGCAAATGTAGGCTTGACGTCAGCTTATTCTTATATGGCACCCTTGAAATGTACATTTCTAAAGAAATCAGGAAGTGGCAATCATTGCACCAATGAAAACTACTCAGCACCCACTCATTGTGTTAATTCTGAAAAGGAACTTCTTCTCGCCCTCATTACCAAAAATGGACATTTGTAAGAGATGTCATCAGTTTCCACCAGGCAATTATTTGTAGGTGGAACGGAAAATGAGCAGAAACTACCTCCTATCACCAAGAACACTGACTAGGGGAAGGCAAGAGTCATAATCTCAAAACAATCATATTTTCCCCCTAGCTGTGGACAAGAGCTGAGGTTCAATGATCTCTGAGATGACCTTGTTGCCGGCTTGCTTGGAATTATCCCACACCACCTCCTTCCCTCCTCGGCGTGTTTTGAGTGGCCAGCAAATAAGTCTTATTTTTAATCATTGGCGTGGAGCCGCACTGAGAATAGCCAAACAAACTGAACATCATATTTCTAGTTCCATATTTTACTTCCATATTTTGGAGCTACTTCTCTCCCCTTCACGCACACACTTCCTTCATCGCGTTTGCCATAACATTTTCAGGGGCTTCTCTGCAATCATGGCGCTTTAAAAGACAGAGAATGGAAACTATAAATACGCTCTACTTCTTCCAGGATAAGACGGACCTTGCATTTTGTAGCTTTTTGCTCCTGGTAGATGCAGCTGTCTGCCAACCCCAATCCTTGCTTGTGTGGGGGGTGGGGGGGTGGGGAGGCATTACCAGTAGTTAGAGAGGGCTGTTCCCCTCCTTCTCTTTGGGGCAGCGGGGCGGGGGGGGTCTGGTTGATCTCTTTTGCAACTAGGAATCTGGACTAGAGAAGTGTGGGTCTGGTCCAGGGCTGCCATCTTGAACAGGACAGATGGACAGCATCATGTCTTATGGACGTGGCAGTCTGTATTGCAAAGTGTTACGAAGACGGAGGAATCATAAGAGATTGGGGACAAAGGGTCTCCATTTCTCGCTTTGGCGGCCGCTTTACACATCACCAAAACATGTCCCCCGCAAAGGAGGACATTGATTTGCACTAAATTGCACGTGCCAATTTATATGTACAGATTGGGAATTATCTTTATGATGAACCAAATTGCAACACCCCTCACCTGAATGAGGAAGAACTATAACCCGGTCATCTGTATACCTGTTTTTATTTTCATAATGAATAATCTCCTCTCCATGCTGTAACGAGCTAGGGACAAGAATGCAGTCCTGTTTTCCCCATTGAGGGCAACGGAAATGAGCCAAAGGCCAACATTTATTTTGATTCTCTTCCCTGCTCCCCCCTTTTTTTTTTAAAAAAAACTCTTTTTGTGACAGGATCCAGGATGCAAAGTTAAAGTTATTTTTAAGGGAGGAGGCTGTTCCTGCGGTGTGTCTTTATTTTCTTTTTTTAAAATTAAAGACTCTTTGTGCAAGATTGATTACAGTTTTCAGCTTTGCTCACTCTGTAGTTTATTCCTGTGTGTCTTTCTAGGAAACCCCACCCCCACCCCCAGCGGATGCTTTAAGTAAAAGGCCAATTTTGTTTCTGGCTGGGTAGTGCAGCGAGTTAAATATCTGGCAGTGGCACCTGAGGTTGAGGGTTCAGTTCCCCGCTCTGCAGGCAGGGAGAAGAGCCTGCCAGCCTGAGTGGCCTTGGGTAAGTTGCACGGTCCCAGGGCACCTCTAGAAGAAGGGGGTGGAAAACCGCTTCTGAATATGTTCTTGCTTAATAACCCTTGCAAGGGTCACCGTAAGTCAGAATTGACTTGACAGCTGTCCCCCACAAGTTGCTTTTTCAAAAGCTTCAGTGGAAATAGTGGATGCATTTGCAGCTTGATCATACTGTAGAGTCAACTGATTGTATGATGAAGAGCCCGATCCCACCCTGATCATTTTCCTGGACTTTTACTAATGCCTACTTGCTTCAGACCAACAGACAGAGGTATCAAGTTAGCCAGAGTCCTTCTGCATGGGGAGGGAATTCCACTTACAAACTTAATTTGGAGCGCCATCACAGATCATTATAGTTCCCAGAGAGAGACTGAGAGAGAGTTTCCCCACCAGCTCCAGAGTTTACAGATAATTAAGTGCGACCACGCCCACCTAAGCGCGTCCCAGCGCACTTTTCAGGTACCTGCTCTCCAGAGGTGAAAATTCCTGATGCGGATATAACGTAGTGACTGCTGGGCTCTCCTTGCTTCTGTTTGTTCTTTTTTTTGCCCCCCCCCGCCCCTTTAAGAGATCTGAATGCAGTGCCGGGATGGCAGAACGGAGGTGAGCGGCATTCTTTTCTTCCTTTTTTTCTCCCTCCCCTCACACAGCCAGCAGGCAGGAGTGTGGAGGGGGTGGGAACGCAGGAACAGCGACAAACCCCTAAGATCTCTGGTCCAAATTTAAGTGGCCAGCGGATCTTAGGGGTCGTGCTGGGGAGTTTTAAATTCTTATACACACTCACACAAACAACCAAATGGGTCCAGAGTGCTCCAGAGTGAATGCTCAAAGTGGCTCTCTGGAACCACAGCCCTCCAGGCCGGGCCAGTGGCCACCCTTGCTTCTTAAAATGTGCATTAACTAGTGGACATGGGTGACTTCTCCACCATTCACTGTATTCCCCTAGGTCTTTGGTGGAAAAGAAGAGAGAGAGAGAGAAAGAGAGAGACTCTAACCATTCAGGTCGCCAAGTGTGTGTGGCACTGGGTCAGCAATCCCATTCACCTCCTGCAAACAGGAAGCCTTCAGTTAAAGGTGTAATAGGCCAGAAGTGTTTCAGGGCTCTATAGAATGGGACAGCAACTGGTGTGTTGTTGCTTTTGTTTTGCAATATATATATATACTGGTATTAATCAGGCGTGGCAAAAGGCACAGAGAGGCAACAATTTGCCACTAGCAAATTGTCTAGATTCTCCTTCAAAAGTGAGCAGAGAATTCTAGAGAAAAGGGCTAGGGTGAGAAACAACCTGCTGTAAACAAAGTATATGTGTTTAACTGAGGGGAAAAAAACACACTGAGTATTCAGTGCCTTTGGCTCACCATAACTCTAACTCTAAATAACTTGAGTGCTACAGGTCATTCCTGACTTATGAGGGATCTTTCCACCCACCCCAATAATTTCTAGGTAGAGAATGCTCAGAAATGCTTGACCCTTCCCTTCTCCTGGGGTGCCCTGGGTCCACTGTGCAGCTTGCCCAAGGCTAACCAGGCTGGCTCTTCTCCCTGGAGACCCAGTGAGGAATTGAATTCCCAGATTCTGGCTCTGGAACTGGATATCGAAATGACAGACTTGTTTAAGAGCTGTTATTCCCCAGATCGAGAGATGCACACATACACCCTTCACTGGGGCCTTGTGTAGTTTTACTTTTAGGGGCTGTGCCTCTCAGAATATCCAGTTTCTCTTGCCGCTCCCAAGACCTTTTCCCTACCCAGGCGGTAGTTTTAGACACGGCATTTCCCTCCAGGTCTTTTTAACCCTTTCATTCCCCACCCCCACCCCGCTCCCCACAGAAGAACAGGGGACAGGCAAGTGGTCATGAACCCCCTGGAAAGTTTCAACAGAGGCTGCCCTCTTCCCTCTGCCATTTAGCATCTCGGGATGCAGGCAGGCAGGCAGGCAGGCCGGCGGAGAGGGCACCGGGTGGATCGGCTTCAGCTGGCTTCTTTTCCTAAGATGACACAAGAGACAGCGGCTGGTGGGGTGGGGTGGGGTGGGGTGTTGGGGTGGGATGTCATTTGAAGGCAGGGAATATCATAGTCACATGAGAGACAAGGATGGCTAGTCATGCACAGTGGAAACAATGGGTCCTTTTATCAAGGGAGGGGGCAGTTGTGCCAAATACTGCCTGACAAATGGGAAATGGGCTGGCCGCCCGTGGGGGAGGGGGGAGTCGCCTGTTAAGAATAAACACAGATTTTGGAAAGGAACCAGGTTGAGATTAAAGTATCAAAGGTGGTCTTTGAGGCGTCATTGGTGGGCTTCCTGAGAGGATGTCTCAGGAGGACAGCTGAAGGCTCAGGCAATGGCCAATGCTGCAAAATGCAATGCGTCAAGGGTGGGGAAAGAAGGATATAGATAGATCATGTTTCCTTTTGGATGGACACTTGGGCCAAAAAAATAATAATGACTGAGTGCAAGATGGTTCGTTGTTCTGGTTCCTTGAGAAAGAACCACCAAAGGCCTGACAAGCCATGGCAGTGACTTCCTGGGCTTCTGAGAGGCGAACAGAAGCACTACTGATTTGCCAACTTCCCCCTAAAAGACAAAACTCAGCATTGACCGCTCCAAGAGCTGCTCTTGGCTCGTGCCCAAGGCGCTCCAAAAAAACAAACAAACAGCAAAAGCCTAACCTCTGACTCAGTGCTAAAATGCTGATGCTCTCGACCTCTTCCTTGCGACCTGCTGGTCAGCTGGGATCCCAACAAAGAGCTGGTTGTCTAACTTTAGACCTTTCGCCCACACCTGCTATTCTAGGTTCGGAAACAGCAGCAGCAATTCAGGCTCTGAGCCTGCTCCCACCTCACGTGCAATTTTAGAAGAGTTTGCCTTTTGGCCTCTTGGTTTTTCCACTTACTGGGCAACATCCACTCCTGTTGGGCAACCACCCTTCTCTTTATACACAAAGAAGGTCGGCCTCCCTCCAGAGTGGCACCTTTGGCCTACAAAGGGGCTGCAGTGTCCGTTGTCTCCGGCCACGACTGTGCCACAAATTGGAGCTGCCAGATCACAACTTGAGAAATAAAGGTCTGTCTAACACAATGGAGTTTGATAGCTGTTGTGCGTTTTTCGGGCTGTTTGGCCATGTTCTGGGAGTTTTTCTTCTTGACTTTTTGCCAGACTCTGTGGCTGGCATCTGAGCCTCGTGGGTGCAGTGGTTAAATGCCTGTCCTGCAGCTAAAACTGTCCTCACGACCTGGGGTTCAATCCCAGGTAGCAGGCTCATGGTTGACTCTGCCTTCCATCCTTCCGAAGTCGGTAAAACGAGTACCCAGCTTGCTGGGGGGGGGGGGCAATGCGTAGCCTGCATACTGAAATTAAAACTGTAAACTGCCCAGAGACTACTTGAAGTGGTCTGGGGTGGTATATAAGCAGAATAATTTGCTTTGCTTCAGAGGGCAAGGAGCTCAGGAGAGCTAGGGGTTCTCTCTGTGCTCTCAAAACAGCCTGAAAACTCACAACCGCTATCAGATCTCAGCCGTGAAAGCCTTCGAGAATACAATGGAGTTTGTTCTTCACACATGTGGAGAGGGATATCTGATTTCCCCCACCACCCCTTTCCTGAAACAAGGGACATTCCAAGCAGGGGTACTTCATCCTCATGGGACCTTTGCGGGAACACAGACACACAGACAGACAGACAGACAGACAGACAGACAGACAGACAGACAGACA
>JAHTLZ010000157.1:887885-901678 GCA_023846285.1 Phrynocephalus versicolor | reverse complement strand
CTCCTTTGACTATGAGCAGCTGAGGGAGTTCCAAGTGGAGGTGAGGGCCCAAGATGGAGGCTCTCCACACCTCAGCAGCAGTGCCAGAGTTAAGGTGTTTATCCTGGACCAGAATGACAAAAGCCCTCAGATTCTGTACCCATCTCCAGGAGTGGAAGGTTCAAGCTTGTTTGAGATGGTGCCTCGCTCAGCGGAGGAGGGCTATCTGGTCACCAAAGTGGTGGCAGTGGATGCTGACTCGGGACACAATGCTTGGCTGTCTTACCACCTTGTCCAGGCAACAGAGCCTGGACTCTTCACCATTGGCCCCCATAATGGTGAGATCAGGACATCCCGGACATTTTCAGAAAGAGATGCGGTGAAGCAGAAGCTGGTGATCTTAGTGAAAGATAATGGTCAACCATCTTTGTCCAGTACTGTGAGTCTGAACTTGGTGTTTGCTGAAAGTTTCCAAGAAGCAATTCCAGAAATCAGCAGCCAGTCCAATGACCCAGAGTATCAGTCAGATCTCCAGTTCTATTTGGTGCTGGCCTTGGCTTTGATCTCGTTCTTATTCCTTTTGACAGTGACTCTAGTTGTTATGATGAAGGTTCGGAGATCAGGGAGTCCTAAATTCTTGCAATGCTTTGCTCCTATTCCACATTCAAACAATACTATTGTATTTCCTCCACACTATGAAGAAGGAACATTGCCTTATTCTTATCAACTGTGCTTATCATCTGAGTCGAGAATACAGAAATTTGCCTTTCCTGCACCTAGCGGTAAACCTGCTGAAGACATTTCGCATAATAATTCTGAAGTTCTTTTGACAACCAATGAAGGCAACATCCTGAATATAGAAACGGGTACAGCTGAAGTGGTGAGTTGTTTTAGTAGTCACTATTGTATATACAGTCCTTACACATATGGATTTTCTTTTAGGCCAGTTGCTTCCATCATGTAAAAAGTTTTTGTTATTATAATCGTGTGCTAGCACAGTGACCCTCCCAGCTTTTATAAAAGATACAAAGTGCTCAGATATGATTTCAAAGTTACTTCTTCTAGTGGTGGTATTGGATCTTGCCCAAAGCTATTCACTGTGGCTACTCTCCTAGTTGACACAAGGGAAAAATCAGACTTCCAGTCCCTGGCTCTGTGGTGTTGCAACATGCTGAGCTATTAAACTATCTTAAAAAGGACAAACATACATGTAGAGGGGCAAATTGCCATTTTCAGTAGTTCATGGACTTGTAGTTCTTAAAGGTCCAGAGTAGGGCAAAAATTTCCTCTGCTGCACAGGAGCCTTGTCCATCTGCACACAGAGGCAGGGTTTGATTTTGATTTTGGCTGCCACTGTGCAGTGCCAGTGGATCTCAGTGTGTGGGGGCATGATTCTTACTAGGAACATTGCCTTAGATGCTTTTCATTCCTGTAACAGATAAAATGCTCATAGACAAATAGTACATTTTCATTTCTTACCTCCTGATCTGATTTATAGTTGGTTTGTTTCTATTATTTTATGGGATAGTCTTCAGAATTTCAATTACTCATTCTTTTGTAACCAAGGGGCTACTTTACAATGTTGTTTTTTAGAAGAATTATCTTAAATATTCTTCTTCCATATTGAAGATGTCTACATAACCAAGGCCCCAGCATGAAGAAGGGGATGTTAATTACTGTACTCTGGTGACGTACTGAGATTTGGCTCAGGTAGCACTATCAGCATAATGTACATGGTTTGGTTCTTGTATGGTAGGGATTCAAGCCAGATTGCAGATTGTGCCTTATGGTTTATGGAAACTATAGCTATTCTCAAAATCTTGTTAGATTTCCTAGAGAGATCTACAGAAAGCATAGATGTGTAGGTCAAGCAACATTTTAAATTCAGTTCTCTCAGGTCACTCTTTGTGCTGTTGAGCCAGGCCTTGTGAATTGAAAAATGGACAGTTTGTCACATCTGTACCTCACATAGTTTCTTAAGAACTGTCAGTTGTGGGTCAGGCTGTTGCATTACAGATAGTCCATGAGATACGAAATCTGTTATTCTTGAAGAAACAGATTTAAGCAGACTTTTGTGGCTCTGCGATCCTAAGTGGAGATGTAAAATTTCCAGAAATTTTGAAGCTGTTTTTTTTTGGGGGGGGGGGCCGACAGTGGGAGAAATGGAAATTTTTGGAAATATTGGGGAAAATGCTACATTAGCACTCCTGCTCTCTTTTGCAGCTTGAAAGTCATTCTGTTACTTTAGGAACATACAAAATGACTAAGGACAATTTGACTTGGCATAAAATTATCACAAGTAGCATATTAAAATCCAAACAATCATTACAAACAGAATTTACTTTTTAATTGTGACCAATTTAATTGTGACTAAATAGTGTGACCTGGGGGAGTTGTGATGGTTGTGATGGATATATATGAATGCTTTTAATTCTCTTTACCTTTTAAATGTTTTTTATATTTTTAATTGCACCAGGGATAGTATTCAATTTTGTGGTACTATGTACAATGAAAATAAAGTATCTATCTCTCTATGGGCCTTTTCACACGACCCCTAAGATCCGCTGGCCACTTAAATTCGGACCAGAGATCTTGGGGGTTCGTTGCTCTTCCTGCGTCCCCACCCCTCTGCACTTCCTTGCTCCTGTCTGCGTGAGGGGAGGGAGAAAAAAAGGGACAAAAGAATGCAGGCTCACCTCTGTCTGCCGGTCCAAGCTGCCCCGAGCCCCGTCGTCGTCCTGATTCCTTCTCTTAAAGGGGCGGGAGGCAACAGAACAAAAAAAACAAACAGAAGCGAGGAGAGCCCGGCACTCTAGGTTACATCCGGATCTGGGATTTTTCACCCTCTGAGAGCAGGTACCTGAAAAGTGCGCTGGGTCGCGCTTAGGTGGGCGGGGTCGCACTTAATTACCTGTAAACTCTGGAGCTGGTGGGGAAACTTTTTTAAGCTCCGGAGCTAGGAGCCATTTGCCCCGGAGTTTAGGGGTCGTGTACAAATACCCTATATTTACCTGAACTGTTTATTAGTTTATGTGGAATAAAAAATATCTACAAAATAATGTTTAAAACTCCAGAATTAACTGTTATTCATATTTCCTTTTCACAGTATTAAATAAAAATAAATTGAAAACCTAATTCTCATAAGAAGAATTGAAGGGCATGGAAATGTACCGAAGGGAGTGGGACTAAGTTTCAGTAATATTTCTTTTAGAAATGATTTGGAAAATATTTGAACATCCTGTCTTAAAATATTTTATCCATCGTGTTATAATAAAACATTCCATAATATTTTTCCTTTGTTCAATTTTTCCTTTTCCCCCCAGAAAAACAAAAAAAAAGGCTTCTAGAAAAAAAGGGAAAAAAATTTCCACGAATTTTTCCAGTTTTTTTCTAGGCCTTCACATCTCAAATCCTAAGTGCAAACAAAGTGCCTATTTAGGTGAAGAAGACTAATTACAAACCAAGTAAGCTAATTTGCAAACTGAGAGGCATGGAAAGCTGCTGGTTTGGCAACCACATATCCTTTAGCACTTCATCTTTTACTTGTAAGCCTTTTGAAATGTACAGTTGGGCACTCAGATTTCCTTTTGAATTCTTAACTGAAATAGATTGCAGGAAGGAGAAATCCTCATAATCATTAGCATCATTGGTACAGGGTACAGTAGCAGCCAATGCTATGGACAGAATGTGCAGGCCCCAATATATATAGTAAATGTCTTCACAAGTGTCCTACAGATATTGCTAAGAATCTTCTTTGTGAAATATTGCATCCAAGGGAATATACTTCTAAGTAACAATTGGGCAATCATAGCAGATGTAGCCACTTATTGAATAAGAGTTACAAGAAATGCAAATAATTTTCATTTATATCAGCATAGTTCAGGCAGGACCAGGGCAAGGGTGGGGTGACCTCTTGAATTTAACGGTTAGCACCAATTGTCCTGTTCAATGAACCAGCTTCCCATCATGCAGTAGATTTCTGTATGCGTTCTAGTGAATATGGCAGAAGCTGAAAGACATTTTTGCAACCTATCATTCTCTAAACCCCCACAATTGTTATTTTATGGGGCCGTAATCATTAGAATCCTTTGGGGTGGGGTTATATCAAATTGGAGTTTGCAAGAAAAGGTAATTCTTCATTTTGCAGTGGAGGCAATCAAAAACCCTAACATTTCATGTGAATATGTTTACAAATATTTGCAGCTATATTGATTGATTAGGATAACATATTCTAAAACTTCAGTACGGTCTTTAATCAAAAAAATGTTTTGTGACCTAAGTCTCAGCTTTAACCTTTATACTTTCTGAACACTGGTGGAAATTCAGCAATGAGTCACAATTAAGACTCTCCAAGTCTCCAGTGGGCCTAGTTCAGTGTTGGCGAACCTATGGCATGGGTGCCAAAGGTGGCACTCAGAGCCCTTTCTGTGGGCACCCAACATCGCCCCTTCACAGCAACCTGTATTCAGGTTAAATTGCTGTATTGGCACTTTGCAAAACATTAGTGGGTTTTGAATCAAAATTTGGGCACTCGGTCTCTAAAAGGCCTAGTCTAATTGTATTCCAGCAGACATGAAACATTTATGGAATAATCTAAAGCCATTTTATTAGTAATTGTTTTCTGAGTTCCATTTCTGTACATTTGGTTTATTTAATAGGCCTACTCTGCCTGCAGTTCCAAATTTAGTGTAGTGGATAGAGTGAAGTATTAGGATTCAGGAGAACAAGATTCAAATCCCCACTCAGCCATGGAACCTGATGGGGGAAGGGAACTGGTAAAACCACTCCTTGAATATCTCACTTGCCTTGGAAGCTTTATTAAGGTTGTTATAAGTCGGTTCTGACTTGATGGCATAAAGCACATACAAACCAAACTCTAGGTGCAGCTTCCTACTAGATTTCCATTGAAGAGTAGGAGTTGCCTTCTATTTAAGATGTGATGTTGCACAGTCATCTCCTCTGGCTTCCTTGTTTAGATTTAAAAATTCCTGGTTTGAAGTTCAAAAGCATACCACATCCCTGGCTTTTTATTGTCCACTTTAAGGTTGTGTTGTCTCCTGCTCCTGAACCAGTCAGCTTTACAATGCACTGAGAGAACCTAGAGTCCATGAGACTTTCTGCAGATGGACTGTTTTGGTAGGAAAGACTCCTTGATATTCATTAGCACTGTCTATTCTTTTTTTTCTTCTTCTTCTGCATTGAACTAACCTATCCTGGTCCCAGATTAGCCCTTGCACTGTCAAAAGTATCTTGAGAAGGCACAGTTCTTAACTCTGTTCTCTTATATGGACAACAAGAGTGGTTGAACAAAAAGGTACCCTTTAGGCTTCTCAGATAGCTCCTTCTTAGGCTACAACAAGGACCTATAATGTTTCTACTACAGTAGTGTCAAAAATATCAGACTATTATGAGATGCACTAAAGGTTGGCTGCCTTGTGTTTCTGAGTAGATCTCTGCCTCTCCCTCCCTCCCTCAGTAGCTGAGCTGTATGAAGCTTTTTCAGAGCATTCCCTTCCCTGACCTTCATCATGTCTTCCTCGAAAAGAGTCTGTGGGGCACTCCCCCAAATATGCATTGTTGTAGAGTGGGTTTAGTGATTTCAGCAGTGATTCAGCTCTTTGACATAGTAGGCTGGAGACAGCTTCTAGTGTAACAGCTATTTATTCAGGGAGAGAACAAGACTGGGGACTGGGGAGAGGGAGATACATTTATAGGAGCCAGGACTGGCTAGGAAAAGATACATTTTGGAGGGAACAATTACAACCAATCACAAAACTGCCTTTTGGCAGAGACCAATAGGGTTGAGGATCCAAATGCAGCAACTTGAATAAACCAATAGGCCTGTTCCCTTTGGAACAGGAGCAGAAACCAATAGGAATACAGCTCAATACACAACATGCATGTGTGCTGCAAAAAGGAATCACAGTTCCTTTAGGTAAATAAAGAAGATCTGGCAAAATATTTGATTTATAAAGAGATAAAGAAGAAAGCTGGGACTGTATTGGGTCTGAGGCCTAAAACATCACTTCTGTTTCAACTGGTGGGGTGCATCTTTTATTACTTCAGAACTACTAGAAGAACTCTTGATTGGTACTAAGATAATCTCCTTGTAGAACCACCGTGACATGGCTCGAAATATAAAAGCAAAAATGTGCATCTAAGCACTCTGTAAGAAAACCTACATAGGGCTTTGTCTGAGTATTGTTAGTATTTTTAGCTGCATGTCGTCGTATTTGAAAGTGAGTATTTGAAAACCCCATTGAACCACATTGTTTCCCCCATGCAGAAGCATCTACTTCAGGGGTGCCCAAACTTTTTCTAAGGAGGGCAAGATTTGGTGGCTGAGAATGTGTCAGGGGCCGGTTGCTCCCCGACCCTGCCACCCCACTGCAAGTGTCAGTGTTAGCGGACATGGGGCAAAGGGGGGGGAAGGAGGGGTGGGCCAGCCAGCCGCAGGCCACTCAGAATGGCCTGAAGGGCCGGATTTGGCCCCTGGGCCGGACTTTGGGCAGGCCTGATCTACTTGAATTACAATGGGGCTCCGTTTTATAAATGCTTGTATATCAGGAGATCTTCTTCTTGAAGTGTCGTGTCCCCATAGAACATTGGCACTCAGTAGCCTGAACTGTTTTCTATCTAGAGCTATTTTAAATAGAGGAGCTGTGCACAGGACCATTGGCTTAAGTTTGTAAGCTAGAATGTTCTTCTACGCCCAGGGCCACCCTTCCCATCTATTTTTCCATGAAGGATAACCCGCAGCAGATGGTACTTCTTCTTGTGCATTATGTGTCCGAAATATTGCAATTTTCATTTCTTTATGGTATTGCGGATTTGTAGCTTTTTATTCATGTGCTGTAATATAGCCACATTAGTGACTCTGGCTGTCCAAGGTATCTCCGGAATTCGTCTGTATGTCCACATTTTGAATGCTGCAATAACCGTTTCGAGATCTGCAAAAGCCATTTAAGCAAAAAGATATAAAACAGTGTTTCAAAGTAAGGACAAGCTTGTACTACCTGAACGTTGTTTGCTGTGTACATATTGATTCTTGATTCTCCAAGGCGTATAGTGCAGGGTGTCAGTTAGATCTGTGGGGGTGGGAAATAAATGAAGAATGCTCAATACTCACACCACAGTGTGCATTGTGACCTAGGGATGGTTGAGTGGGTGATAAAACAAGTGGGCTGCTGGGAAACCATACATAGCCATGCAGTACTTCACTCCATGACATTCAAGGATGGCATGTGACATCCCGCCGTATCTCAGTGAGGTTTGGCTGCAATGATACTACTATAACCTTCCAACACATTTTTGAAAGTGTGGAGACATTCTCCCTTAACGATATTCTCTTTAAAACAGATAGTTTTCTGAATTATTTATTTATTTATTTATTTATTTATTTATTTATTTATTTATTTATTGTTATATTTATATCCCGCTTATCTCCTAAAAAAGGACTCTAAGCGGCGAACAGAGGGCGACCAAGCGCCAAACAGACAGAGAATAAAAGTACAACAAAATCCAATGACAACATCATAATAAGACAATAAAAACAGATATAGAATATAAAGTCCTAGTGCCTCCTAGTGCATCCCAACACGCAGGGAAGACGTAAATCCTAACAATTAAAATTGGAGACACCGGTGGTCAGCAATCAATAAAAGCAGTAGTGATGGCGGGATAAGAGAAAAAAAAAGGATTAAGATTCGCCAAAGGCCTCTCGAAATAAAAAGGTTTTTAAAGTTTAAATTACAAAAAAGTACTACATTGAGTCAATTAAGGTTTAGTAAACTATTGGGGAGACTTTCTGCAGGTGGACTGTTTTGGCAGGAAATGACTCCTTGATATCCATCCATTAGCACAGTCTGTTCTGTTTTTCTTCTGTGTTGAAGTAACCTATTCTGCCCCCAGATGAGCTCCTGTACTGCCAAAGTGTCTAGAGAAGGCCTAGTTCTTAACTTTCTTCTCCTATATGGACAACACAGAACAAAAACATACTGCCAGGTACTCAGAGATTGTAAGCAGAAAATTGGTATTCAAACTGTATATATTTGCCTAACTCTGCTATAGGCAACCCATTGGTATGGGGAGGTAGGGCAATATGGAAAATGTTGGGGTACAAGGTAAGTCATTCTGGATGCCAAAGATGGAGAGCTAGCTGTACCTGTGATTGCCATTTGGAACTGGAGACTCATTTTTCTTGTTTACATGCCATTCTGTTCACTGTTGATTATCACTAAAGTTTTGGGACTAGAGCATAAAAGAGACTCATGAACTGTGGGGACAGTACACCAGGTCAGGGGATTCTGTTTGGTCCATTTTCAAGATTAGGACTGGTTATAGCATGAAACTCACATTAAGAAAAAGGCCTGCCCATCTGGCCATGATTTTTGGAACTCTTGCATTTTTTTTCCTGCATCATCCACTGAAGAGAGGCACCCAGCCTGATGATGGCCTGTACTGGTTAAAATGCTAGCATTCATTTATGATTTTTTTTTTTAAAAAAATGGTATCACCAACCTTTTCTTTTAACTGACTACACAGTGAACATTCAGAGAAGATTGTAAATGGAGGATACAAGGTTGAATAATAATACTGCCATCTAGGCAAAGAAACAGTAAGTAAAAACCAATAGAGGACATTACTGAAACTGTGGTTGCCTGGGATGAAATCATAGGATGACTCCTAGAAGGGCTCGAGTAGTCATTAGTTTCAGGAAGGCTCAAGGAGTAGCTGTTACATGGAAAAAAACCATTCACCTCACTCAGTAATAGACTACTGTGGTTCTTAAACCATAAATAAAGTTCTCCAAATATTTCACTCCCATCCAAGGAGAAAAGAAATAGCTTCTGTGAAAAAAGGGTCTTCAGATTATAGAAGTCAAGTTCCTCATGTGTAAAGATAGTGTTGCATCTGGTCTAGGTTTTCTTTGAAATTAAAAAGATATCACTCCTTGCAGTTCAGTTTCCAAGCCTCGGAGTGGCAATATTGGCCAGTTTCTTAGCAGGAATGTGGGGGGAAATCCCGTTGCTGCTTCTGACTTTGAGGTTGCTTCATTACCGATGTGCGGATCGGCAAACAGAGGACGAGGGAGAAAGACTATTGCTGCTGATAGAAAACAAATGCACCCGACTGAACAAAATACATTCAGTAGTTGTTCTTTCTTATGGGTTTTTCCTGTATCCTGAGGAAAATTTGATATTATTTGAAGAGAGGATTTCTCAGACAGCCACATGGAGAGAAGCCACAGAAACAATGGCAAGGCACTCACAAGGCAAGTATTGCTTCTTTTGCTGTTTTCCTTCTGCTGCTGGGGTGCTGCAGAGCAGATCCGTTATTCTGTCCCTGAGGAGATGCCAAAGGGCTCCATTGTGGGGAATCTTGCCAAGGATTTGGGCCTGAATGCAAAAGAACTAGCAAAACGCAACCTGCATGTTGTCTCAGTGGATGAAATGAAATATTTTGCCATCAGTGCAGAGACTGGAAACCTTTATATAAATGGCAAAATAGACCGGGAGCTAATATGTGACAAAAATCCACTTTGCTTTGTTAGTTTTGAAGTAGTGGTTGAAAATCCTCTTAATATTTTTCACACAACTGTGGCAGTCCAGGACATTAATGACAATGCACCACATTTTGTGGATGGTGATATATATGTGGAGACAAATGAACTCACTTCACCTGGTACCCGATTTCTCCTTGGCAAAGCTGAAGATCCTGACATTGGGATGAATTCTCTCCAAAACTACCAGCTCACTCCAAACCCATATTTTACTCTAGAAGTCAAAGAAAGCCAGGATGGAAATAAATTTGCAGATTTAGTGCTGCAGAAAGCACTAGACAGGGAAAGTGAGTCTACTGTTCATTTGGTTCTTTCAGCCATAGATGGAGGTGACCCCCCAAAAACTGGGACTGTCCAGATATGGATTAATGTCACTGATGCCAATGATAACCCACCTATTTTCACTCAGGATGTTTACAAGGTCAGTCTAAAGGAAAATACCCCTGCTGGGTCCCTTGTGCTTCAGGTTGCAGCCTCTGATAACGATGAAGGCTCAAATGCCCAAATCAGGTACCATTTTACTAACATACCCACAAATGCCCGACAGAAGTTTGGTATTGATGCTTCTAATGGCATAATCCTACTTAAGGACACACTTGATTTTGAAGATGCCAAAGAATACATTATGACAATTGCAGCAAAAGATGGGGGAGGGTTGGTAACACATTGCAAAGTAGAAATTTTGGTTGTAGATGAGAATGACAACCCTCCAGAGATAACCTTGGTTTCATTATTTAGCCCAGTCCCTGAAGACTCTCTGCATGGAACTCTAATTGCACTGGTCAACGTAAATGACAAAGATAATAGTGATAATGGAAAAGTAACTTGCTACTTAAAAGATGATCTGCCATTCAAGATTTTACTTTCATCTAATAATTATTATAAGCTCCTGACAGACAGTCCCTTGGACAGAGAAAGAATTCCTCAATATAACATTACAATCACAGCCACTGACAAAGGAACTCCTTCTCTTTCTACACAAAAAGTAATCCCACTCCAGATCTCTGATATCAATGACAATGCCCCAGCTTTTGAAAAACCCACCTACAACATTTATGTGCCTGAAAACAATCCCTCTGGTGCCTCCATTTTCACTATCAAAGCCTCTGATCCAGATGTGGGGCAGAATGCTCGCATCACGTACTCCATCCTCCACAGCAACATTGAGGTGCTTCCCATCTCTTCATACATCTCCATTAATTCTGAGACTGGCACCATCTATGCCCAGCGATCTTTTGACTATGAGCAGTTCAGGGAGTTCCAGCTGCAGGTGAAGGCCCAAGATGGAGGGTCTCCTCCTCTCAGCAGCAATGCCACCATCAGGGTGTTTATTCTGGATCGGAATGACAACAGGCCTCAAATTCTGTCCCCTTCCCAAGAAGCCAAGGGCTCAGCCTCCTTCGAGATGGTGCCTCGCTCGGCCGAGGGAGATTATCTAGTGACAAAAGTGGTGGCCGTGGATGCTGATTCTGGACACAACGCCTGGCTCTCCTATCATCTGGTTCAAGCCACTGAGCCAGGCCTCTTCTCTGTTGGCACTCATACGGGTGAGATCAGGACCATCAGAGCCTTTATGGAGAAAGATGCAGTGAAGCAAAGGCTGGTTGTGATGGTGAAGGACAATGGGCAGCCCTCTCTCTCTGCCAGCGTCACTCTGAACCTGGTGTTTGCTGAGAACTTCCAGGAGGCCCTTCCCGAAATGAAGAAACAGCCAAGCGTCTCTGAGTCTCAGACTGACCTCCAGTTCTATCTGGTCCTGGCCTTAGCCTTGATCTCTTTCTTATTCCTCTTGACAGTCATTCTGGCCATTACCATGAAGGTCCGGCGTTCAGGGCATCCCAAGTTCCTTCAGTGTTTTGGCCCAGTTCCCCCCTCCAAGGCTGGTGCCATGTTTCCAGCCAATTTTGAAGATGGGACTTTGCCTTACTCCTACCAGCTTTGTCTGTCTTCAGAATCCAGGAAGAATGAATTTACTTTTCTGACTCCCAGTGTACACATTGCAGAAAATATTCTTTGTGCTGAAAAATCTGGTGCACCTTTCATAGGAAATGAAGCAAATGGCTCACATTCTGAGATGGAGAATGCTGACAAGGTATGGTTGATATATTTTACATACTGTATAATTTTTTTCTCCACAATCCTATCATGGCTCCTCAGAGCTTTTTCCCAATGTATTCATTGGATCATACACTTACTCTCTTATGGCATCTGAACACCTAAGTTTGGATTTTTCTGCAGTGGCTGTGAGTCAATGCAACTCTTCCAGAGCTTTTGTCACCATTCTATCATGAACCAAATAGTGGGGAAGATTTTGGATCCTTCCATGGCTATCTCGTTTTCTAGGCATGTTCCGAATATGGGAGAAAATAGTGTTAGAGCTGCTATAAATAATGACCTCTTTTTGCATGCAATTTGAGGGCTGGTGATCAGTCAACTCCTATCCCTCATGAATCTGAAAGAGCAAGAGGCAGGCACTCCTGGTGTTGGCACCCAAGAGCCCAACATGGCTGTGGATATGTCAGAAAGTTCATCAGCAGAACATTCTGACTTTTGGATGCAGTTGTCCTGCTGGCGGCAATACTTTGCACTCTCTCCTATGTTGGGCTTATTTAAATCAGTACAGTTTCCTGACAAATATTTAGGGAAACAGAGCATGAAATACAAAAAAGCATCTATTTCCTAGAACATCTTCTGGCCCAGAGACTCAGGATACCTGTGGCCAGCTCATACATAGGGAGAAGCCAGAGTAGTCCTGGTGGATGTGAGGTGATGCAGTGTGTCTCCAAAGTCAGTACCACCAAGAGTTATGTGTAAGTAGAGATGGTTGATTCCAAATAGAGTCCAAATGAGATAAAATTCTCAGTGAGTGTTACTTAATCATGAAGTAAGTAGGTCAAGTGTTTGGCAGTTTATTCCTCCTGCCCAACCTACTTGACCCCCATTATGTAAAATACATCACAGGAAAATCTTACGGACATCCTTGGGTTTTGTTTGTTTTTTGTTTGGCATCCCCCAAATAATTTATGTTGGTACAGTGTTTGTATGACTTCTAATTCCAATTCCAATTCTAATTCTAATTATGTTAGAATCTAAAATTTTGTAATGTAGGGATATTTCATGGTTTAATTATGTACAATTAGAAGAATGGACTAATGGTTGGATTAAGAAACATAATAAATGGAGAGAATATACAAAATATGAACAGTTCTTAGTGTTGTATGAGGATATCCAGAAGGAAGATGCAGTGAAAGACAGTGTGATTAAAATACAGTATATAAGATACTTTTTGTTTTAGAGGAAGATGAAAATGAGGGAAGAGGATTGAAGGTAGTCTGGGAGCAAGATTTTAAAAAAGAAATAGAAGAGGAAGATTGGTCTAAAATATGGAGAATGAGAATGCTTAGATCTATGTCAGTGAGAATAAAAGAAATTTAAAAAAAATAGATTTAAGATGGTATTTGACATCAGTGAAATTGAATAAAATAAATGATAATTTTTCTAAGATTTGTTGGAAATGTGGCAAGGATGTTGGTATATATTTTCATATGTGGTGGGAATGTGAAAAGGTACAAAATTTTTGGAGATCTATTTGTAAAGAATTAAGTGATAAATTTGAAAGGTATATAGAGCCCAATTCAGAAATTGCTTTATTGTCAATATTTGTTAAGGGAGATCATGACTTTAAAACTAGAGAGTTGATCATCAATCTCTTGACAGCGGCGAGATTAATTATAGCTAGGATTTGAAAGGAGAATTATGAACGATGTATGGATTAATGGTATAACTAAGTTTGGAATATTGCCTTAAAAGCTTAAATAACAAATTGACGTGTAATTTAAAGATTAAGAAAAGGAGAGTTAAAAAGTGAAATTTTTATAATATATGGAGGAGATTTATTGAATATGTACTTGTAAGAAATAAGGGTAAAGTTCCAGTGCAACAATCAATTCAGTTCTGGAAGGGAGGATAATAAGAGACAATATTGTTTAAGAGTTCCCGTTGGTGGAGGGGAGCACTGTTGTTTCATTTTATTTCAATGTTTTTATATATTTTGCACTTGTATTTTGTATTGTTTTATAAAATAAAATTTTAAAAAATTATAATTATAATTATAATTCTTATTATTCTGATTCTAATTCTTCTTCTTCTTCTTCTTCTTCTTCTTCTTCTTCTTCTTCTTCTTCTTCTTCTTCTTCTTCTTCTTATTATTATTATTATTATTATTATTATTATTATTATTATTATTATTATT
>JAHTLZ010000157.1:796874-869899 GCA_023846285.1 Phrynocephalus versicolor | reverse complement strand
GATGATGATGATGATGATGATGATGATGATGATGATGATGATGATGATGATGATGATGATGATGATGATGATGATGATGATTAGGTGGGTGGTGCTTGGCTTATGTCCTGGCCATTTGGCTAGTATTTTATCATGTCTTGTATTTTATGATGTTTGTTTGATTATGATTATGATTATGTTATGTTGGGTTTATAGTTGGGTAGTCGCTTTGGCGGCGTGTTGTACACTGCATTGACCTGGTCATTCCCTACATGGCAGGAGTGTCGGAAAAGCTTAAAAGGATTTTTGGCAAACACCACATCCCTGTTTATTTCAAACCCATGAACACACTAAGGCAGAGACTTGTCCACCCAAAGGATCCAATACCAAACCATAAAAGGAGCAATATAGTATATGCAGTCCAATGCAGTGAAGAGTGTTCAGACCTCTACATTGGAGAAACTAAACAGCCATTAAACAGAAGAATGGCCCAACATAGGAGAGGTAACAGCTCAGGACCAGAATCAGCAGTACACCTCCATTTGAAGGGAAAAGGCCACTCTTTCAAAGATGAGGATGTACACATACTAGACAAAGAAGAGAGGTGGTTTGAGAGAGGAGTAAGGGAAGCCATTCATGTTAGCATTGAAAACCCCTCCCTCAACAGAGGTGGGGGGCTCCGGCATAGTCTGTCTGCCACTTATCAGGCTGTATTTTCCACAGTACCCAGGCAAATCAAGGAGCCTTCACCACCAGGTCACAGCTAACGATCCATTCTTGATGGGTTTCAGCACCTTAGGCCATTGTTTACCTTAAGGCCATGGACACTAATGTCTCCCTAACGAGCCTATTAAGGCTTTGTTCATCTTATGAGCCAATCAGACCAGGGGACAAGAGGTCAAGCTGACTATAAGAAGGGTCTCTTGCACTAGCTATACTCAGACCGATGAAGCTGTTTGGATGAACAGCGAAACGTTTCTATCTCTCAAAAAAGAAGTCCAGTAGCCATGACTCAACTCCCAGATAATTATTGTAGTGCTGGGCAGAAGACCTGCCCAGTCCCCATGGAGTCCTGTCTGCAGCTGGAAACAAATAGCTAGCAACTCTGGCTTGGCTGTGCATGACCAATGCAGCACTGTGCAGGGGCACAGCTTAGAGGGGATATTGGTTGCAGTCATTATTGCACCACCTCAAAACTCATTGAGCAGTTCTGCATCTCCAAGCATGTGTATTGTCATCTCCAAAAGTGATTTTAGCTTCCATTTGGGTGTCCCATTCTGTTCAGGAATGTATGCATGACCTCTTGTGCAAAAAGTTGTGTTCCTCCAGAAAGGCTTGATGTGAGAGATACCCATCACCATTACCTGTTTCGATCACCCTGGGCTTCCTTCCAAATAGGTTGATTAGCATGGCCACATACAGTATCTCATGTATTTCTCTTGTTGCTTAAATCAGTTCCCACATGACTTTTTTATTTTGTTTTGTTTTCTGGATACAAAATGGGGAGAGCTACCATTGACTTACAGGGTCCCTGGGTGATGGACCATCTTTGCCACGTGGCCCTTCCTCCCCCTTTTTCTGCATGAGTGGTTTCTGTTGCCTTCTTCTCTGCAAGCATGTTTCCAAAGAAAAAATGACTAACAGAGACAGTAAATACACTGATCAGAGAGGGGGGCAGAAGGGTCAATAGCACAGGGATTGTTTCAAATCCTGGGAAGCAAGAAAAAGAAATTTGCTAATTAATCCATACTAAAAACAAAAAACCAAAAATAGGTCAGTCACCTTAGCCTGAATTAAGCACCTTCCAACTACATTTACTGCTAAACAACATGTGAGATGTTGTTAATTTGCTGATCATTCATACCAACTCTTACTCTCCTCTGAATTGAGTAAATATGACATCTTTGTCCAGGCTGTGGAAAGTGTGCTTGTGGGTGATACTTCTCAACTGGTATCTGTGAGGAGCAACTGTGATAATTTCACTTCTGAAGTAGATGTTGGCATGAAGGCAAGCTTCATGTTCAGAAACTGTGCTGCATACCTTGCTACTTATAAATAATGTAAGCAGTAGTGCTTTAGTGTGTTTTCATCTTAAGCTCTGGTTGAGTAAATAGGGAAGAATGGCACTCAGCTTTGATCAAATGCTATGCTACTGGCAAAGAGGCATTCTGCAGATGCCTAGTTCTGTGCGCCTCTATTTAAAAAGTATGTTGACAACGTCAAGCGGGTACAGTGGAGGGCGACCAGGATGGTTGAAAGTCTGGAAGAAATGTCTTACGATGAGTGGCTTAGGGAACTGGAAATGTTTAGCCTTTCAAAAAGAAGGCTGAAGGGGGATTTGATAGCTATGTGTAAATATTTGAAAGGATGTCATATTGAAGAGGGAACAGGTTTGTTTTCCATGGCTTCAGAGACTAGGACTCAGGGCAATGGTTTCAATCTACAGGAAAAGAGATTCCATTTGACCATTAGGAAGAACTTCATGACGGTTAGAACTGTTCGGCAGTGGAATATGCTCCCGCGGAGGGTGATTGAGTCTCCTTCTTTGGAGGTTTTTAAGCAGAGGCTGGATGGCCATCTGTCGGAAATATTGTGATGGGGTTGCTGCATGGCAGGGGGGTTGGAATGGATGGCCTTTGAGGTCTCTTCCAACTCTATGATTCTATGATCTGTGCTGTGCTTGGATCCTCATTCTTAAACTAAAATCTTATCTGTGCGTTCATCTAATGGTGAAGGTGATGCTGCTAAATCAGCCTAGTAAGCATAAAACTGGGCTTCCATGTTTGGTACCAAGCTATAGGGTAAGGGTCGGTGAAAAAATATTTGCATTTAGAGATGTTGACATCTGTATCACTACTTGTTGCTTCTTATTAGTACTGGTGTTAATTGGTACTCCTATCTTAGTTGATGTACTTAAATACTTGGCTGGAAAATAGTACCTGTGAAAGGGATCTGGGAGTCTTGGTGGACCACAAATTGAACATGAGTCAGCAGTGTGATGTAGCAGCCAGGAACATGGTTGCATCAACAGAACCATAGTGTTTAGATCAAGGGAAGTGATAGTACCACTCTATTCTGCTCTGGTCAGACCCCACTTGGAGTACTATGTCCAGTTGATGTTGACAACCTCGAGTGTGTCCAGAGGAGGGCGACCAGGATGGTTGAAGGTCTGAAGGTTATGAGGAACGGCTTAGTGGTGGTGTTCGGCAGTGGAATATGGTGCCACAAAGGGTGGTGGAGTCTCCTTCTTTGGAGGTTTTTAAGCAGAGGCTGGATGGCCATCTGTCGGAAATATTGTCATGGGGTTCCTGCATGGCAAGGGATTGGACTGGATGGCCCTTGAGGTCTCTTCCAACTCTATGATTCTATTATTCTAGATATAAGTTTTTGATACAAGTTTTTGCAAGTCAAATATATTTTAGGGCAATTGGGAATCCAACACAGTGAGTCTCCCATTTTCTTTTCATCTTTGTCCTCTTTCAACCCCTGTACACTCTACCTTGATAATTATCAAAATACGTATCCCATGTTTGGGACCAAAATATGTGTTAGATTCATCCTATTATGCTCCTTTATATTCCTGTGCAATAAATTCTAGTTCATAACATTCTAGAATAATACTGGGGAATTCTCATTAGGTTTTAACATAGTGGGACTTGGAAGACTGCCAAGAATGAGAAATTCTACAAAAACATCACATCTCTAGTATCTATTCTCATTCAGGAGATGCCAAATGCAGAATGAGAGCATCTGGAATGATAGTAGAGATTGATACTCTTAACTATACTGCACGGTTAGCATGTCCTTCAAAACCGAGCTTCCCTAAAAGGTAAAGGTTATCTATTATACTAAAAAAAAAATGCCACCCTCTTCTTCTTGCAAACCAGCTGTCTTTTTTCTTCTTCTTATGATTAATCATAGGAAACATGCTTCATCCACAAATCTGATTGTTCAGTCATAGAGCTTTGGAGGAATTGTGTGCCTGAACTGGATCTATCGTAATAGCAGGAAATACATGTGTCTCTTAATGTCTGATTTGACCCTAAGGGATTGTGCTGTTTAGGAAAAGCCTGGCTATATTCACATTTTCAAAGTGAGTTCTAAACTCCTGTGAGTAAACATGGAATTGACAAAAATCCAGATAAAATTGTTTCAACGCATCTGAGGAATCATCTTGACTTTGAGCACAAGAGATTCCCCTTGATTCTCTTTTTTCATCTTCCTTGGTCCTTGATCACCCAATAGAAAATAAATAAATAAATAAATAAATAAATAAATAAATAAATAAATAAAGGGAGAGGAAATATTATATCTTGGCTTTAGCATTATGGTAATTCAGAAAATATTCCCATTCACCTTGGCTGGATGTGTAGAACCCAATCCATTGCTATTCCTGTTTAGAGCCTATTCAAATACAAAGAAGCTATTTAAAAGTATGGAGTTGCATCCAGTCTTAGACATGCTAAGAAACTAATGGTATTTCTCTTAGATCTGTTTAACAGGACATTGATTTAAATGTGTAATTAAGTCTGGATTCATCCAATGGTTAGTTGCCGTTCATGTTGTGAGGATCTGCACAGGATGGCTTCTAACGCATAGTGCTAAAGTTGATTCAAAGCTGATAGTCATTATTCTTCCACATGTGCTATAGATGACACTTGCTCAATACCTGTACATTCTTTTGCCCCAAACCCAATATCTCCACACTTTTACCAGACATATTAGTGCTGCTTCATTCATCAGAGTGATGAAAAGGAAGGCCTTTTTGTGTATAGGTACATTGTATGTTGTCCTTTCAGAACCTAACAAGGATAAGGGACTCCCCCAGGAATCCTACAAAGATTTATAGACCCCACCCCAGGCAAAGAGAACAGATTTCATGATTCATCATAGCTCGACATTATCCCAGTAAAGGGTTAATCTCAGAATGAATCCAGGTTATCAGTAACATGCATCTCTAAACTCACCTTGCTCTCTGATAATGTGTCTTCATTGTATTGTATTGCCAGTGAATTACAGTACATCATTTTAGCCAGTAATTCTGAAGGGAGGGGAAGTGTAACTCCAGCCAGGCCAGGTGCTTGCCAAGCCTTGGAGATGCATGAAACTGGGCTTCAGGGACCCTAGGAGGACAGACCCTTGGGATGAGAAGTCTTGTAACCTTAAACAGGTACGTTTCCTCTTGGTTAAGAAGTATAAACTATAAACATTTTGTTTTGATAAATGACATAGCACTAGGCTATATAAAGAAAGCTGCCACTAGCTGATATTTAATGAAGAAACATTTTATCCAAAGGGAGCAGAAGGGAGACAAGATTTTTCTCCCGCAGGCGGTCTGAAAACAGCCAGAAGATAGCATGGACATAGCATGTTATCCAACTGGCTAAAGCTTTGTGAGAAAATATTTTTTTCTGTCTTAACAACATGCTTCGACACAAGCAATGTTTTTTTTCTCTATAAATATTTTTACTTTTAAAAGTTTAAACTTTATCATGTATTTCATTGAAAGTTATGAGGCTTTTTGTTTTTGTAGTTTTATTCACAAGAACTTCAAAGTGTTCTAGAGATGTATGCTAAGCCTCATTGTATTATCTCCTATATTTCAACACTCCTATGGTTTGTATTTAATATCTATAAGGATATTTTTACCCTGCCTTTCTCCTTGGAAAAAGGACCCAAGGTGGCTTACAGAATGAGGGATAATATACAGTCCAGTACAATTAAGACATGTTCAAGTATTGAGAACAGGGAATTGAGGGACATCTTACATCATTAATAGGCAACATTACATTAAAACTACAAGAGAATGTGAGCAGTTAAAGGGGAGTGTATTTTGAAGTTATCTGGAATTATTGCAGCAATGAAGACACTTAAAGTATATCTAGATGAGATGAGTTTGGAGATGCTTGTCACTGATTACTTGGTTTCATTCTGGAGTTAACCCTTTGCTGGGATAATGTCAGCTAGGATGAATCACAGAATCTGTCCTCTTTGCTTGGGATGTCTATAAATCTCTCCTGGAAATGTCGGACATCCGTATCAGGTTCTGACAGTCTATATTTGTGGAACCTAACTGACTGCTGAGGCTGCATGGATGCACCCACGTAATGTATAGTCTCCTCTCGTTTGATCTGCTGGACGTCCAAATATTGAAACAGGTGGCTAGAATGGATATTGGGAATGGATTGCCACATCACCTCTTTTTGCTTTATACAATCATTTGCCTTCAATTTGAAGCCTTTATTTAAGTATCAAGGGGCATTATTGACCCAGAGATGTAAGGTAAAATGTGCAGGTAGTTTGTGGGCCAAAGCCAAGCAAGGTGAAGTGTTCTGCTTGTATACTGTCCATAGCACTTCAAGCACTCTCTAGGTGGTTTATAATTTAATTATGCTGGCTAAATATTGCACTCCCCCCAGCAAGCTGGGTACTCCTTTTACTGACCTCAGAAAGATAGAAGGCTGAGTCAACAATGAGCCGGCCACCTGGGATTGAACCCCAGGTCGTGAGCACAGTTTTAGCTGCAGTTCAGGCATTTAACCACTGCGCCACGAGGCCAGTTGTTCTGTAAGGAGAAGCAAGTGTTTGGGTGTGATTAGCCAGTGAAAAATAAAGCATGTAGAGTTAAAACAGGTGTTCAGAGATTTTGTTTTGGTGTGACTCTTTGGACTGCTTACTCGAATATATGTTCTACTCAATATCATAAGTCTTAACACCTCTTAACACCAGTAAATGTGCATATGATATATCTCTGCTTATGAGGAGGTAGACATGGAAAGGTTTGTTTTCTTGGACTATAGCTCCTAGCATCTTCCAGTCAACATGGTCATTGACTGTTCTGGATTTTGAATGTAGGTTTATTTATTCAAGCCGTGTTGTGAATCTCATTCCCAATATAGCACAGCAGTGAAAGAAAGCCACACCTAATGGGGATGTGAGGTACACCCGCTATGGGAAGCAGGTCATGTTGGGTATGGACTCCATGAACTCCAGACTCTTTTTACTACTTCAGCTGGGTCTTGCAGCAGCCAATTGTCACCAAGATGCAAAAGAGGGGACTTTCCCAACAACTCCGTACATTTTCCCCCCTCCAACTCCTTTGAGGGCAATAGGTTCCCTTCTTCCTCCTCCTCCATTAAGCCCAGGTTCTACCAACCCATCCCAGCCTTTGGTCTCCCTCCATGTGAGACTCATCTACCTATGTCACTTCACTCCAGCCTGGGAATCCCACACTAAGCTGTCTTTGTACCGTCTTCCAGGGATGCGGATTCAAGGCAAACAGCACATGGGGGCAAGTGCAGAATTCCCTCACAGGAGGGTTAGGAAGCAATTGACAAGCTGGTTCAGCCTTCAAATGTGTATGTTTATTTTAAAGAGTCATAGTTGGCAAATAAAATTTGGCAAAATAATAAAATTAAGCCATTTTATGATTACAGTAAAATATTCAGTCTACCGCCTGAAAAAAAGACACATTGTATTCCTACCACCCCTGCCCCCACCCCTATTTACACAGCTTGCCCTTAATTTTTTCTTGCATTTTTCCTGCAAGATTCCCTTGTTGTTCCCATGGTTGTGTAAGAGTAACTGTCATCCCATTAGAATATCACCAGAACCTCTGTATGTGTGAAAATTCCATTGTTTATTTATATATACCAGCAATGTATATGTCTGATTTACATGGTTCCCCTCTCACCATTTTGTTCCAAAAACATCCCTATAAGGTGGATTTAGCTGAAAAGTACTGCCTGGGTGATCGATTTTGCCAAGAAAACTGTCTGGCTTCACAGATATTTGAACTAACACGGTCCTGTTCCACATAAGACACTAACCAAAATTATGATCCAGGTCCCTCAAATCAAAGGTTACTCAGTAAGAGATACCACAGATAAAATATATTGGTGGAGCGGAATACTGTGACAGGACATGTTTTTACGTTGAAAATTGGCTCGTTTATTGTACTATTAAAGTGTTTACTTAGAAAATAAAACCATTAAGTTTTTTTGGTCAATTCAGTGTGTTGGAATTGGTCAAATTTTATCTTCTTAGTAGTTAATAGTGTGTTAAAACTGAGTAAAATCCAGCTAAGAGTAGCCTGCACCACAGGAGGTATTGAGGTAGTGTTGATCAAGGGGATGCAATTCACAGTACCTCATCCAGCCTCAGTTACTAGGATTTTGTAGAATGGTGCCATAGCAGCTAAAGTGATCTCATACTCCTATACATGTACAGTGTAGATACACTCATTTTCAAAAAAAATTCATTGCCTGGAATCCTAACACAAATTACGCTGCTGATTTCTGGTGATGTCATCAGCTGTGGCTGGCCATGCCATGGTCATTTTGGGAAATTTAAAGATTCCCATTCTGGGGGACCCCGCAACATCAGGGTTCTCTAGGGATTCCCTTCCTCCTACGAAGCCTTTGGGAGCTGCAGAATGGGGCAGGGGGTGATTTAAAACGGGAAAATCACAGCAACTGGGACCAGGCCCACCACCAGGGGCAGTGACACGTGACATCACTAGCACAACTGCAGCACAACTTACACACACAGGAGTCTAGCAACTATGTAAACTTACCATTGTGAACACAAGAGCCACACAAGGGATCCTTACTATTTTGTCATTCAGTCGTTAAGTCGGGTCCAACTCTTCATGACCCCATGGATCAGATCACGCCAGGCCCTCCTGTCTTCCACTGCCTCCCAGAGACTGGTCCTTACTATAGATCTCATCAAAAGCAAAAATGAGAACATGTACTGTGTAATTAAAGAAAAATTATTTGTAAATAATCAAAACCTGTCATAATCTTTAAAAGGAGATTATAGTTAGATCAAGGTTTAGGGTCTAAATCAAGGCTGTTATAGAAATATTGTACATACATATATTCCCTCTGCATCCTCCATCAAACTGACAACTCAGTGTTAGGTGTAATGGAAATTGATGATATTTTCAGGTATGTTTAGAGCTTTCTTCATTATTCAGTGCTTTGTCAGAAGCCTATGAAACAGCATTAAGAAAAAAGTTGTGAAATTGCAAGAGCCAAAAGTTTTGGGTGGCAAGAGCAAGAATTCAGCATTTGGTTGTGAGGGGTAATAAACCAGAATGTTGCTTTGCACATACACGATGGAACATCACATACATAGCACTAATGTTTTATCATCAGTTGTCCAATTGCTGGATCTCCAATCCATGTCAGTATAAAATAAAGAGATACCGAATGAAATCACAACTATAAAATCAAGATTCACTGCTCATACTGCAAATGGATCAATTCCCTGTTTACCAAAGTAGTATGGAAATCTACCTAATGGTGCAGTTACAATGTTGAATTAAAGAGATGGTTCAGGTTTTGGGGAATCCATATAATATCACAAGATTTTTGTGTTGGTGTGTCCATCCTTATGGAAACTGCACCACCCATGTCTTGCTTATTTTGTAAGTGAATAAAAAGTGAATTAAAATTGATGGAGTAAAAACTAAAATTACAGTATATAGGTTTATAATTCTTTTATGATCTCTCAGAGGAACTGTATATTTTTTTTCAAGTCCACATTAATAAAACTACTGGATGACCATCTATGAGACAAAAGTCAAATTTGGGAAATAATTATATCTGGTACTACAAACTTAGGAGAAATATTAATTTTTGCTCAATATGGAGCTGGCAGTTGGTGGTGTTAGATACTGTACTCTGAATCAATGCTAAAAGGACTACATGAACCCAAAGAGGAAGGTGTTCTAAAAGATGGTCTTCATAGCATGTAATGGAGGAGACTGTGAGGTCTGGCACTACAAAACGAAACTGGACTTTCTGTTCAAATGACAAGAAACATGTCTTACAAGTCTCTTTATATGATAAATGCAACCAAAAATGTTTCAACACAATCCCAACTGCTTAAAGTAAAAATTACTGGTCTGGGTGAAGGAATCAATGTACTCAGGCAAACAACTCAGTTTCCTAAATACTCTAGTTCACTTCTGTTGAGCCATAGGAGAAATCACTCTTTTGGCAAGCTTGAGAAATTTATGCAGTATTAATCTGAATTCCAAATTCAAGATGGCAGAAATCATTCTTGTTGGCTTCTGGTAACAACAACAACAACAAAAACAACACTTTGAAGAGTCTGCGCAGCTTGAAGTCTGTGAAGATTCTCAGTCATACAGGGGAGTTTATCTGGAAGTTGAGTCATGGCAACTGAACTTCTTTTTCTTGGAAAAAAAAATCTCAAGAAAAAGATGTCCAGTTGCCTTGACTCAATTTCCAGATGCAGCTTGAAGTATATATAAGACTTCAAAAACACTTTTGTATAGAATAATATATGATCTCCCTTTTGTGTATTTTGTGCCAGCAAATTGATTTTAAATTAGTCACTTGTGCTTTTGGTTTAAAAAATTAAATAATTTTTACTAGTTTAAGCATAAGTCATAGTGGTTAGACATTTGATATTTGTCACACATGTTCTGAACTTGTTGACTTTTTTTCAGACTTGTTGACATATTTTCTGTGGTAAATAACTGTCTCATTGTTGGATGATTACATTAGTAAGCCCTAACTGGTAATCTCAAATCCTATTAGTCTCATCTTTATTTATTTGTCACTCAATCCTATCAGCCTTATCTGTGCTGGTCTATTACATGTTTGTACATATCTGTATCTTAGTCACATATTGTCATACGTTGAGCTACATATTGTTGTGTTTCCCTATTACATGTTTAGCTCTGTCTGTGGCCTATTATATATTTGATTCTGTCTCTGCCAGCCAGATATTGGACCCTGTCTGCCAGACTTTTAACTGACACTTGTGTTATATAGCATCCTGGCTGACTGCAGTCACATTCTGATTGGTCAGAATCCTATGCTTTGCAAACACAACATTCTGAACTTTTGTGGAAAGCACATTTAAACATACAGATACATGTTGTGTCACATAATTATATATCCATCAAGAGTTCTTACATCAAAAGTTACCATTTCTATTATTGACTGTGCTCCTGAACTAGCTATAACTTTTGTTTGCTGTTGGATGGAGATTTCAGGAAAAAAAGAACACGGCTGCATACAATGTTGTGGTCATAGTCTGAATTCATGGGACCGTACAAATTTCTGCATCTACTGTCTTCAGCTTTGTGATACAAATGGAAGCCCTCCGTGTTCCTTCAATTATCATACTACTCCTTCATCAGAAACAGCAGTTCTTTCAGGGCTCACTTCTGTCACTTTTGGGAAATTACCCTGAAAGAACTCTAGCTAACTTATTCAATACAGTGGTACCTTGTACAAAGGAATTAATTTGTTCCAAATGAAATTATGTTAAGCAAATTTTCCTTTATACAAATCTCCCATAGGATGCATTAAAAACGGAGGAATCCCTAATCATGAGCATTTTTATGTTGTACAGGTTTGCTCTATAGGCAATTCTGTTAAGCAGATTTCGCCTATCTTCAGAATTTTTTTATGTTGTACAGATTTTATGTTATACAAACCATTTGTTATACGAGGGTCACCTGTATTTTAAATCCAGTAAGTGCTTTTAAAAATTAGTCTCAGGAAATCTGTACTCCTCCAAAAAAATTGGAAAATAGCTGTCACTTAATCCTCTGAAGCTGGTTGCCTGGTCACTAGGGAAGTGGCTGTGGAATTTGGGATGCATGTGTACAAATGCATGCTGCACCCAAGGCTGTTTTCTGTTAAGCTCTCAGAAATAAGAACATAAAAACAGCCTTGCTGGAACGGGCCACACCCCATCCAGTCCAGTATTCTGTCTCACACAGTGGCTCACCATTTGCTTCAGGGTATTCTCAAGCAGATGTCTTCACCTGCTTAAGATTCCCTGCAAATGGCATTGAGAGACATCCTGCCTATCTCTCCAACCTGGAGGTTGTCCTTAGGCATCCAGTGATCCATAAATTCAACTGTCAAGTCAAGAAGTTAGGAAAGGTGAGTGGAATCTGGTCCCCATGTAACTTTTCCTCCTACTGAGCAGGTAATTGTACTGATGTGGTTAAAGATTTTGTGCACAAACAATCCCAGGGGCAACAGAATTAAATAATTACAACTGGTTTAGAAATAGAGTGAAAATAAAACATAGAAAGATCTAACTCTGGCATTTATTTTCCAAAAAGTCTGATGTGGGAGAGGTATTGCACACTTCCAATATATCATAAATCCTGGAATCTCCACTGCAGGGTTTCTTGACTCCATCACACATTTACTGGACAATTTTAGTATTATATTTCCAAGTCATCTGCGATTATCCAACTCTGCCACCCCTGGGATTGTTGGTGAAGAAAATCTTTAATCACATTAGTACAATTCCCTGTTCAGCAAGAAGAACCTTTAGAAGGCATTCACCTTTAAAATGCATACACCTACTTTTGCTCTCTCTCTCTCTCTCTCTCTCTCTCTCTCTCTCTCTCTCTCTCTCTCTCTCCATTTCTTTGGCCAAAACCCTAGACCTTTACAAAGTTTTGCTGTGGTGGGAAACAGTGTCTTGAATAGATCCTCTTTTTCCAAAGAACTCCCAGACCCTGAGAGGAAGGGTAGATTAAGCAATTTTTAAAAAAACTTTTAACTCTTCCCATGCTGTCGAGGCCCCTCTAACTTATGGCACCTAACTCAATAATTCTGTATTTTCTCAACTGAGTGTTGTCAGCTATCCTTACATCTTGGAAATGCAGTTCACGTGCTAGTAAATATGTTTATTGGCTGTGGAGCGATTCAGAATATTTCCTGTGTTCATTGTATGACTGCTCAACCTTATACACTGATTTTACTGAAGAGGGAAAGAAATGCATACATTTGAAATAATAGTTTATAATAACCTTATACATGTTGCTTCTTTCTGCTGAAAACATTTGCTGTTCAAATGTTGAACCCTGCCTTGGTCCGAGAGATGCTCTTGCAGTTTTTCGTCTGAGACTGTGAGTGCCGCTGTTGGCCAGTGTGGGACAGGGATGCAAAGAAGGGATCCATTCACTTTTCCGGTGATGCAACAATTACTGAGTTAAGTTCTGCAGATCTGATAGGAAGCAAACCCGGGGGACAACAATAGAGCATCCAACCAAACATGGAGTTATTCCCGTTAAAGCACTATCGAAGAAGGATGTCTGGACCTGGCAACTTTTTGCAGCATGAGGGAAACTTAAAAGCACCAATCCGGGGGAAAGAGGGGATGCAAACAAAGCAGCCGAGGCAATGGACAATCCCACTGAGCTGGAACAAACGGCCACTCAGGAGGCAAGTACAGCTTTCCTTGTTGCTCTCTTTGTTCTGCCTGGCCCTGTCGGAAGAGATTTCGTACTCAATTCCTGAGGAAAGGGAGAAGGGCTTTCCCGTGGGGCCTCTTGCCAAGGATTTGGGTCTGAACAAGAGAGATGTCATGAGGAGGAAGCTCCGTCTTGTTTCCGCAGCGAATGCTCCGTTTTTTGCTGTGAATGAGGAACGTGGGGACTTCTATGTAAGAGACAGAATAGATCGAGAAGAAATCTGTGGAAAATCTCCGCACTGTGTTCTTAACTTGGAAGCTGTGCTTGAAAACCCTTTGAATGTTTTCCATGTTAGAGTCGCCGTAGAGGATATTAATGACAATGCGCCACAGTTTGTGAGAGATCATATTCAGCTCGAAATGAGTGAATCCAGCTTGATGGGAGCCATCTTTCCTCTGGGAAGTGCTGATGACCCTGATGTTGGGATAAATTCTCTCCAGAACTACCAGCTAAGCCCTAGTCCTTACTTCACCTTGGATGTTAAAGAGAGTCCCGACAGAAATAAATACCCAGTTCTAATACAGAGAAAACCACTGGATCGGGAAAGTGAGAACAGCCTCCACTTGATTCTTACAGCTCTGGATGGTGGAGATCCGATCAAAACTGGAACGGCCCACGTATGGATTAATATTACCGATGCTAACGACAACCCACCAGTTTTCACTCAGGAAGTGTATAAAGCCAGCCTAAAAGAGAACACCCCAATAGGAACTTTGGTGGTACAGGTGAAAGCCACTGATGCAGATGATGGTTCAAATGCACAGATCAGCTACAGCTTCAGCAATATCCCTGTGAAAGCTAGCTTAAAATTTATCCTGGATCCAGAAGACGGGGTGATTTCAATTAGGGAAGCTTTGGACTTTGAAGAGTCCAGAAGCTATATGATGTTGGTGGAAGCCAAGGATGGAGGCGGACTATTGGCACATTGTAAAGTGGAGGTTGAGGTTCTTGATGAGAACGACAATGTCCCAGAGATTTTGTTAACATCTGTTTTCAGTCCAGTTCCTGAGGACGCACTGCCAGGAACTGTGATTGCTTTGATCAATGTCGCTGATAGAGATGAAGGAGAAAGTGGAAAGACTGCTTGCTATATTCAAGGTAACATGCCTTTTATAATCAGGTCCTCATCTAGCAGTTACTACAAGCTCCTCACAGATGGTCCCCTGGACAGAGAAAAATACTCTGAGTATAATATCACAATCGTAGCTACTGACAAAGGCACCCCATCTCTTTCCACAGAAAAAAGCATCTCACTGCAGATTTCAGATATCAATGATAATTGTCCTACCTTTGATGAATCTATCTATAATGTCTTTGTGCCTGAAAATAATCCCTCGGGTGCCTCCATTTTCATGGTCAAAGCCCCTGACCCAGATCTGGGCCGTAATGCCCGTGTCACTTATTCCATCCTCAACAGCAACATCGAGGGCCTGCCTCTCTCCTCATATGCCTCCATTAACTTAGAGACAGGAATAATCTATGCTCAGCGCTCCTTTGACTATGAGCAGTTCCGGGAGTTTCAGATCCAAGTACAAGCCCAAGATGCGGGCTCTCCTTCTCTTAGTAGCAATTCCACCGTGCGAGTGTTCATTATGGATCAGAATGATAACAGTCCTCGGATCCTGTATCCTTTTCCGGCTGCGGATGGCTCTGCCCTCTTTGAGATGGTACCTCGATCCGTTGAGCCAGGCTATCTTGTGACCAAGATCGTGGCCGTGGACGCTGATTCTGGACACAATGCCTGGCTGTCCTATCATCACCTTCAGGCCATTCAGCCGCCACTCTTCAGCATTGGGCGTCACACTGGAGAGGTCAAGATAATGCGAGCCTTTGGAGAAAGAGATGCCATGAGACAGAATGTGCTCATTTTAGTGAAAGATAACGGGAGCCCTCCTCTTTCAGCCAGCGTAACACTAAGTCTAGTGTTTGCTGAGAACTTCCAAGAGGCACTTCCAGAGATGAACAAATCGCCAAACGCCTCAGAGGATCAGGCTGATATGAATGCTGCTTTGGTTATAGCCTTAGTTTTGGTTTCCTTTCTGTTCCTTTTTACTGCCGTAGTAGTTTTAATACTCAGGTGTCGAAGACAGAGAACTCCAACAGAGCTTCGGTCATATCATACTGAATTCTACCCCAGCTTGGGACACAAATTTTCATGCAATTACAGCAATGGGACGTTGCCATTGCCATATTCATATGAAGTATGCATAGCACCCACCAAGTTGGATCACAGTGACCACCCCATTCTGAAACCAAGTCAGTTAGCAGTCGCCGATAACCCCACTACTACAGATGATTCTGGAATTGGGAATGAGTCTGTGGATGAAAATTTCAGCTCTGAGAACAAGGCACAGGTGAGAACCACCAGGAGATTAATATTTCTCTTAAAACGAAGGTGCAGGATATGGTGCAGCCTATATTTTGTCTGCCGCTCAACATTGCTAAGTTAATATGTTTAATTTTGAATAACTTTTAAGACCTGTAATATACTGTAGTCTTCTGCATGTGTTTGGTATAAATATTTCCGTAAAGTGGTATCCTTTTTCGGAAACTAGTTGTCTTGAACTTTTAATCATGTGAACAAAATTATCCATCCAAGAAAAATGTTAATCATATCTTCTTAGGGTCTTCATTCCTCACATATAAGTTGGGCAGGCATTCTATCACGAATAACCTTGTCACTGTGTACAATTAATAGTTGGGTTATGCCTGCCATCTGCTGGTCAGATACTATATTACATACTTGAGTTTAGCAGGGAACATATTCCCCTACTTCTGTTGCATTCCTTGTTAAATCATGTTTAGTTTCTGTTACAAATGATAAAAATTTCATGGCATTTAAATGGTAAAAGAAACCTGTCTTTACTTGATGCTGATTTTAAATATAATATTTATTGAAAAGTGTGTGTGGAGACAGAGGTAAAAATCAACCTTTGCAGGTCAAAATCAAGGATTTTAAATATCTTTGACTGCAGTGGGAGGCGTTTGGTCAACGTTCTAAACATCTTTGCTAATCAGTAACTTATAAAACACAGATGGGTTTACTTTTGCATAATTACATGTTGTTGTTGTTGTTGTTGATGATGTTGTTGTGTGCCATCAAGATGCCTCCAACTCATGGATCCACCCAATGAAACAACAATCTCCAAAATGTCCTGTCCTCAACTCCTCTACTCAGCTCTTGTAAACTCAAGTCTCTGGCTTTCTTTTGGACATCAGTCCATCTAATAATTACAGAATGTCGCATAATTTTCTAAACAAAGTCAATAGGACCTTGTGTGGCACAGCTATGGTTCACTTTTGGGCTGCAACTTCCAACAGCCCCAGCCTTCATAGCTAACTGTGAGGGACACTGCGCAGCACACATGGCCTAACTCTGCTCTATCTCCTAGCATAGTACATGAAAACTTCTGTGTAAATAAATAACAGGAAAACAGTGATTGACTTATAAATACTTCATAGTGTACAATTTCAGATTTTGAGAGCAGGCTACGATGGTGTCAAGCCAGAGTTTTAGGAACCAAATTGATATTCGTTTGTTCATTCATTCGTTCGTTCATTCAAACATTCATTCCTTTCAATTTATATACCATCCACTCTGGTATATAAATTGACTTCACTTTAGGACTGCCATAAAATGGAACAGACTTGATGGGTAGCGTTCTAGGTTTTGCTCTCTGTGTTATGCCATGGGATGTTCATTATACTATTATTGATCTAGTATACTCGTCTTCCAGGGATTACATATCTATTTCTGTTGAACCTAAAGGATATTATGCAGAGTTTTTTGTTTCATTTCGTTTTGTTTTTTGTATTCCCTGATCCACTTTTGATTGCTGAAACTGAGAGTCTGGGTTGCATGTGACATCCAGGTTATTTACATTCCTTATCATATAGTCCATTGTAAATGTACAAAAAGCCTTCTAATTATATAAAAGTCTTAGCTGGAATCCTGTTGGCATTACTACAGGGAAATAAATGCTGATGACGTCATCCAGCTGTAAAAGTACAACTGAATTTAATTTAATTTGATCTACAGCTCCATACTCCATTCCATAGAATCACAGAATGATGGATTTGGAGGGGGCCTACAAGGCCATGGGGTCCAACCCAGCTGCTCAATTTAGGGATAAATATCAAAGGAGATCTGTTAGGTGGTTGTCAAGATTTCTCTTGAATCCCTCCAACGTTGGAACATTTACCACCTCTTGGTAATTGGTTCCATTGCCATACTGCTCTGACTCTTCGGAAGCTTTTCCTGATATTCAGCTGACATTTGGCTTCCTATAACCCAGGCATGTCCAAACTTCGGCCCTCCTGATGTTTTGGACCACAACTCCCAGAATTCCAAGCCTGTATTACCAATGTCAAAGGACTGTGGCAGTTGTGGTCCAAAACATCTGGAGGGCCAAAGTTTGGACATGCCTGCTGTAACCAATGCTGAATAGAGCAGAACAAATACTTCTTGGGTTTTGAAGACAATGTTTCTATTAATCCAGCCTAAATTACCATTTACCTTTTTTGAAGCGCCATCACACTGTTGACTCATATTCAGCTTGTGATCTATGATGATTCAAAGATCGTTCTCACTTGTGGTACAGTATTGCTGAGCCAGATAGTCCCCATCTTGTGGGAAAGCGGTTCCCACGTAAAAAGTTTTTTTTTTTAAAGTGTTGTTCAGCCCCATGGCCAGCAGGTGGTTCTAGGATTTTAAAAAGGACCAGCTGACTGGTGCTAGTGGTGGGGGAAGTTTTTTTCAAAAAAGCACGATCGCCAACTGGCTGGCACTAGGAGGGTGGGGGAAAATTAAAAATAAAAATAAAAAAACAGTGCCAGACCAGCCAGAGGACCAGCTGACTGGCGCTAGGGGTGGGGGAGGAGTTAAAAGAAAAATAAAATAGTGCTGACTGGCCCCAGGAACAGCCGGTCTTTGCTATGAGGGGAGGGGGAAGAAAACCTGATCATCTACATGGTCCCACGACATCTGCCTTTTTAAAAGGTGGATTTTTTAAGCGAGGCAAAAAATTCCCTACCTCTCTGGTAGGCCTTGGAAACCTCGGTTAAGGGGGCGTTACTGGGTTTTCTTTTTTTCTTTTTCAAAAGGCTGTGGGGATGTCTTTTTTGGACATGGTTTATCTACAAATTTAATCTGCATTTAAAGGGACGTGGGATAGGGGCCTTATAATGGTAATGTGGCAATATCAGGTGATACTGTTGGATTTCTAATGATCAATTGGCCTTTACAAGGGGTTATTAGTTGGCTACCAAAATATAGTTCTCCTCTATCCCAACAAATTATTAAGAGAACAAACTACAGTCATCCCCCACCATTTCGCATTCATACTGTGGTCCTGGTATATCGTGGGACTGCAGTATATGAATGCAATGGTCCCTGGGGCAAGCTGTGTGGGCCTGTTTGAGGCCTCCTGCATTTACCCCAAGCCTGGTGCCACCCAGAACAGGCCTCCGATAGGCTTCAGAGGCCCCAGAAGTGGTTTCTAGCGAACCGGAAGTAACTTCCGAAAACTGGAATTCACTTCTGAAAAACTGGAAGTGCCTTCCAGATTGCCTGAAACCACTTCTGGAGCCGCTGACAGGCCCAGGAAGCCTGTCAGAAGTCTGTTTGGGGCAGCACCAGGCCTAAGGTAAGTGTAGGAGGCCCCAGATAGGCCCCCCAGCCCCAACCCAACCCAGCATCTGCATATTGCAGATTTTCCTTTATCATGGGCCGGGTTGGGTCCCTAACCCCCATGATAAAAGGGGGATTACTGTATCTTATTCTGTGGCAGGGGAAAAAAAACAGTCAAATAATATTGTGGTATTTGTTTGTTATTTGTTTGATTGATTTTATACCACCCATCTGGCTACCAAATACCCTAAAACTAACCAGTTTTCTTTACCATAAACTTTCAAAGTGACAGAGATAGCTTGATAGAAGTGTAGTGTGCTATTAAAAATGGCCCAATGTTTCTTGATCGAATCTTCCAGATTTAGAGAAAAAAATATCCATGGAACATTTCTTTCACAAAGAGGCTGGATGGCCATCTTTCAGGAGTACTTTGATGGGGGGTCCAGTGACAGTATACATCGGGATAGGCTGTGGTGTTAACAAAAGCCATTCATAGTCACATGGTTGTCACATGGTCTTAGAATCACTGTGCCCATCACCTGGGGCAGCTACTCCTCCAGGTGTTGATGCACCTGAGTGCTTTGCTGGCAGCGGCACCTTTCTCAGAGGGTCTGATGGGGAGACCTGCTTCCCACTTTGGGTGAGGGAACTCATTCCCTATTCCTCCTGCACAAGCCTAGAAACTTCAGATCTTTGCAAAGGATGGGACTGTTTCCCCCGCCAAAGCTTTCTGTCTCTACTTGCTCATAAGTTTATACTCACTTCCCCTCTTGCCAGTCCAGCAGGGTCGCTTTTTCCCCTCGGGAGTAGCTATGGGAGGCAGCCTTTGGAAGGCAGTTGACACGGACGGATGCTTTTGCAATGTCAAAATGCTTACAAGTAAATTGATTTTATATCTGTGCTAAAATAAACTACCCTCTGCTGGCACAATAAAATACTGCACTTTGGATGAAAAATATATATGATTTTGGGTAAACAAATCCGTACTTTTCTTTATGTTGTGTAGTCACCTTATTTTAATTTTTTTAAGTATGCTAAACCCAATTCAACAGTGGTTATTTATTTAATTATTTATTTACTTACTTACTTACTTAATTAATTAATTAATTAATTTTGTATGGTATAATGGAATAAAGTGTTGCTTAGGAATTCGCAAAGACAATATAAAATATGTATAAATATAAAACATTAAAAGAATTAACTCTACAAGATTTGAAAAACAGGCAGTGTAACCATATTTTTGTTCTAGGTATGCATCTGGTATAATCTTGCATTTCACATGATTTCAGTGCCTTGAAAAAGCCAGGCCAGATAATGCCATTACTTAAGTTTCAGCATTAAAGGAGTGCTTCTGCAGATGCTGAGAGATTATAGTGGCTGAAATCCTGTTGTGGAGTTACACAAAAGGCACAACTAGAGATGTAAAATTTCTGGAAATTTTGAAGCACAGAAAAAAACCCATATTTTTTTCTAGAAAAAAAAACCAGATTTTTTTGGAAAAATTGAAAAAAAATTGCTACATTAGCACACACACCCCTTTTACAGCTTGAAAGTCATTCAGTTACTTTAGGAATATAGAATACACTATGGACAATTTGACTTGGCAAATTTATTGCTCTGTACAGTAGGACCCTGGTATCCACTAGGGATTGTTTCCAGGCCTTCCCGTAGATAACAAAAACCGTGGATAAGACTGAATGCCAAAAAAACCCAAAACTGCTGTTTGGTGACAGTAGCTTGCTTTATGACTGCTGTTTTACAACAGTAGGTTGCTTTACAGCTAGTATTTGAGACAGTAACTTGCTTTGCGATTGCTGGATTATTTATTTAATTTTTTCTCTGTCAACTGTGGATAACTGAATAAGTGCTTAATGAATCAGTGGATATGGGGAGTCCTTTATGGGGTATTTTCCTCCAGTGCTTTGAGGCCTAGTGAAGAGGACAGAACAGAACCAAACAGAACCAACTACAGTGGACCCTTGTATAACATACAGCTTGTATAACATAAAATTTGTATAACATAAAAAATTCCAGAGATAGGGAAAATTTGCTTAGCATAATCATCTGTGGGGCAAATCTGTACAACATAAAAATGGGATCACTCTGTTTTTAATGCATTCCTATGGGAATTTGTATAAAGGAAAATTTGCTTAACATAATTTCATTTGGAACAAATTAATTCCTTTATACAAGGTACCACTGTACATGGAAAAACAAAAGTGAAACATTTTTGTTTTTCTTGTGACAATGGCAGCACCTCCTAAAGGAAGAAATGCATCTTGTTCTTGCACTGGAGAGTTCAGTTTGTAACCTAGGACCTGTTGGTCCTCAGTGCACAGAAATTAGAATAATCTGATACTATGCATGTTTTTAGAAATGATTTTGAAATTATTTGAACACCCTGTGTTAAAATATTTTATTCATCATGTTAAAATAAAACATCCCATAATCATGTTTTCTTTTTCTTTTTTTAATTTTTCCAATTTTTCGGGGGAAAAACAAAAAGGCTTCAGGGGGGAAATGGGGAGGAAATGGTTTTTTCCCATTTTTTTCCTGGTGTCCCCCCCCCCCCCGGCCTTCACATCTCTAGGCACAATCTATACAAGCAAATCACCATCTTGACAAATCTCCTTAAGCATTAATACAGTAAAAGATGTCTGCATAGATTTCTTAACTTTAATAATTTACCTCTAAAAATTACAGCTTTTGCATAATTGTACAACAGGATTTTTACCATGGGTTAGACATAGGCATGACTTAAGCCATGGAGCTTCATGCAAAGCCCTCTGTGTGGTGCCACAGATGCCTCATGAACCTGTTGCCCACCCACCCACCCTCAGCTGGCCTGTCCAGTCACCATGCACTGTGTGCTGCCAGGGTCCTTCTCTGGCAGTGCTCCAGTCTGGCTGGGTGCTCAGCCTGTCCTTCCCCACTTCCTCTGGCAGCAAACCATTCCAAGTCTCCCTGCACAGCTGATGAGTGGTCGGCTGCCAGAGGAGGCAGAGAAGGGCAGGCTGAGCATTGAGTTGGACTGGAACACTACAAGAGAAGAAGGTGACATGTGTTGCACAATGAGTGTACCAGCTGATGGGGGGGGAGAGGCAACAGAGACACATGGCACCCACAGCTTAAGTCCTGCCCATCTCTAACCATGGTATGTTAGGGGAAGGTCATGGACAGAGGTGGGCTGTTAACCCAAAATGTTGTGCTTACCCCACCACAGCCAAGTCACCTGCCATCTGTACTACATCCTGCATACATTAGTGCATATCTACTGGGAGGATATTTATTGGCTATTTAGGTACTCTGCTGTCTTGGAAAGAATATCTCACAGAGTCATACCTATGGGAATCAGAAATTTTCTTCAGACTCTACTCTTACCTCAGCCAACATACTGACTACACCACAGAGTACATATACTAATAGTAGTGACTCCCCTGAATTCTTATTATCATTGCTGTTTAGAGGCCCAAAATATGCAGTCCTGCTTAGTAAATGTAACTGTAATGAGTGGGCTGTGAAAAATCTAGGTTTGGTTTGGTTTGAGGACAAAGAAGACTGAAACAGTATTGACACCACTATCCCTCCCACCGTGACAACAGATAAGTCAGATAAGTCGCTATCTACTGTCTCATTCCATGCAGCAGAACATACTATATGGGGATTTTAGACAGACAGACAGACAAATTTTAGATATTAGATATCTATATATTAAAATTTTATTATGTATAAAATTTTATATATTCTATATACAGTGGACCCTTGTATAAAAAACAGTTTGTATAATATAAAATTTGTACAACATAAAATAGATAGGGGAAATTTGCTTAACAGAATCGCCTATGGGCCAGATCCGTACAACATAAAAATGGGATTACTCCATTTTCGATGCATTCATATGGGAAATTTGTATAAAGGAAAGTTTGCGTAACATAATTTCATTTGGAATGAATTAATTCCTTTATACAAGGTACCACTGTATTAGAAATTTTAAATGCTGAATAGGCTTACTTTGTTGCTGTCTGCTAAAGCTGCCAGGCTTTGAGTCAAGCATCTATAAACTAGTAATAACTGACTGGAAAAGAAAGGGGGGCAATTGTTTTACCCAGCAGACAGGCCCCTCCAGCCATACCACTGAGGGGATGCATCACTTCATTATCTGTTCTGAGGCATTCCCTCCTCCCCCCCCCCCCCGGCCATCAGTGACCTTCTGCTTTCTCATGTTAGGGTGAATAGAACAGTCTCTAATATAGTAAATAATAGACTGGCATAGATCTGTCTTTACAACTAGCAGCATTTGGAAGCTAGTGGAAGGGCATGTCTGTCTCCCAAAACCCCTGACACTAACCCCAAAGAAACAACACTCTGCTTTGTTGTGCTTTGGGTTGTGTTTTGTTTAAAACTTGCAAGTGAAGCTCCAACATGAAATTGCAGGACGGGAATTTCAGCCCTGTTATCATATCATTCAGTGTTGGCTTAGCTTGGTCCACTGGCTTCTTTCACATTTCATGTATGATTAAACCATCATAGGTGTGTCAGAATGTATCAACTATTACTAATAATGTTAATTGGTCAACATTTTTTTAGTTTTGAATATTTAAGCATTGTTAACATAGTGCAGTGATGGTGAACCTTTTAGAGACCGAGTGCCCAAATTGCAATTCAAAGCCCACTAATTTTTTTGCAAAGTGCCAATACAGTAATTTAACCTGTATACAGGTGGCTATGAAGGGGCGATGTCGGGTGCCCACAGAAAGGGCTCCGAGGGCCACCTTTGGCATCTGTGCCATAGGTTCACCATCACTGTTTTTTCTGTTTTATTTTATGATGTATTGGCCCTAATATTTACTCTCTCTTTTTTTGCTATGTATGTATTGACGGATGGGAAGAACTTAGACTGGTATATCCCACCCAAAAGTGATACATCATCTAATTGGGCTCTTTCTCTTGCACCTGTCCCCTGTCTCCCTAGCAACCAACTACATTCCAGTTCTAATCCCTCTTGGTCTTTCCCACACAAGACTAATCACATGTAGAACAGACTTTATAAGCTCAATAGCCTAAAACAGGTCAGGGGAAAAATTCACATATTGAATAAACACCATGAATATTACCTGTATTGCTACTAAATTGCAAAACAGAGACAATGTATCTGACCTAATGCAACAAATTGTATACCAGATACTGCTGTGCCAAAATAACTCCAGCCAAGGAAAGGCAATACCTGTCAAAGGGCTGAATGTCACATGTTTTACTTTGAAGTTCTATCAATTGGCCGTTTAGTATAAATGAGCCCTTAGTGGCTTTTTAATTTCAAAATTAGAACAGACTACCCTCAGACCAATATCTTCTTTTCTGTCGAATTTCAGGTTGAGCTGTTGAACTGTTTGGTGAGGAAAAGCCATTTCTCTTGCCCCCAATTTCCAGTTATAATTGCAGAATGTAATTAATCTGACCTTTTTGTTAACATAGGGTTATGATGACAATGGCCTGATAATCTTGTACCTCTTACCTAAAGACCATTCAGCTCAGCGGGATTTACTTCTCTAATTAGATTCGCACAGGACTGCACTATGCAAACATTGTCCAAGCTCTTAACGGCCCAGCTTCCCTTCATCTACTGTGATTTGTGTTTACGGTTGTTGTTTTTTGAAAGCTACATATTAGCAGGGCGGATATAACAACCATGGCTTGCTCTGCAGGAGTGTTATACTCTAAACCTGGCCAATGTGAGCACAACAGCAATTGGCTGCTTTATAGCAATCTATTGGTATAAACATTGCCATCATTTGCATTGGAAGGGGGATTTAAAACTGCAACTAGAATATTACTCCTACTCTTTTCCTTTTCTGTATCAAATAAGAATGGTCTTGGAATTATTGACTTATTGTTTTATTTTATCTATTAGCTGATTTTATTTTATTTCATAGTATTTTTATGGTTGATTATGTTTATTGTTGACAGTTTACATTCATCCCTGTTTACTTCAAACCCACAAACACACTAAGGCAGAGACTCATCCACCCAAAGGACCTAACACCAAAACACAAAAGGAGTAATATAGCATATGCAGTCATAAAAACATAAGAACATAAGAGGAGCCATGCTGGATCAGGCCAAAGACCCATCGAGTCCAGCTTCCTGTATCTCACAGTGGCCCCACCAGATGTGTCTGGGAGTGCACGAGACTAGATATCTGTCTCCTGATACCACTCCCCTGCATCTGGCCCTTGAAGTACCCTAGTTTTAAGACTGGAGATTACACATCTCCATCATGGTTTGTAACCTGTGATGGTCCAATGCAGTGAGGAATGTGCAGACCTCTACATTGGAGAAACTAAACAGCCATTAAACGGAAGGATGGCCCAACACAGGAGGGGCAACAGCTCAGGACCAGAATCAGCAGTACACCTCCACTTGAAGGACAGAGGGCACCCATTCAAAGATGAGGATGTACACATATTAGACAGAGAAGATAGCTGGTTTGAAAAAGGAGTCAGGGAAGCCATTCATGTGAGTATTGAAAACCCCTCTCTCAACAGAGGTGGGAGGGCTAAGGCACAGTCTATCTGCCTCTTATCTGGCAATGATTTCAACAATCCCCAGACAAATCAAAATACTTCACACCTCCACCACCAAGGCCATTGCTATCAATCCATACTTTATAGGACTATTGAGCCACCTAACAAGCCTATTCAGGTCATTGTTCATCTTATGAGCCTGTTTCAGACCAGGGTGACATGAGGTGAAAGTGAACTATAAAATGGAGGACTCACAACTAGCTTTCCTCAGACTGACAAAGCTGTTTGGATGAGCAGCAAAACATTTCAGTCTCTCAAGAAAAGAAGTCCTGTTGTCATGACTCAACTTCCAGATAAACTCACCTGGATGACTGAGAATCTTCACAGACATTTTAAAGTGGGAGGAGCTTGATTTTTCAGAATTGCGCCTGAATATTTTGTTTTACATACTTAAATCTACAAGGGCTGCAAACTGTGCTTTTTAAAATTTGAAAGTTGAGAGTATGGATTACTTAGCTGGGTCTTTGAAGTAGGATCGTGGCCACTACAAATCCCATAGTTCATTTAATCTGCCAATATTCAGATCTTCTCCCATCAGTTGTCTCAGGCTTTCTCCATTACCAGCTTCCAACCAATAAGTTGCTGGATCCAAATGACCCTTCCCATCTATTCTCTTTTTCAACTCTTTTGGCTGTCAGACTAATCATGGTATTTATGGAACTTCTAAGTGGCAATCATCTTTGTTGGCCTACTTCTTCCCTGCCCCCACCATTGAAACAAAGGCAGCTTTTTTCATAGTCATATTCAAATGGTGAAGCATCTCTTCCATATCATTCATATCCAAGATATCTAATTGTGACATGCCCAATAAGCCATAGAAGAGTCTGGGTCTTGGACCATTCAGTTACATGATAATCTCACTCAAAGGTCTCTTGCACAGCAACAACAACAACCCCGAGGGAGGCCGGAAAGTTGTAACAAGGAGTAGGGCCTTCTCGGTGGTTGCTCCCCAATTATGGAACCATCTACCCCCGGAAATTCGGCTGGCACCCTCGCTTCAAATTTTAAAAAAAGCTATTGAAGACCTGGTTCTATAGAATGGCATTCCCTGATTCTTTAAACACTTAGGCACTATTTTTAAACCATTTTATCAAATCTCTTGCCATTTTTAGCTTCATTTTAGCTTCATTTTAGTTTTTGTTGTTGATTTATGTATAATTTATTTTATTTTGTACCTTGTATCTTGGTTTTTAAATTGTATTCCTTTGTTTGTAGTTACATGTTGTAAACCACCCAGAGTAGCCCTCGGTCTAGATGGGCGGTATAAAAGTCAAATAAATAAATAAAATAAAATAAATAAATAAATAAATAAATAAGATACACTGTGTCTTCACAAGAACATCCACTGCAAAAAGACTTATCATGCATCCTTCTTAAAAAGTCACAAATTTGCCTTGTCATATTCAGAGCTGTTCCTTTTATGAGTCTAAGACAATCACCTCAGACAGCTATTTTAAGCATCTTACGAAGGCAGCAAATTGATGGTTAATGAGCAAATTGATGGTTGATGGTTAATTGTTTCATTTTGCTTTTTACAAGTAGAACAAGATGGTACTTAAGGTGCAAAATAACTTTATCAGCCTCAAGTCCTGGGCACCTTGGAAGGGATGAGCTGCTAGGAATTTTTTTTTTTTGCTTGTCTTCTATAGGCATAAAAAGACAATCTACATCAAACAAAAGTATTTGAATTCTTTTAGTGCTGTGGTGGAGCCTTCTTGCAAGCAGAGTATCATGCGAAGCAAGATTTCTTATTGCCCATTCATTTGATGCAGCTTTCATGTCCTTTTGGAACAGCAGCTCTTCAGGGGTTTGAAGAGCTGAGGTCCAAAATATCTGAAGAACCAAAAGTTTAGAACTAAAACTTCAAAATACATTTTATGTCACTGGATCAGATTGTATGTGTGTCTTAAGACTGTCCTTAAGATTTCAATCTTATACATTCTTATTTAAAAGTAAGTCCTGCTGAACTCAGTGGAACTTAACTTCAGGATGCTCCCATATTGGGTGGAACCATTAGGGGAGTAGTTTACTAGAGCCGCATTCAATGGGGGTTTTTGTGGACTTCTCCTGTACCTGGATTTGGGGGCAAAGGATGAAAGTGGAAAGTGTGTATGACAGAGATATCTGGAGATAGATGCTATATACAGGTGTTTTGAAGCTAGTGCTAGTTACCTCTGAGAATAAATGAGAATGATAGGGTGCATGTCCAGACTTTAGCCCTCCTGATGTTTTGGACCACAACTCCCAGAATTATAAGCTTAGATTGCCAATGGCAAAGGACTGTGGGAGTTGCGGTCCAAAACATCTGGAGGGCCGAAGTTTGGACATGCCCGTTTTAAGGAAATAATGGCTCAGGTAAGCATGACAGAAACTTAGTAAAAAGCAGAAAAAGATAGGGTATAGTCATATTTAGATATATGTCTTGATGGGAATCACATAGCTCCCATTCTGCATTTCAAAAATGTCATAGTAGCAGATACACCAGAAACATTTAAAGTCCAGGGATGATTCATACATAGATGTGCTGTGGATGACAATATCAGCCCCTCCTCTAAGTCATTTAATATGGAATAGACTCCCCCCCCTCCACCAACCCTTGAATTAAATCTTCCGAGTAAACTTCAGATGGAGAACAATTTCAGAGAGGCATTCAAAGGAGAAGATGTTGTAATACTTGGCAATTTCAACTACCCTCACACTGACTTGAGGGATGAATGTTCTTTCATGATCATTGTTTGGAAAAGCAACTCCCAGAAGCCCCAGCCAGAAGATCCAGTAGCCATGATGGCTGAGGAATTCTGAAAGCTGTAGTCCAAAAGAGGAATTTTTTTTCAAGATTTCTTTAGAAGCCTTTCTGTCACCTCCACCTCTGCTTACATGCCATTCTATGCAGAAAATATGATGTCACACTGCCAGATGGCTGATCTACCTAACTCCAGTACCATCAGGTTTGATGGACATGAGTCAGCAGTGTGACACGGTGGGCAAAAACGCCAATGTGATTCTTGGTTGCATCAACAGAAGCATAGTTTCTAAAGCAAGGGAGGTGATAGTACCACTCTACTCTGCTCTGGTCAAACCCCACCTGGAGTACTGTGTACAGTTCTGCATTCCGCAATTTAAAAAGTATGTTGACAACCTTGAGCGGGTGCAGAGGAGGGCGACCAGGATGGTTAAAGGTCTGGAACATATGTCTTATGAGGAGCTGCTTAGGTATCTGGCAATGTTTATTCTTACGAAGATAAAGCTGAGAGGGGATATGATAGCCATGTTTAAATATCTGAAAGGATGTCATATCGAAGAAGGGGCTGGCTTATTTTCCATTGCTTCAGAGACTAGGGCTTGAAGCAGTGGTTGCAAACTACAGGAAAAGATATTCCATTTGAAAATTAAGAAGAACTTCCTGATGATTAGACCTGTTCAGCAGTGGAATATGATGTCACAGAAGGGTGATGGAGTCTCCTTCTTTGGAGGTTTTTAAGCAGAGGCTGGATGGCCATCTGTCGGAAATACTGTGATGGGGGTTCCTGCATGGCAGGGGGTTGGGCTGGATGGCCTTTGAGGTCTCTTCCAACTCTATGATTCTGTGATTCTATCTATGACAACAACTCTCTCAAGTTGCAGTTAGCAGGTCTCTCTAAGCTATACCTTGAAAAGTTGGGAAAGGAACCTGGGATCTTCTGCCTACAGAGCTATAGTCCCCAAAGTACCTTTTCCAAGTTCTGGACAGGTCATGGCAACAAAATCACTAGCTATCCTAAATGACTAGGCCCTGTTTAGCCAGGGGAAAGAGATGGTTGAGTAGATGGAGATGTAATACAGGGAAAATTCACAGTTTAGAGAAAGTAGTACTAGTAACTTTCTCATCATATTAAAACCAGCTGTGATACAATGAATCTGGATTATGGGAGATGCAGGATGGTGTTTCTTCCCCACACATTGGCATTTTCTACCACAAGCTACAGTGCGAAGCAGCCTTACCAGGGGATTAGGACACATTCATGGAAGATTTGGAAGTGGCTTCTAGTCATGATGGGTGTATATTCTTGAGTACCACAGATAGTGTACCTTTGTATATTCCATGCTAGGGAGCATGGGTGGTGTAGAGATGCTTTTACACTACCATCCTGATGGCGGGCTTCCGATAGGGAACTAGTTGTCCCCTATGTGGACAGAATGGTAATGTAGAAAAGCCCTGGATCCAACCCAGTGGAGCGTTGGCTTGCAGAAGTAGACATTGGCTCCATTTGTTGGCTTTGCCCTTGCTTTTTCTGGGTATCATGCACATTCAATTGCTTCCATAAAGATAGAACCTACTCACCCCTTTTTTGTTCTCTTCAGGCTATACAGCACAGACCACCATACTACCAAAAGAAAGTTTGCAAAGATGTTGAAGTGTTTGTTCATATGAAAGGAGCAGCACCACTTGCTCACCTGTTCCAATTACCTAGACATAGTTCTGTCTTCTGCTCCACCCAGAGAGAGGGCTCAGCAAGCTGAGACTTCTGCCTGGTTACTCACTCCTTCAGAGCTTCTCTAACATGCTCCCAAAGGGAGAGGACAACATGGAAAAGGGTGTGGGGTGCAGGTTAAAGAAGAGAAACTGTGGTGGCTGCTCCTTGCAACAATCATTTGATACTTCTTGCTGTTGTGTAACGGAGCAAACAGCTCTCGTGGGAAAACAGCTACGGGCAGAGCTGTTGTGAGCATTGAACCTGGGCCACACTACTCTCCTATCTACAGGAGGAACGCGGGCAAGAAGAGCAGCCGCTGCTTCCTTCATTCCCACCATTCCTAGTTTCAGAGGATAAAACCAAGCAACTGTTTGATTATAAGGGGTAGCCATCAATTCTTCTTATAACTTGACCAGATTACACTTTGATAATCTTCAGGTTGGACTACTGTTTGCACAACATAGGGGGGGTGTGCCTTTGAACACAATTGCTGTTGATACAGAATGTGGCAGTTGTGCTACATATCAGAGGATGGGTGTTATGAGTATATAACAACAGTGCTACACAGCTAGACTTCCGTTCAGTTTGGGTTTTAGTTCGGTCCACCATGGTGGTCTTCATTTTGAAATTCCTTTGCACCTGTGACAAGGATACTTGGAAGGCCACCTGTCTATGGATGTGCCTACCTCTACCATATGACACATATTTGTGAAATGATTATTTTTTCATCATGAGGTTAGATAAGATGTTCTTCCGTTCAGGCAGTCAAGTGCCTTAGACTAGCTCTGTCGTCCTTTATAATTAATGCCAGGCAATTCCTAATTTTCTCTTCAGCCTCCTTAGAATTATTTTAGCACTGTGGATTGTTCTTGCCTGACTTTTAAGATCCTGCTGCCTGTTACAGCCTAGGTAGATGAGAGTTAGAGTTGACAACTCACCCCAGTGGTTATCTATGTGGTTACTCTGTAGGAGCAGCAGCATCTGACTGCCTCTGTCTGCTCACCAGTCTCACACTGGATACCGTGGAGGACCGAGCTACCTGGATCCAGCCCTAAACAGACACTGAGTGAGGGGATAAGGAGGCATCGGTAAGGGAAAGAGGTGGTGTGATGGAAGCTTCTTGACTGAGGAAATCCCTCTCCCCTATTAATTCCCAGCCTCAATTCTGCTAATGAGGGAAAAGGAATAGAGTTTCCACTTGGGTTCTTCTCCTTAAAAATAAATCCAGCAGCACCTAGCATCCTTTCCCCCTCCAAATGTCCGTTTAATGTCACATAACTTCCTAGTTTTTCTTTTCTTTTCTTACTCTCTTTTTATCATCTGTGCCTTTTTTTGTTCCTTGTTTACCAACACCACCCTCGAGGGGCATTTCTGTGGCTCAGAACTGTGCATAATGAACCGTCTCCGGTCTCCTTCTGGGACCCTTGTCTGTGCTCCTCCTCACTCTCGGTCCCCCACCGCACCCGACCCCACCCTCTCTTTCCCGGCCGTGTGAGGCGGACGAAGGGGTGAGTCAAAAGCACCGAGGCTTCGACTGACTGGTGGCCGGGTGGAGTGGGCTGGTGGCCAGCCGGCACTCGGGTGATGCGGGCTGGGGGTGGGGAGCTGCTGCTCGTGTGAGGACTTGTGTGAGACAAGGCAGCCTCGACGCCTCTACCCCCCCCTCCTCCCTGCTGCCCGGAGAGAGAGAGAGTGAGAGTAAGGGTTCCATCATCATCCACCTCTGGCCCCGGGTTCACGAGAGCGCGCGCGCGCGCCCGCCTGCTGCCTGCCTGCCTCCCGGCCTGCCTCCCTCCCTCGCGGCGGACGGCCCAAGGGCTGAAGCGCGCGGAGTGTGCCGCTTGGCGCGCGCGCCTCCCGCTTGCCCTAAGACGGCGCCGCGCCAGGAGCCGCCGGGCTGCTCTTCGGGCCGGGCGAGCGCGAGCCCGAGGGGGGAGCCCTTCTCCTGCTGCAGTTATTGGCCGGGACTCTACGCGCCGCTGTTGACCCGACGATGGTGGCGCGAGCGGGCGGCGGGGAGAACTGGGACGGCGCCGAGTGGAGTGAGGGCGGGCGGGAGTGAGTGAGTGGCGAAGCGTCCCGCCGTCGCTCGTGTTGGGGGTCGGGCCCGGGGAGCGCCATGCCCGACGCCACAACAACTCCCTTCTCCAGCCCGAGCCGGGCAGCGGCGGCGGGCTCGCGGCGGCATGAAAGGGCGGCCTGAAAACTTTTAAGGGGAACCCCCCCCCGCTCCTTCTCCTCGGGAAAAGGGAAAAGGGAAACTTTGCCCGGCCAAGAGCGGCCCCCTCCTCCGTGCGATGAAGAGGAGCCGATGGGTCGCGCGATGGCTGCAGGTCGTGGCGCTGGCGCTCTGGCTCGGCGTCTCCGGCTGGGCGGCGGCGGCGGCGTCCATCCGCTACGCGATCCCCGAGGAGAGGCCGGCGGGGGCTTCGGCGGGCAACGTGGTGCTTGACCTGGGCTTGGACCTGCAACAGCTCCGTGCGCGCAACCTGCGGGTGATGTCCGGCGGCGGCCGAAAGTACTTCGAGGCGGACCTCGGCAGCGGGAAGTTGCTGGTGAACGAGCGGATCGACCGGGAGGAACTTTGCGCGAGGCTCGCGCCCTGCCTCCTGAGCCTGCAGGTCGTGGTGGAGAACCCGCTGGAGCTCTACGGCGTGGCCGTGGAGATCCAGGACATCAACGACAACGACCCGGCGTTCCTCAGCCAGCAGATGAGGCTGGAGATCAGCGAGTCGGTGACACCTGGGGCGCGTTTCCCCTTGGAGAGCGCGCAGGACCCCGACGTGGGAATTAACTCTTTGCAGACCTACCAGCTCAGCTCCAACCAGCACTTCGTGTTAGACGTACAGACGCGAGGGGACGGGACCAAATATGCCGAGCTGGTGCTGGAGAAGGAGCTGGATCGGGAGCAACAGAGAGAGGTCCGGCTGGTCCTCACCGCGCTGGATGGAGGGAACCCTCCCAGGTCGGCTACCTTGCAGGTACTGATTGACGTCTTGGATGCCAATGACAATGCCCCCGTCTTCAACCAGTCCATCTACAGAGCCAGCCTGAAAGAGGACACACCCTTAAACACGCTGGTGGTCAAAACCAGAGCTTTCGACCTGGATGAAGGCCCCAATGGAGAAATTGTTTACTCCTTTAGCAGCCATACCCCTGCCAGGGTCCAGCAGCTCTTTGCTCTGGATTCTGCCACAGGAGAGTTGCGCCTCAAAGGACTGCTGGATTTTGAAGAAACTAAATTTTATGAGATTTCTATCCAGGCAAAAGACAAAGGAGCTAACCCTGCTGTGGCTCATTGCAAAGTGCTGGTAGAGATCATTGATGTGAATGACAACACCCCAGAGATAACAGTGACCTCAGTGTACAGCCCTGTACCTGAAGATGCAGCGCCAGGAACTGTGATCGCGTTGCTGAGTGTCACAGACCAGGACTCGGGAGAGAATGGTCTGGTCAATTGCTTCGTACCTTCTGGCATCCCTTTTGCTCTCAGCTCTTCCCTTAAAAACTACTACACACTACAAACTAAGGAACCCTTGGACAGGGAGCTTGCCTCTGAGTACAACATCACCATCACTGCTCAGGACGCAGGTTTGCCTTCTCTCATGGCGGAAAAGCACATAGTAGTTAAGGTGTCGGATATCAATGACAATCCTCCTAAATTTCCACAACCCTCTTACGATGTATATGTGGAAGAAAACAACCTTCCAGGGACTGTGATTTTCAATATCAGTGCCTCTGATCCAGATCTTAACCGGAATTCCCACCTTTCTTACTCCATCCTGGAGAACCACAAGGCCTTGGGCGATTTGGTGGGTAGATATTTTTCTATTAACCGAGATAATGGTACTATTTATGTCCTAGTGCCCTTGGACCATGAGGACATAATGGAATTCAGGTTAGTGGTACACGTCCGTGATGGAGGCATTCCACCTCTTGCCACCAATACCACAGTCAATGTGTTTGTCACGGATCAGAATGACAACCCACCCAGAGTCTTGTACCCAAACTCACATAATGGTTCTTTGTTTTCAGAAGTAATCGCACCCACAGTCAGCCCTGGGTACATGGTGACGAAAATTGTGGCCTGGGATCCAGATGCTGGTTATAATGCCTGGCTTTCCTATGTAATCCTTCAAGCCACTAACCCAGGACTCTTCACAGTGGGACTACATTCTGGGGAGATAAGCACAGCTCGTCCTTTGGAGGAGGAAGATTCTCGGAAGCAAAACTTGGTTATCTTAATAAAAGACAATGGGGAGCCTGCCTTGTCTTCTACTGTGACTTTCACTATAACGGTAGCAGAGACGTCTAAGGAGATGCTGACAGACCTCACATCTGTGTCTGCTACACCCCAAACAAAGAAGCATTTGACATTCTATTTAATCCTTGCTGTCATCTTGATCTCAGTGGCCTTCTTTGTTACCGTGGTTGGGGTGGGCATTTATAAGTTCTACAAATGGAGGCAGTCAAAGGATATATTCAAGGCCTCCAGGAGCTCGCTTTATAGAACACCGGGGCCTTTCAACCACATAGACACCGTGCGGAGTGGATTTACTCCTCCAAACTTCTACCAGCAGGTCCTCACCACGGACTCTCGCCAGAGTGACCTCCTGTACAAAATGCCCTTTGCCCCCAGTCCTATGGGGAGTCGCCAGAGTACTATCACAAGGTGTGATCCAGCAATCTATAACCAGATGATAAGCACAAATAGCAGGCTTCTAGTGCCGTCAGAGGTAATGTATGCTTTTTGTCCTTTTCTGGTAAAAGCCGAAAGCTCATCTGAGTTGGACTAAAAAAAAATGTATTTCTTAAGATTATGGCAGGTTTGGGATGTACAGAGTTTATATCAGGCATGACCAAACTTCGGCCCTCCACAACTCCCAGAATTCCAAGCCTGTATTTCCAATGGCAAAGGACTGTGGGAGTTGTGGCCCAAAACATCTGGAGGACCGACGTTTGGACATGCCTGGTTTGTATAAATCCCATATTTGTCCATTCAGGGATTTCCACCTGGCTTACAGAAACCTGCAGACACCCAAGTGTGGCTCACCTGCAAGAGAGAACTAAAGTAGACAGATGCCTTTGTGGCCTGTGTGTATGTGTGTTGTATCATTATAGCAGTGACCAATTCTTCGTGACTCCATGTCCATGGAGTTTTCATGGCAGGAATACTGGAGCGGTTTGCCAGTTCCTACTCCAGGTGCCTACAGAATCTGGTATTCCCTGGTGGTCTCCCATCCAAGTACTAACCAGGGCTGACCCTGCTTAGCTTTTGAAATCAGGCAAGATCTGATGTGCTTAGGCTTAGGGCTTCAAGGCAGCTCCTCTTTGGGCATTTATACATGACCCCTAAACTCCAGGGCAAATGGCTCCCAGCTCCGGAGCTTTAAAATGTTTCCCCACCAGCTCCGGAGTTTAGAGGAAATTAAGTGCAACCCCACCCACCTAAGCGCGACCCAGCACACTTTTCTTGTTCCTGCTCTTGTGAGGTGAAAATTCCTTGATACGGATGTGCCGGGCTCTCTTCACTTCTTTTTGTTGTTGTTTTTCTGCCTCCCGCCCCTTTAAGAGAAGGAATCAGGAAGTGACGGGGCTCCCCGGCAGCGCCTTTATTCTTTTGTCCCTTTTTTCCCTTTTTTTCCTCCCTCCCCTCATGCAGACAGGAGCAAGGAAGTGCGGAGGAGTGGGGACGGAGGAACAGCAACCAACCCCCAAGATCTCTGGTCCGAATTTAAGGGGCCAGCGGATCTTAGGGGTCGTGTGAAAAGGCCCTTTGTGGCCTAGCCAGGCCTAATTCCACCTAGTTTCCTGTTCACTGAGGAAGCTCCCAGCTAGCAGCTGGGCAAATGGCCTTCTGAGCAGGAACTAGGTGGGACTAGGCCTAGCTAGATTTCAAAACCTTCCAGGTTAGGCCTCTCTCATAGGTGAGTCACATTTTGGTATCTGCCAGCTGGAATTCTCAGAATGAAAAATTATGGTACAAATTATGGTACGATATTTGTAGGCCAAAAAGCCTATGCCAAGTGACAGTTCCTATATTAAGTATTCTTCCTGTTACCTGCCTCCAATCTGGTGTTACAAAGTTTAACAACATAATTAAGAGAAACACTATCCATACTGCCATTCCATTTTGAATCCTTAACTTTCTTGTACATTTGGGTTCCTACATTATGTTCTATATTCATAGAATTATACAATGGAGTTGGAAGAGTCCTATACGGCCATTGAGTCCATCCGCCTGCTTAATCCAGGATTCCAAATCGAAGTAGATATAATTTTCTCTTGAACGCCCCTGCCTTAGAACTCTCAGTACCTCCTTAGGTAGTTGATTTCATTGTTGTACTGTTCTAACAGGAAGTTTTCTTGATACTCATCTGATATCTGTCTTCCTGTATAACATGAACCGCTATTGTGTGTGTCCTGTACTCTGGGATGACTGAGAACAGATTCTATCCCTCCTTTGAAGAGTTCTGTCATATGGTTCTATGCCAAGCCATGTCAATGTGTGTACTACTTAGGTGAGCTACAGTTGTCGGGTTGCTGGGATAGAACTCGAATTACATTAATTGCAGTTTCCAAAAAGCATATTATTCAAAGAAAAAGATACAGCATCACAAGAATAACAACACAGGCTAAAGAAATTCTATGTATGTTAGTAGTTTGTGTACACATAAAAGATCTGTAGTCCTAGAAAAGTGCCGAAGTGTGAATGTTACCTTTCAGAAGAAAGCATGGAGTTTGAAGATTGTGATGACCATAGCTATCTGATCCACTGTTTCTCTTTCTGGTATTGTTCTAATAGTGTTATAAAGTGGCAGAGCTAGTATAAGTGGCGATCAGCCTTCAGGGATATCAGGGCACAGACCTTGCCCAAACATGTCATGTGCTGATGGATGCCTACTGCACAAGAGTAATACTGCCCTTGGACACTTCTTCAAAAGTTTTGGTTTTGGCTTGTTTTTGTAAATAATCTCTTACACTTCTTTCCTGCATTTAATAAAGAGGAGGGGTATTACAGCCACAAATCCCCTTTCCTGCAGATGGTCATAGGCCTACCTTTGTTTGTTATGCAGAATAGAAAAAAAAACTTTTTTGCATGTTGCACCCCTTTCTTACATCTCATCTAGGGTTTGGCAGATCATGGTGGGACCAGCTACTGTATGCAGGTAATACTTCTGTACTTTGCTTAACTTTATGGTAGGGAATGTGAGAATGAAAGGTTTGGAGTCTTAATACTTTGATTCCTATGGCATTATAGCTAAATAAATGAGAACTAACCAGATAAAGCAAATGCAAGAGCCAGATTATTGCTTGAAAGTCTGGGAATTTGGTATTTTCTGGCCAGGACATACTGTACATCATTTGCAGTTAATGCTACCAAGGAAAAAGACTACAAAATGTTTTCTTTGTCACTTTATGAGAGAAGGATAGAGAATATGACATTATAGACAGTGGTTCCCAACTTTGGGTCCCCAAATATTCTTGGACTAAAACTCTGAGAAGCTTGTGCTGTTTTGGCAAAGATTTATGGAAACTGTAGTCTAAGAGCATTGGAGAATCAAGGTTGGGAACCACTGGTCTAGAGTTTAACAAGTATGGAATAGAAGTGGCAAATTTACTAGAGTTCCGGATATATGTTTTTTCATTGTGTAGTTATTTCCAGGACTACACAACATGTGACCCATCAAGGCAAGCACTGTACACCCCCACCCCCACCCCCACCCCCACCACCATGTACTTCAGTCTTTTGGCTTCTTGATACTTTTTTGTTTTTTACAACCCCCAGTTGGCCATAAAAACAGAATGTTAATTTGTTGATTTTGTTCAGTCAGATGTCCTTAAACTATCCAGACCTGACCTCTTCTGCTTATTTGGATTTCCCATTATCCATAGGCACAATGTGGGTAATAGTATTTCTAATACAGTAGTGGAATATCATTATTGTATTATAATACAACTGGCATTAAAATAAGCCTTCTCATGCCATTGCGTAACCAGCTTGTGAGCGTGGTTGTAAATGCTTGGCCTTCAAATTTGGAAGACCAAAGAAGAGAAAATGGCTTCCATAGCTGAGTTGATGTTACTAGAAATGCCTTCCTGCCTGTGTCCTCAATCCTCACAATTGGTCTTTGGGATCCTTAGTCTTGGAGATCTTTTTCCTAAAACAATACCAGGGCAGGTTGTTTTCTGCTTTACTTCAGACCTCTTGCTCTGCCCTCTATGCCTATCAGACTACCCTTAAACATCAAGTGTAGATGGGCTCAGATGCTCTCTTTTGCCTTGATCAGCCACCACCTCATCCCATCAAGTTTCTACTATGTCCACTTCCAGGTTCTACTTATATGTCTTTGATTACCATAATCTGCTCACCATTAACAGTATGTATTTGTCACTTTGCAGTTGCGATGTCTAGCTGTCATAGAAGAACTGTGAAACAACAGTGGGGATTGTAGCAGCTAGGACAACCGAACTAGATTACACATCTTTTTAAATGAGCTATTATTTTAATTGTGAAGTACGGGTTCCCAAACTTCTTAACATGTTTTTTGATTTTCATCAAAAATCACCCCTCCCCATAATTTTTAAATTGTTATTGTTTAAATTTTTCTCAGTTGATTTTTCATTCCTGATCAATAAATCTGTCATTGTGTCACTGATACATGCACTATACATAGGAGACATTGAGATATATGTCTAAAATTGTAACTGTCCAAATGAATGAACAATCATATATTTTAATCTACACTAGCATAGGATATATTGCAAAACCATTTCAGCTTCCAATTTTTTTAGTTTTAAAGGTTAAAGGGAACAGGATGGGACAAGAAGAAAACAGGGAAGCAAGAAAATCTAGGCATGGTGGGAAGGAGATGATTCAAATTGTTAACAAGCTGCAAACAAGGTTGATTTCCTCTCCTTTTTCTGTGTACTCTTATGTGGTTGGCTGAAGCAAATTAACCCAGGGAAACATGTGACTTCACAGCAGATCTATTCACATTTTTCCTGCTGTGTTGTCAGTTGCATCGCAAGGCAGAAAACAATATGGTGCTAAATAAAGGCTGAAAAGTAATAGATTCTTGAAACAATAGGAATTAGATGTTTCTGAATTACAAAAGTAGGCTTTTTTGTTCCAGCTGATCTTCCATGGTTCTTCCCACCCACCCACCCCAAAAAAACCTAAAAATTATCTATAGGACATCCATAGAACCCCTCGCGGTGACCTGGTAAAGTAATAGTTAATACGTGTCTCAGCTGTGCTCCTATGAGTGAATACTTCATCTCCATGGGGGCTGGGGATCTGTTCATTTAGAAAACTAGATGTCAGGGTAGAAAGCCTTGTTTGATTTGGAGTGGAATGCTTTGTTTGTCTGCGTGAGATAGGAACCATTCAACCCCCTGAACTTTAGAGTTTGGAAAATTTACTATTTTGACTACTACCCCAAGGACCCATGCCCATGCCCCTTGGGTTTTCTGGGAGTTCTTATCTGAAATGTAACTTTCTCCAGATCTACATAACCTTCACCTCAAGTGCAAAGTACTAAGACCTGGGTTCTGTTTTGTGTTGTGTTTTGTTCTTGTTTTGTGGTTACTGTTAGACCAGAGGAAAAATTGTGCCAGGAGATCCCTGTGTGAGAATGACTTTTAAGCTTATTCAAGTCTACAGTATTGGTGCAGACCTAGGGAGCACTTTGTTGCCTAATCAGTATGAAGTAGAACACTAAGGTCAACAGAAAATTGATTCCAGATATGCTGGTTGCCTCCAGATATGCTGGTTGCCTGTGGCTCAATGGGCAAAGAAGCCTGAAGTGGGGGCTTGGAAAGCTGGAGGTATAAGAAACAATGTTGTGATCCAGTTTTGGACAGATCCAGTGAATTATAGATTTAGAGTCAGACTTTCCATATAGTCACTTCTGTGGTTATTATTTGAATGGATAAAATTCTAGCATTTAGAAGTTGATATCTAATAGAAAATGATAGCAAAGAGATATCTAATATTTTAATGACTGGTTACTTATTATTACTCTTTAAAATATTATTGGTTTATGTTGAATACTATCTAGCATTCTATATGAAATTTGTGTTTTTATTCATTCATTCCATGATAGCTAATAAAATCTGTAGTTTTGATCTTTTTCAGTTGGATTGAAGATTAAATTAATATTTTCCTGTTTCATTCTACTTGCAATATTTGGAACAAATGTTCTTTTTTTGTATTCTTAATTAGAAAGTTGAATTGCCATACACATATTTTGTCTGCAGTACTTAGCAATGTACTATATCTACATGTGCCATGAAAAAAATATTCTGCTGGAAGCACATGTAAAAAAGGTCCCGTTGCTCTTGTGCTGAAATAAATGTATACAGCATTTTCACAATAAGGGGGTGGGGGTTTCATGGCTAAAACATGTACCAAACATGCAGAATATTGAGCAATCAATAATATGTGAAATGTCAGTGGTCACAAATGAGAAGATAAAACTGAAAGTAAGAGATTTTACAGTGAGCAAATATGTAGCCAATGTAACAACAACAAATATGAAGACCAGAGTTCACGATTAAAATCTCTATCATATGCAGAGTAGGTTTGTATACAGTGCTCTGTAGAGATAAAGGACTAAATACAATGGTAGCCCAACCAAGAATAGATCCATTGAAATCAATAGTATTTGTTGTTTTTGACTAACAATTTCCAGTCATTTCAATGGATCCACTTTAAATATAATTTAAATACCCCAAGAACCCATGCCCATGCCCCTTGGGTTTTAAAAGTGGACAGTGAAAACAGAAAGTGAAAAATAATCCTGATTACTGTTGTCTTATTTAGTCCTTGTTACTGGACATCTGATCTTGCCTGACTTCAGAAGCTAAGCAGGGTCGGCCCTGGTTAGTACTTGGATGGGAGACCACCAGGGAATACCAGATGCTATAGATGCCTGGAGTAGGAACTGGCAAGCCACTCCAGTATTCCTGCCAAGAAAACTCCATGGACATGGATTCACAAAGAGTTGGTCACAACTGTAACGACACAACACTCACTCACTCACTCACTCACTCACACACACACACACACACACACACACACACACACACACACACACACACACACACACACACACTGGATAGCCACAAGCAACATGTATAACCGCTTCCCAGAATACCTGCCAGAGATTTTAAAGTCTGTTTTAAACAAGCAATTACATGTCAAGAGAGGTGTAATGAGCTAGTATTAATCTAGTTGCTGAAAATGTCCCTCTTATTTGCTGCTACTAACCTTTTGACCAAGCAATGTAAGCCTAAAGCAATCAAATATAATGGCATTAGAGATTTTGAAGTCAAGTTTCAAAAGACTTCAAAGAATCTCTCCATCCTCATCAAACTCTTGTTCGAAGTCTTATTTCTACAGTTCTGTTTTAACTTTTTTTCCCTCCAGAGAGTACAACAGGTATTTAATAGGATTTCAATAAAAATAAAGGTTTAGAAAAAGAATAGAATTCCATTTAATCTCTGGTGATATTTACTTTATGCGAACTGTGAAAGATGAATGGTATGAATGCATATCTGGAACTGACTTTAATGCTTCTCACTAAACAATGCTTACTAATTTGATTAGTACATGTGTGTTAATTTAAACAAGATAAAGCCTATGAAAGCAAAATACTTGGTTTAATGTATAAAGTTAACTTTTTGTGTACAAAGACCATATGTTTCCAAGTGGATATATCCAAGCATTGTGTTTTTGACTAAGACTATAATTCTTGACTCACTACCTGGGAATAAACCCCACTGAACCCAGAGAGAGAGAGAGGTGTATTACAGTAACAAAGTTGTATGCACTGTGTGCAGCTGTATCTCAGAAAATCAACAATGAGCAAACGCTTTGGACTGACAGTGTGATAGGAACTTTAAAATAAACAGGAATTGCCTTAAGTAATTTTATTATATATTTTGTCATGTCAACGGGCTGAGCAGATAATGCCTATCTAATATTTTATTTCATGTATCTAAAATGCAGATACTATGAAGTCTTCTGTGCAATCTGTACCAGTCTTTGTTAGACCAAGTAGCTAATGGTCCAAGTGAGTTAATAGAATCTGTTTAGGTGGATACCAATAGCAAAGAACAAAACAAGACATTTTAGCTGACCCTTTCATCCCTCTTACTAGCTTTCATGTTAGATACGAGCCATCACTACTGATACAACAGCATGGCCTGTCTACCTCTTCATTGAGAAGTTATTGATAGTTGGTCCGGGGGGGGGGGGGGAACAATTTGTGTCTTTTTACAGAGTCCTGTGCCTTTCACTGCAGGGCTATACATCACTCTTGCCCTGTGCAGTCCCTATTATCACAATGATCTCAGCTACTGAAGCTAAGATATGGTAGATATCTACATCCTAGAATGAGAAGCTGCTGTGGTGTGGAAAGCTGAAGAGGCAGCAGGTTGAGCCTTCCAGAAACTTGCCCTGATAAAAACCCAGGTACCGGAGACTCAGGCGCTTTATTGGATGATCTGAGGAAATGCCTCAGGCATAGAACTCTTTCTTACACCTCAGTAGATACAAGAATCTGCTGGGGTGGGGGGTTCTCATTAAACTCATAAGTGCATCCGTCACAATTTTTGAGTCCAATGACTTGAAATTTCCTTTGTGATGGCATGTTTTATTCTCCTTCAGAGCCCCTGAGACGCAGAGCAGGGTTGGATGTTTGGATTAACTCTCCTGCATTGGCCATTTGGGAAGCAAGCACGGAGATGTGATGGATGTGGACGAGCAAGCTCTGTCCTCTTTCTATCATTGCACGTAATCCATTTTAAGGAACTTCGGACAGGCAATCAGCTTGGATCTTTAAAATGCTATTACATTAAGCTCCAGCAAATAGCAGCACACCACTTAATTGTGCACTGAGGTATGTTGCTGTTGTTGTTGCCTTTTATAGATTACGTAAAAGATGTCAACAAAATACGCGGTTGGCTGACCACTCCAAATAGAGTGGACTCCCATCAATGAAGTTAAATGCTTGTGACAGTTATTAATGAATTTATAAGCTTGTGATGACACAGGATTTAATGTTCAGATAATTATCTTGGGATATCCAGCCACTGACAGCTGGCAAATGCGCTTCCAGCTCTTCAACATTTGTACTGGCACTTTAAGACCTCCCCCACGCTGGCGCTAAGGTTGGGGAGGGGGGAATGGGTGGTCCATAGCAAATAATCCAAAGCTTCACTGATTGCAGAAATCCAGTCTCTGCTTTGATTTACAGTGAAGTCCCTCCCCTCTTGATTCTGGGACAGACTAGGCACTGCTGTTCAGTTCTCTCTGGGAAAAAAAGATAAAAGATGCAGATGGTACTCTGCTTTCTCCGTGCTTCTGTTATCTGAAGCAGGATTTCTTGTCGCTTTCCTGGCTGTACAGGAATCGGAGAGGACAAAGGTCCAGCAAAGGCAACATCATGTTCTTATCAGAGGAAAGACAGCACCTTCAGTGGCAAGTAAGAGCTTTGCTTTTGGTTTCTGTCTCTCTCCGGAGTGCTGGAGAGATGACACCGCTTCGTTATTCCATACCCGAGGAGCTACCTCCTGGAACCATTGTGGGGGATATGGCTAAGGACTTGGGTCTTACTGCTACACAGCTGGGCTCACGGCAGCTGCAGATCATGGCGGGGTCGGTTGAAAAGTACTTTGAGGCCAAGCCTCAAAGTGGCGTCCTGATAGTGAAAGAGCAAATGGACCGAGAACAGCTTTGTGGGCCAAGGTTGCAGTGTTTGCTTTATCTGGAGCTCATGCTAGCAAATCCAGCTGCCTCCCATCGTGTGGAGGTTGAGCTCTTGGATGTGAATGACAATGATCCAGTTTTTCTTACTACCCTCACCCATTTGGAGATTGCAGAATCTGCAGTACCAGGAGCCCGCTTCCCCCTGGAGAGTGCCGAAGATTTGGACATTGGTACAAATTCAGTTAGCACCTACCAACTTAGTCCACGGGGACAATTCAGCCTTAGCATTAAGTCTAATAAAGGCGGCAGCAAACCAGAACTGGTTTTGGAGAAGGCATTGGATAGAGAGCAACAGCATCTCCACCACCTGGTGCTTACAGCCTTGGACGGTGGAGTTCCTGCTAAATCTGGAACCGCCAAAATTTTAGTGTCCGTTATAGATGCCAATGACAACCCACCAGTCTTTAATCAGTCGGTGTACAAAGTTAGCCTACTAGAAAATGCCCCTGTGGGCACTCTGGTGATACATTTACATGCTGTAGACAAGGATGAGGGACTAAATGGGAAAGTTTCCTATTCCTTCAGCAGCCATACTCCACAGAAAATCCGGAGAATTTTCAGCCTTGGAGAAGAGACTGGGGAGATCAAAGTGATAGGTAGCGTGGATTATGAAGAAGACATGTCTTATGAGATAGATGTGAGGGCCAAAGACCAAGGGTCACCTTCCATGGATACTCACTGCAATGTTTTAGTGGAGGTAGCAGACATCAATGATAATTCTCCCCTAATAAGTTTCACTTCCCTTTCCGCTACCATTCCAGAAGATGCTCCACCAGGAACCACAGCAGGGCTCCTCAAAGTGAGTGATGGGGATTCTGGGGGAAATGGAGAAGTGCAGCTGCATCTCCCTGCCAATATCCCCTTCCAGCTTGTACCTTCTTTTAAAGACCACTATTCTTTGATCACCAGTGGCCCTCTGGATCGAGAAGCGATTTCACAGTATAAGGTGGTAATCACAGCTACAGATTCTGGTTCTCCAGCTCTTTCAAGCCAGAGGCATTTCCTTGTAAACATATCTGACCTAAATGATAATCCACCCAGCTTCTCACAGCCTGCGTACCAGACCCTGGTGCCCGAGAACAATGCATTGGGCATGCCAATCATATCTGTATCTGCCTTTGACCCTGATCTGGGCCAGAATTCACAGTTGTCTTACTCTTTGGTGGAACAGATTATAAATGGAATACCCATTTCCTCCTACATCTATGTCATGGAGAATGGCACCATCTACAGCGGCTGTTCATTTGACTATGAAAAAACTCAACAACTGAGTTTCCTTGTTCAAGCCAAGGACAGTGGGGCTCCACCCCTTAGCACCAATGTGACTGTGTCCATCTTCATCCTGGATCAGAATGATAATGCACCTCTCCTTGTCTACCCTGTGACCAAGGAAGGGGTAGTAGCCCAGCAACCAGTGCCTTTCTCTGCACAAGAAGGGTATTTTGTCACCAAAGTGACAGCAGTGGATGCAGACTCTGGACAGAATGCATGGGTTTCTTATAAGCTTCATAAAGCCACAGACCCAAGCCTTTTCAAAGTTTCAGCATTCACAGGAGAGATCAGAACTCTCCGAGCTCTTCTGGAACAAGATACCCCATCTCAGGAGCTGGTTATTGAGATTTTAGACAATGGGATACCACCCCTGTCTGCCACCACTACCTTGGTGCTTAATCTGGAGCATGAACATGAACTGGGCATGGCAGACCTCAGAAAATCCAGCACGGAACAAGATGGGTTCTCCTCCCTAACTTTGCATCTCATTATTGCTCTGATAGTCATCTCAGCCCTTTCCACTTTAACTTTTATATTTTCGGCTGTGAAATGTCTTAAAAGGTTGAGAGCAAGACACACCGATATGGCTTGGACCAGTGACCTAAAGGGAAGAAACCCTATCCCTGTAGGAGGTCACTTTGACACGTTCTCAATACGCTTGAGCCCAGAGGAAAAAATGGACTTTCCTAAGGCGTTCATTGGGGATGATGTTACTCCTTTTACTCTTCTGAGGCCTAACCAGACCCACTTTGGGAGAAACTTCAGGATTGCAAAGCCAGTCACTCAACAGGATATCAACAATACAGACACCCTCCTAGCCAGCAGTCTTTCCCAGGAATCAAATGAGGTGAGACTTTAGATATTATTCTATAAACACTTACTGTAGCACTCCTAGAGTTTTGATGCCATTGCTAGCAGTGGCAATGGTCTTTTAGGGTGATCAGTTTACCAACTGAAAGTGCGTGTCAACTACTGGGATTTATATTTTAGGTTAAAAGCAGCAAAGCACTTCTAGCTGTAAAGAAGTTAAGCAGATGAGTAATTTTGAAGGGAGTGTTTAGGTCTCTTTGTCCTTTTGGTGTATAATAAAAACAAAACAAAAAGGTACTGTGAAACTCAAAAGACTTAGATATTTAATTCAGAATGAGCTTTTGTGGATTATAATCTATATGCACATAGAGAGTTTTTTTTTTTTGGTGGATTACGGTGCATTTCCTCAGACTTGTCTGTTTGATGTTTCTGAAAACAGAGCCAGGGGGAGAGGGAAGGGAGAGAGGGGAGAGCACGAGCAAGGCTCAATAATGGAGTGCTCTGTTGTAGGAGTCTATTATAGTTCTGTGGTTCTATACTGGGATCTCACGTTCTTATTCAAAGAAATAATGTAGACTACTATTTAAAAGAAAATAAGTCATTCAGCTCTTAGAAACTCTCTCTCTCTCTCTCTCTCTCTCTCTCTCACACACACACACACACACACACACACACACACACACACCTCGGTTTGTGGGTTTCTGGTGACCCTAGTCATGCCTTTCAGTTACAATGAATCTCTCAGAATTACTGCAGCACTCACTGTGATGTTCTAATTTTGGACAACCCAATGAATGGAACTGGGAGGCCTTGGGCAGTTTTGAAGCTTATGCATTCTTGCATTATCTGCTGAATGTTCCTGTGTGTGCATTTAGAAGTGAACATTCTGAAAGAGCCTATTCGCCTTGTTACCATCTAAAGATTTTTTTAATCTACATATATAGAGATGATATTTTGTGTAACACTCAAGCATTTTCTCTGAGAATTCCTCCACTACATAACTTTGATTGCACTGTAACAAATACTTTTTTCAGAGCAAGTGAAAAAGCAATTATTAGTCAGAGAGACTGTGGTTCTGTATTCCCTGCAGCTGAGAGTTTGTCTTTGGTTCAGATGAGGTGGAAGGAATCTAGCTAATGCGAACAATGAGGATTTGTACCGTTCATGCTTCCCGGACGTGCTGTTTCCTTGAGAACAAGAATCTGAACTGCTAAACTTAGCTGCCAAAACCAGTGACGAGCTAGCCTCCTGAATAGTTACATTTAAGAGTGAAGAATAGGAGTGATCAGTCCTGCCACCTCAATCTTGCACATTACAGCATCTTGGGAAGTGTAGGTGGAGTTGTCATGGTGGAGAGTGGATGGAGCTGTCATCCAGTCAGGTGCTGATCCAGATTGGGGTGTGTGTGCTCTTTTTGCCTTGACTTTCCTCCTCCCGTCGCTATGGCTGTAACTCGGCTTCCCTCCCCCAATCCACCCCCTCAACTCTCTGACTAACACTCTGTTACTGCAGCTAGGCAAGCTCAAAAGCTACTTAAATTCATTTGGGAGGAAATTCTGAGGGATTTTAGAAACAGCACTTGTTCCAGTCCTGGAACCGCCATATCATTGGGATACTGCAAATACTCTTTCTGCAAGAGGACTTTTCTGAAATGGAGCCGCAATTGTCCTGGCAGCTTTCTTTCAAATGGCAAGTACAGGGTTTGTTTTTGCTGTTCAGCTGGGCATTGGTTACAGGACAGATCCACTATTCCATAGTGGAAGAATCAGAGCTGGGGACCATGGTGGGGAAAGTGGCTCAGGACCTGGGCTTAACAGTAGCAGATCTTTCAAATCGAAGACTGCGACTGGGCTCGGAGGAGAGCAAGAGGTACTTTGCTGTTGATTTGGCCAATGGTGCTCTGGTAGTCAATGAAAAGATAGACCGAGAGATCTTGTGTGGAGCCAGCTCCATATGTCTTTTGCCAGTCCAAGTAGTCATAGAAAATCCCTTGGAACTCTTTCACCTCGAGGTGGAGATTCTGGATTTAAATGACAATTCCCCCAATTTCATTTCTCCCTGGATTGTACTGAGGATAGCAGAGTCTGCTGCCCCTGGGTCACGCTTCCCTCTGGAGAGTGCTCATGATGCCGATGTGGGAACCAATGCCGTCAGTGCCTATCAGCTCAGCTCCAGCTCCCATTTCTCACTGAATGTAAAGAATGTAAAGGACGGCAAGCTTTTACCTGAGTTGGTGCTAGAGCAACCTTTGGATAGAGAACAACAGTCAGAACACCAGCTCATTCTGACTGCCCATGATGGCGGGGATCCTGTCCTTTCAGGAACAGCTCAGCTCACCATTGTGGTCCTAGACAATAATGATAACGAGCCTGCTTTTGATTCTCCTGTGTACAAGATCAAGCTTTTGGAGAACATCCCTATAGGCTCCCTGCTTTTCAAACTCAATGCAACAGACCCTGACGCAGATTCTAATGGGGAAATACAATATTCCTTCGGAATCCACACATCTGATTCCATCCAGAAATTGTTTGGTTTAGATCCTCAAACTGGTGAGATCCGTGTCCAAGGAATTGTAGATTTTGAAGAGTCACATTTTTATGAACTTCATGTGAGGGCCAGAGACAATGGTATTCCACAAATGGAAGGTCACTGTGTTATCCAGGTGGAAGTGGAAGATGAAAATGACCATCCACCAGAGGTTTTGCTTACCTCCCTAGTAAACCCAGTGCCAGAAAACACCCCTTTAGAGACAGTGGTGGGGCTTTTTAATGTACGAGACCAAGATTCTGGTGCGAATGGAAAAGTGAGCTTACAGATATCACCAAACTTGCCATTTAAAATTAAATCATTTGAAAATCACTACTCCCTGATTATTTGTGAAAAATTGGACAGAGAAACAATATCTCAATATACTGTCAAGCTGACTGCCCAAGACTCTGGGTCCCCACCTCTGACCACAGACATCACTGTCACAGTGAACATTTCAGATGTTAATGACAATGCCCCCTCTTTCTCTCAGCCTTTCTACAACTCCTTCTTAAAGGAGAACAACCCACCTGGCTCTCTGTTGTGTACTGTATTTGCCTCTGATTCAGATGAGGGTGTCAATTCCCAGCTTACATATTCAGTGGCAGGAGGTCAGGTCCAAGATGCCCCTGTCTCTTCTTTTGTTTATATCAACCAAGATAATGGCAACATTTATGCCCAGCACTCTTTTGACTACGAGATGTTTCAAGTGCTTCAAATCCCTATTATTGTCCGGGATGCTGGATCACCCCAACTGAGCTCCAGTGTCATTGTCTACCTCTTTATACTGGATCAAAATGATAATGCACCTATTGTTTTGCACCCAGTTCCTGGCCAGGAACTGTCTACACTTCAGAGGATCCCTCAGTCTGCACCAGCAGGCTATGTGGTCACCAAAGTCACAGCAGTGGATGCAGATTCTGGTCATAATGCCTGGCTGTCTTATTCCTTGCTCCCTCAGTCTACTGACCCTTCCTTGTTCCGAGTAGCTTCCTACACGGGGGAAATCAGAACTGTTCGGGACTTCCTGGAAACAGATCTCCCTGCACAGAAAATCCTTGTCATGGTGAAGGACAATGGGGACACACCTTTGTCTACTACTGTTACCATCTTGGTCGCACTGGAGGATAAGACATTGGAAGAAAGACCTCAATCTTATGATTTTCATACTCATCCAAAAGAAAAATCTGATCTAACCCTCTATCTCATTATAGCACTAGTGGCGGTTAGCGTTGTGTCTCTTGTTACTTTCATTGTTTTGTCTGCAAAATGCTTTTGGAATAAAAAAGACAGAGGCTCCTCTTGCTGCAGTCTGAGTGGAACTCCTGCCAGGGATGTTTTCAAACAATCCAGCCCCAAGCTGCAACTGAATTCAGATGGGACTCTGAAATACATGGAGGTTACACTCCGGCCCACAGACTCTCAGAGCCAGTATTATAGAGCCAACTATTCTCCAGAGTCCGACAGAAGTGACTTCACCTTTATGAGGCCTGTGGATTATCCCCAGCCAAGTACCTTGACAAGGGACTTTGATTCTTTCTTATCCCATTCTGACACACTGAACCACCCCAAGCAGGTGAGATGGCATTATGTCCTTTCTTCTTCTTCTTCTTCTTCTTCTTCTTCTTCTTCTTCTTCTTCTTCTTCTTCTTCTTCTTCTTCTTCTTCTTCTTCTTCTTCTTCTTCTTCTTCTTCTTCTCCTCCTCCTCCTCCTTCTCCTCCTCCTCCTCCTCCTCCTCCTCTGAAATGGATTTGTTGTCTCCAGAATGTGACCAAGATGTGTTGTGTGTTCTAGGCAGCAGTGTTACTTACTTAGTTGCTGTGTTTACATCCCACTTTTCCTCCAGATTGCTCAGGGCAGTCTACATAGCTATTTTCTTCCACATTAAAACCACAAAAAATGCCATAAGGTGAGAGTGTGTGACTGGGTCACCCATTGCGTTGAAACATGAATCCTCGTTCAACACCATAACCGCTACAAAGTTGCTTTGACTATCACTCTGGTATTATCTTGCAAATGGTAAACTGTGATTTGGGCAAATCATGTGGGTTCTTTCCCATGCTATTGTTGTTTATTGCTAGCAGAAATCCTGAGAGAAAAGGGGAAGTGGAGGAATGAGAGTTGAATTTAGATGTGCCTGACAATCAAGTGATACACAGCCATGAGTTTAAGATTATTCCTTATCTCCTGCTTTTATTCTTAAATTAGCTTTATTCTCACTTTTAACATGCCTACAACCACAAGTTCTAGCAACTTTCAATTAAAAGTGAATGTTAATTTTCCCTCCACCTGAAAATTTTTGTGCCATCCATGGCTGGTATCTGATCAAATTGGTACTAAAGCAACCAGCTGCTGTCTCTTTGTCTGCGAGGAGGTGAAATAATTTGTCTCAGATAAATAAATGCAATTTAAATTAGATTTATTAACAGTGTAGAAAATACTGTAATTGAACAGGTTGATTTGGAAGCTTAAGATTGCATGAGGGGAGTTATCACTTGCCAGCTCTCATTTAACTGTTGTTGTTCATTTTAAAAATGACAAAGTAACTGTTTTATTGTGAATAAAAGGGAATTCTGGTTGTGATTTTAAGACACGTGTCTTTTTGCAGCAAATGTTTCTGAGGATCCTATAACTAGCACAGAAGCCAAAAGCAGACAAGATTTTGGGCTTTGTTTTCCATTGTCTGTCATTTAGCCTGGTGTCTCTAGGTTAAAAACAGCAGGTTACGCGGTCCTTTTTCACACAGTAGCAACCTCTCCGCTCAGATTGGTGCGTCTGTTGCTGTCCTGGGAAGGAGTCTGCTGATTGGATAAATAGGAAGGCTGCCTTGGCCAATGAACAGGGGGCTAACATTGAAGATCTGCGGCGGCGGGTACCACTCCCCTTCACAGCTGTGTCAATCTCTCTCAAACCAAAACAATGAATGAGAGAGGTAAACACTGACCACAGACCCTTTTCCTCTTATATATTTCATACTTCTTCAAGATAAGTGGTGTCTTCTCCAGGGCTTTAAAGAGACACTGTCTGCTATAAATAGCACCTGTTTTGCAGTTTTATTGAGCTTCCTGCTGTGGATTTCAGAATGATGCTCAGAACAGAAAACTCTGCCTGGCGTTTGGAACTCCTCCTGCATGTCTTTGCTTTCTGTCTGTATCTGAGTGGCTCTTTTGCACAGATCCGTTACTCTGTCCCAGAGGAACTCACTCGAGGAGCCTTTGTAGGAAATGTTGCTAAGGATTTAGGAATGGATGTGACAAAGCTTGCAGCTGCCAATCTGCAGGTGCTTTCTGATTCCGACTCCCAGTATTTCTCTGTGAAAGTGAATACTGGAATCATAATAGTCAATGACAGAATAGACAGGGAGCAGCTCTGTGGGCAAAACCTGCGGTGTTTCCTGCATCTTAAACTTGCTATTGAAAACCCAGTGGAGTTCTATCGCATTGAAGTGGAGATTCTGGATATCAATGACAATGCTCCTGAATTCTCAAGTAGCACAATAGCTCTGCAGATCTATGAACTGGCTGTACTGGGTGCCCGATTCCCTATCCCTCACGCTCAGGATCCAGATGTAGGAACAAATACTTTGCAGACCTATCATCTCAGCGCAAATGAGAACTTCAACCTCAACGTGAAGGCACGCACAGATGGCACCAAATTCCCAGAGCTAATTCTGGAAAAGGTACTGGACAGGGAGCAGATAGCTGTTCACCATTTGATCCTAACAGCTGAGGACGGCGGTATATCTCCCAAATCTAGTACTATTCAAATTGCTGTTCATGTTCTGGATGCCAACGATAATCACCCAGTTTTTGACAAACCCACTTACTACGCTCGTTTGGTTGAAAACTCTCCTCCTGGAACCCTGGTGATTAAGCTGAATGCAACGGACTTGGATGAAGGGTCTAATGGACAAGTACGGTATTCCCTTAGCAGTCATAACTCTGAAGCTTTGTGTAGAATATTTGCAATTGATGACATCACAGGAGAGATCCGTGTTCAGGGGAGCCTGGATTTTGAAGAGGCCAACGTGTATGAGATCGAAGTGGAGGCTAAGGACATGGGCTCCCCTACTATGGAAGAGCATTGCAGCATCATGGTAGAACTGACAGATGTCAATGACAACGCCCCGGAAGTCATTCTCACATCTTTCTCCAGCTCCATGAGTGAAGATGCACCTCCTGGCACCGTAGTTGCTGTGATACATGTCAAAGACAGAGACTCCGGGGATCATGGGAAAGTCCAGTGCGATCTACCTAGAAACCTTCCTTTCAAACTCCGGAAAGACTTTGAGCACCAGTATTCCTTGCTTACCAGTGAGCAACTAGATCGGGAAAGTATTTCTCAATACAATGTCACCATCTATGCCTTTGACTTAGGAAAACCACCTCTGTCCCAGCACACATCGTTCTCCATTACTCTGGCAGATGTCAATGACAACCCACCTCAATTCGACCGGTTGTTTTATGAAGTCATTTTAGAAGAAAACAATTCAATAGGGGTGGTTCTTCTTACAGTGTCTGCAACAGATGCCGACAAGGACCAGAATTCTCGTCTGTCTTATTCTCTTCTTGCCAGTCCAGGACAAGAGTTGTATGAGGATCCAACCACTTACATCTCCATCAACCCAACAACTGGGGAACTTTTTGCAGAAAGCCCCTTTGACTATGAGCACACTAATCATTTTCAATTCCAGGTGGAGGCATGTGATGGTGGCTCTCCTCCCCTTTGTAACAGAATCATGGTGCACATCTATCTGCTAGACCAAAACGATAATGCACCCTGGATTCGGTTCCCTTTTATTGGGAAGGATTCAATCGTACAGTTCAGGATTCCTCAATCTACCTCAGCCAGTGCCTTGATTACAAAGATTACAGCAGTAGACATGGACTCTGGGAGAAATGCATGGCTCTCTTACCATTTAGAGCAAGCCACAGATCCCAGCCTGTTCACCATGGGCCTCCGCAATGGGGAAGTGAGGACTATGCGAGCAGTACAGGACGTAGACAACCCTACCCAGGAGCTGGTCTTAGTTGTGAAAGACTCAGGAGAGCCTTCTATGTCTACCTCAGTCACTGTGATTGTACTTTTGGAGGAGAGCAGTCCTGAAGCCTTTCTGGGTTTAACAGCTCACACAGTCGAAAACGAAGGACCTCCTACATTGACAGTATACCTTATCATCTCCCTAGCTGCAATTTCCACCATCTCCTTGGTGGCCTTGGTGACCTTGGCGGTTCGGTGCCTCCGACGTGATGCACATGCAAGACCTACCATTTTTGGCTGCTGTGGAAGCAAAGCTGCTGGACTTCGGGATGCCCCAGATCATATGATGGGACATTGTCATTATCAACTGAGCCCAGGAGATGCCATGATAGGAGTACAGGTGGCCACTTCAGGTGCCCCTGCCCGAGGATACAGGTCTTGCTTTTCTCCTGTCTCAGATATCAGCGAGTTTGTGTTCATGAAACCCAGTGTGACTCTTAGGACAGCCTCTTGCAGTAACCTTACTGAACCCAGCATCTTTAGCAAGGTGAGAGTTTTCTGTCTAGTGTCACCTTTTCTCTTTCAGCTCTGGACTCTTTGGCATGGGGTTTCCCTGCGCCCAGGAGTGATTGTGTGGGAAGAAAGGGGGGGGAGAATGTATAGGATGGTTACATGTTTAGACTGTGCATTACACCTGTCAGCTCTCCTGCCTTCCAGAGCAGTGTGCCTAATCGCTGTCTCTCTCTTTCTTTTTTTTCCCCCCTTTGGGAGGTGGGGAGTTTGCAGGGTGGGATTTCCTTCCTCTTTCGTCCAGATTCAGATGCTGTGAGCAGCAACTCCTTGCCTGCGTTCTGCACCTTGGATTTCCGCCTTTTCATCAAGACGTCTGGGGAACTCTCCTGGCCAATGCCTCCCTTGGGCCAGTCCTTCCAAGCTTTCTGCTGCGCTGGGAAAGGAGGGGGAGCGGCGGGGGGGTGCCGTGGCTGTGGAGATGGGGGGGGGAGCAATCGGGGTGTGGGGTGTTTTGGGGAAGGGGCTTCGCTGCTGCTGCTGCTGCTGCCGAGGAGGGAAATTGTCATTTGTCAGTATCCATTTCACAGCCTCTTTTCTCCGCGGCTCATTTTGCCAATGAGCTGCTCCTGATCGGCGCGCTTTAAAATCCACCCCCCCGTCTCCAGCTGCAGCTCGCTTCTTTCCGCTGCAGAGCCCCTTTTCGGGTCATCCCCGAGTCACCGGGAGGAGACCTTTGGGGTGGGGGCAAAGACAGCAGACCGCAGCGTGTGTCCAGGGGGAGCAGCAGCAGCAGCCCCCTCCTCAAACCCGCACACCCACCCACCCCTCCTCCGGGGCTGGACACCTGAAGCAGCGGCGGCGGCGGCGGCGGCGTCAGCAGAGCAGCAGCCGGAAACGGCGATCCTTTTGAGCGAAGCAGCCGGGCATGGACGGCGGCGGACAGAGTGTGCAATGGCAGCTGCTGGTGCTTTTTGCTTCCGTCTTTTCCCTGCCGGCTCTCGTCCCCGCGCAGATTCGTTACTCCGTCCCGGAGGACCGGGATCCGGGCTCTTCCGTGGGGAATATCGCCAAGGACCTGGGAGTGGACGTGCGGAGCTTGTCTGCTCGCCGCCTGCAGCTGGTCAGCGAGGGAATGCGCCACTATTTCCAAGTGAACCTGGCGGACGGCATGTTGCTGGTCAATGAGCGGCTAGACCGGGAAGCGCTGTGCCGGTCCAGCCCCACGTGCTCGTTCCCTCTCCAGCTGGTGCTGGAGAACCCCTTGCAACTCAACCGGGTGGAGGTGGAGATCCTGGATGTGAACGACAACGCCCCCAAGTTCCCGAAGGACACGGTGTCCTTAGAAATCACCGAGGTGGCCAATCCAGGCACCCGTTTGCGCCTGGAAGCTGCAGAAGACCCAGACACAGGATCGAACTCCATTGCAACCTATGAGCTCAGCCCCAGTGAACATTTTGCCTTGAGCATCAATGTCAGGGGGGATGGGGTCAAAATGCCTGAGATTGTCCTGGAAAAGCTGCTGGACAGGGAGAAGGCAGCTGTTCATCATCTGATTTTGACAGCCCTGGATAGTGGGAATCCTGTTCAGTCAGGAACTGCTCGGGTGACCGTCCATGTCTTGGATGCAAATGACAACCCCCCTGTATGTGAGCCACCTGTGTCAAAGGTTTATTTGCGGGAGAATGTCCAGGTGGGGACTGTTGTGACAAAGCTCAATGTTACTGACTTAGATGAAGGACCCAATGGAGAGGTGGAATATTTCTTCACGTCTAGCAAGAGCGCGCCTCTGAAGCTCCTGGACTTATTTAGCTTAGATCCCCAAACAGGGGAGATCAGGACCAAAGCTTTGTTGGATTATGAAGAAGCCAGTGCCTATGAGCTGTCCATCTATATTAAAGACAAGGGATCCCCTGCCATGGAGGGTCACTGCAACATCAGAGTAGAACTTATTGATGTCAATGACAACAGCCCAGAGATTATGCTGACTTCCCTGTCCAGCCCAGTGCAAGAGGATGCACCTCCTGGTACAGTCATTGCACTCATCCAGGCGAAGGACAATGACTCTGAGGAAAATGGGCAAGTTCACTTGGAGATTACACGGCACGTCCCATTTAAGCTGGTGGCGTCCTTTAAAGAGCATTATTCCCTAGTGACCAATGGCCCTTTGGATCGAGAGAAGGCAGCTGGATATAACATCACAATCAAAGCAACTGATTCTGGAATGCCTCAAAAATCCACCCAGAAAAACATCTTTATACAAGTGTCCGATGTCAATGACAACGCACCAACCTTCTCCATTCCTTCCTACACAGCCCACGTGGAGGAAAATATTTCTCCGGGGACTCTGGTTTTCTCCCTTTCAGCTTCTGACCCCGATGTGGGTGTCAACTCAAAGCTGTCTTATTCCATTGTGGACAACGGGAATCATGGTTTGCCTATCTCAACCTATTTTCACATCAACCAAGAGAACGGCAGTATATATACATCCAGAGTTCTTGATTATGAACAGGAAAAAGTATTTCAAGTTGCAGTGGAGGTGAAGGATTCGGGGTTCCCACCCTTAAGCAGCACTGCCACTCTTCATATGTTCATCGTGGATCAGAATGACAATGCCCCTGTGATTGTCCACCCACAGATTCTCAAGGGCTCTGCTTTCCACCAGTCAGTTCTCCTTCCGGTGGAACCTGGACACCTGGTGACTAAAGTGGTCGCTGTGGATGCTGACAGTGGCCATAATGCATGGCTTTCATACAGTTTGCTTCAGGAAGCAAATGAAGCCATTCCTTTCAAAGTGGAACGCCACTCAGGAGAGATCCGGGTTACTCGGGCATTAAGGGAGCCTGGGGTGTCTCACAGGTTGTTGGTGGAGGTGAGAGACAATGGGGTGCCGTCTCTCTCAGCCTCATTGGTTCTCGTGATCTCCTCAGAGGATAATGCTGTGCAGGACTTTTCCAAGTCCTTGGATCTTCTACCTAAATCGCCTTCCAGAGCCCCCAACTTAACCCTTTATCTTATCATCTCTCTGGTGGCCATCTCTCTGGTATCTTGTGTAATGATGATTGTGGTAGGAGCCAGGTGCTTCAAATCTGGTCTCTGTGTTCCCAACTGGTTCATATCACGCTGCTGTAGTAGGAGGACAGACCGGAAATCTACCATAAGTTTCACTGGGCACCCACACCCGGAAGGCTTTATCAGATACCTTGAAGTGGGTGGAGCTGGAGCTCAGCACTACAAGTCTTGTCTCTCTCCAATGTCTGAACAGGGAGAGTTCTTTTTTGTTAAACCTTTCAGTCATTCTACTACGGCAGAAAGCATTCTTGCCTTTGAGCAGGCAGGCAGTGTTTTGCAGAGTCCCTCTGATGGGGTAAGAGATAAACCAAAATGTCGCCTCCAAAGTCTGTTTGCAGCCTGTATTTAACACACACTTTGTTGTGGGCTTCCATCTGCTAGGTGTAATGAAGGTATAAATCACATTGATTGAGGGTGGTAGGGTGGATTCTGGATGGTCTACAGGGAAAATATTCTGTTTTTTTTTTTTTTTTACAAATAACGTGTATGTCATTTGCTTCAGTACCACTCACAGTTAAGCTGCTTTTCATGCTCAAAGTCTTTTGTGTTTAACAGGGAAGGAAGGTGGTGGCAAATGTCCACTTGGTTGACTGTACTTCCCACAACACTGCAGTTTTTGGGATAAATAGTTAAATCTACACCTGGACCAGCCTGGGTAGCTGGGTTTCTTTTCTGGTTGGGAGGTTGGGGGGGGGGAGGAAACTGCTTTGTACCAATTGTAAATGTATTGTTATGTCAGCATCAAAATATTTTATAAAACAGTCAAAGCAAAATCTGGAGCTTGTTTCCTGGAAGCTCACGGTCTACCTTTAGACCAGGGAGTGTGAAGGGGGAAGAAGGGGGAATGAATGGAAGCAGATGCAAATGCAGATGAGCTCTACTCAGATCTTTTTAATGCATATATAGCAGACACTGGGGACAGAAGGTCAGAACAGACCTGGACCCAGGCTTCATTTCATCTAGGGAGGAGAGATGGAAGCTTAGCTAAAGGGGTTGTGGAAGGGGTGGATTTTGAGCTGAATTCGAAGGAAGAAAGCAAAGTGGCAGTGCTTAGACGTATATGTTCCTTTGTTTGCTGTTCAAGATACTTAGAAGCACATCTGTTCACACAAATTCTATCTTATGCATCCTTTGGCACAATGGTTCCCAACCTGGGGGGTCGGGACCCCTTTGGGGGGTCGTATGACCATTTCCCAGGGGTCGCCATGAGCCAGTGAAGAAAAAGGCACAAACGGCTTGGGTCTGGAGGAGGAAGGGGGAGGAAGGGGGGAAGAGTGAGTTACAGCTTGATAGGTTGGAGGGGATGTCAGTCAATGGCACCAGAGGCTGCAATTGACTGAGGGTGAATGTAGATTAGGGTACCGCACTTCCTTGAGCAGCCGCTTTTCATTTTGCATCGCCTTATCTCCTCCCACGGTCACATGGTGTCTACAGCGGTTCAACAGTCCGCACTTCAGCGGTTGCTTAGCAATTGGCTTCCCCGTTCGCACTTGGCTGAACCACTTTAAACTATGACAGGGAAACGGCAGAAATGGGGGAAACCCAAAAAGGCAGTGTAGTATGTCCACAAATACAACCAAATCGCTTTAAAAGGGGGTGCAGGAACCGATTTAAAAAAACCAGCACGCCCAGTGGTCTTTGCAAGAAAAACTGACACAGGAGTCAAAAATGGGTGTGGTCAAGGGGGCTCGTCAGAAAAAGGGATTTGAAAAGCGGACAGTGATTTTTAAGGCAATTTGTTTTTAAGGAAAAGGTGTTTCAAATCTAAAGTGTGGGAGTGGTATGGCACCTGCAGCAGTGGCCTGCCCAAAGGGGGCTTGTGGTTTCTTCCAAGCAGGGCAAGGGGTCAGCACAACATGAGGAACTGTATTAAAGGGCCACGGCATTAGGAAGGTTGAGAGCCACTGCTTTAGTAGAAAGACCTGTGGATTCTAAAGGTCAAAGGGAGAGTGGGTCAAAGCATGAGGTCTGCTGACTTTACAAAGACACTGTCTTCTAGCCTTTCTCTCATTATTGGTTTTCTGTTGAACATTATCCATATTTACCACCAGTCCAAGATAGTAAACTTGTGTGTCATTTGGGAAAAGAATGCAACATCACTTACCAGAGCAAGTTCAAAAGACTGATTTCTAACCCTCCTAAGAGTGACATCTGTAAAATGGGCATGACAACTCATGATTTGATTTTCCTCAAACAGTAATTTTGAAGATCTTGTCATTTTGCCAATTAAAGGGAATTGTGATTTTAATGTTATGTTGCTTTGAGAACATTGCCAAAAAACAGTCTATAGAGCTTCAAAATAGATGAGATGAATAAATATGCAATTCTAGGGTACAACAGTAACTCTTTCAAACCCCACAAGAACAGTCCCATGTAGGACAATGGTCACAATTGTCTGGGAAGTTCTCTTGTGACAATCTCAGTGAAATGGGGCTTAATGAGCTCAGTTTGGATTGTGTCCCTTACATAGGAATAGCAAGAGTCAAAGACTGAATGATGTTGTATATTTTGGAATCAAAGCATCCCACAAAGTTAACCCACAGGCTAGGAAATAGTGGACCCTTATAGAAGAGGGCAGGCTCAGCTTATTTAAGTGGGGGAAACAGTAGCACATAATTTACATAGCAATTTTTAAAGCCCCAGAGTGAGTATGTGAAGAAGTAGAAGCACATTTCATTTTTGCTCCTTAATCTGAACAGCAGTATGAACACATGCGTGGAAATGAATGCCATAATTTGCGATGTGATATTTTGCTTTGATTGCTATGACTTCTTATTGTATATATATATATTTTCTTTAGCATGATTCTGTTTTTTGAGATTTAGAGGCAGAGCTTTAACTCCATTTCAGAAATCTCTAAATCTATATTTAGGATCTAAATTAACAGGTGCTATTTTCTGAACTTTTATTTTAAAGTAAATGACAGCTGCAGGTGCTCAAAATACATTTAAATGAATGTCTACATCCAGTTGTTTAAATTTAGGATGCAAGATTTGATTATTGTAACCTCCGTCTCACCAAATTGTAGAAATAATGAGGAAGTAACTGTATGAATGATAGCTAACTATAGGTCTTACAGTGTAGGAGGTGTCTGTGCAAATTTAGACAGCAGAGCTGTCTGTGTATATTTGTAATAAAAACAGAATATGTGTTGTTATCTTGTGTAGACACTGCCCCATTGTAGCTTTATCAGTTTGTTTTCAGAATTAAATAGGAGTATCCAGCTTCACTGAGCTCAGTGAGAGTCTGACACTTAATAGGATGCAAATTATACCTGTATACCCTGATTTTAAAGCTCATATCTATTACTTTGTGTTGAAGGAAGCACACATTTAAAAATAGTTGGCCAGTGTGCATGCCATGCCATTCTTATTAAGACAGAATTAAGGGAAGAGATTGATAGAAGAGTTGGTGTGCGCACAACATATCAAGACTGGCATGTGTCTTACCGGTGTTCACAAAGGGCCGTTCAAACACAATGTGTAGCAGTGCTTCATGAACTTCTTTACATAAAAGATTTCAATTGTTGTAATAACGCAACAGCCTGGATTGGAAGTAAAAATGGCTCAGTGTGGTCTGATATAGTACTACTGCATGTCTTCTGCTGTGTCTTCAGAAGAAATAGTTTTTGTTGTAAGAAATGAAAATTTCAGTCTCAGTAGGCAAAGAAGGATCACACATCTAGCAAAAGATTAAAGAACACTGAAGACATTAAAGCCAAATCCTATATAGGCTTGTGTAAGAAAAGATTGCATATTGAGGGAATTATATTACCATTTCTGATGTTGGCAGCAGAGTATATATCTCTTAGTACCAATTAATTCTGCCCCCTTCCCCCGCTAATTATTCCTGATGTTCCGGTGTTCTCTGGTTTAAATGATGCCCCTTCAAGCTTATTTCATGCTTCATTTATTTCACAGTATAGTTTCTGGGTGTCTTATCTTTGGAAGATTAAAGAATTTTCTCATCGTGCTCAATAATTCTTATTTGAAAGTCGTTTAGAACAGGTCAAAGCGTGCTCTGCCTGTCTGTATTTTGTAGTTAAATCTGAGTAACAACCTATTATTGGGCATTTTACATGTAATAATCTTGGTTTGTCTTATATAGCCCTCTGTGCATGTTTGCCTTGTGTGTGTAGAGGAATGGATGAGTGTCAGAAGTGCTCACAGAACCCTTTTCAGACCTTCACACTCAATATGCTAAGCTCTAAAAGGGCACCCAGGAGAGTGGCAGGGATGTTTTGGGATGGAGCTTACATGCATACCCATACCCCATTGCCCACTTTAACCTGGCACTTCAGCCCTACATAAGTATGTATTTTCACCCTGCAATGGTAGAGAATCAAATGTCTTTTAATATGGAGATAAAAGTATTAATCCCCCCCTTTGTTTCTCTTGTAGCAAGCACAACCTAACACAGACTGGCGTTTCTCTCAGACACAGAGACCAGGAACTAGTGGGTGAGTTGCTTCTTTCTACAGTATATTGATATATGTTTATCTGCAATTTGAGCATCAGTGGTCTTGCTCTATGCTGTTACCCCAAAATGACATAAAAGAGAGGGTCGTGTGAGTTTGGTGTGTTAAATGGCTTACTGAACATTTGGGTTTCATATGTACTTATGAGTACATACCCATGCATGAGATTTCTGGGGGTAGGGATGTTCCTTGCTATTTGTGTTGTTGTTCATTTTTATACTTGATAGGTCAGACTATCTCTTGTCAAGAAAAAGGCAACTGAAGTTGAATTGCTATTTTATTGGTTGGCTGCTGGCCAGAGGTGGGGTTGAGGGCACTCTATATGCCTCCCACAAATAAGCAAAAGTCAGCAAGTAAAATTTAATGGCATGTGGCTAAATGTTATCACCTGCTGGTGTACTGCCACAGTTCCAAAAGTTGGAAGCTCTGTAATGATGGGGATGGATATGAAAGCTTAGCTTGCTATTCATTAGCTCCTGAAAGGTAAAAACTGGTGCTTTCTGTGATAGCTGTGGGGAAAAACTGAAGAGCCTCTGTAATTGCAAGTAGTGGTGCCAAAACTAATCAACACCTTGAAAAGTCTTTTGCACATCTGCCACTGATGTGTCATCCTCTGAGAAAGCAAGCTGTAACTTATCAGAAGATTCTGCCATGACAAAGGCATTCAATTTAATAGATGCTACAAGATTTTGTCATTTTTGTTCGTATGGCCCAACGACAACTTTTTTGAAAATTGTTGGCCTAACTATATTGTCCAAAAGACATCAGCCACTTAGAATGTGAATAACCACAGCATGGGAAGAACATGCCAAACAAAAAGTACTCGGTAGAACAGAATCTAGCATCTTCCAGAGTTTGAAGTGTTGCGTGTACACATTCTTCTCATAATACCTGCAACAGCTTCTTAAAGTAGGCTTTAAACCTTTTTAAGGCGGAGGCCCTAAAGGTCCGCTGGAGAATCAGTGGCACAAGTGAGCTTAGACTCAGAAATGCCTTCACTGTACCTTATCAGACATTCACCAGGATCTTTCCCACAAGGCAACTGGTGGCAGAAGGGCCTTTGGAAGAAGAGGGGCAAATTTGCCTTCCCCCCTGCTTGCCTCCCTCCCTCTCTTGCTTCTGGAATCTTGCCTTCATGGCAGCTGCCGGTAAATTGCCTTATGGGGGAAATTGTGTTATATGTCCAGTCAAATCAGATCTTGGCATCTTCTTCACTTGCCTAGGTCTCTCCCATTCTGGAAATCTTTCACATAATGAGATAATGGGAGATTATGACTTCACATGTAGGAACAATACACCTTTCCATGACAAGTCTGCATTTAGAGGGTTTTAAAGCTGTCAGTAGTGTATAAGGTGAGTGACAGCACTTTACTTACAAACACAATACTAGATACTCCCCACAGCAATTTTAGACTGTCCAGAAAAGAAACCTAAGAGTGGATATGATTTATTTTATCATCCTGATCAGGAAATGAGAGAATGCAGTGCTGACACTAGAAAACTGACCTGCACCTATAGCAGTTCTGTCCTTGTCTCTCCCCATAGTTCATAAATGTGCTCTAAACTGCACAATATTTCTATATAAAAATTGACAGGTAAAAGACAGACTATTTAAGAGGGATAGTTTAAGCTGGAAAAGGAGATAAACAGTGCCTGCATCATATTTGAGGTGCTGCTTCCAGTTGTCAAGGCTCTTCCCAATTATACAAATATGTTGTTTTGATGAAAGGGTTTTTGCCTACAGAGTTTATTCTTGTCATATACTGTAGCTATTTAAGTGTCTGAAACCTTGCCAGGAAAAAGATGGCAGCTCTGATCCAAAGTGAAGTGAATATTAAGTGTAGCCGTCGCTGAATGCTTGCCTGTTTGTGCCTAGGCTAGAAGCTTCATCCAAAAAATAAAATCAGCAAGAATGCTTACTGGCTCTGCAGTAGAGCTACTAACTTTTAAAGCAGAGTGGTTTAGGTCTTCTTTAACAGATAAGTTGCAGCCAAGGTAGAGCTGAGAAAATTTAATTGCATATTAAGAAAAGTTCATCTGCTGATTTCTTCAGGTGATACTTTTACTAATGGTACAAGAGCAGGCCAATTGGCAGTCTTATTCTATAATAACCTCCAACATTTGTATGAGCTTTTTAAAAAGTTGCTTAATTTCCCTTTTCAACTTACTCTACATGTCCTTATTCTGCCTGTTCAGTAAAAGTTCTAGAATAAATTAGGGACATGATGTCCTTGCAGTATTTCTTGTTCCAAATGATTTTCCAAGTCCATTGAGACATTCCCTTGTACTACCAAGATTTCCCAGCTACCCACAAAAATGAGGAAAAGGGTCTCATTCTCTCCATCTTTCTTTAAATTTCTTTTCCTGTCCTTTTATTTTATCACCTATGCTCTTGCATATAAAACTGTCAAGTGGAGGGGGAGTTGGATTCAATTTTTCAGCTTTAAATTGGTGTCCAAAAAAAGCATATTTTCTGGTATATATGAGTAGTTAGTGATCTCACTAACCCTGCATGAGCTGTCATGGTATCAATATTGCTTTGTGCCTAGACTGCTTTAGGTTATGGCCATCTAGCAATAAAAGACATTCTTCCTCTCATGATTTCATCAGCCAGGAGTAGCTGACATTTGATTTCCCTTCAATGATACTTTGACTCATATGAATATGTAAAATTAATTCTGCGAAATGATCCTAACCTAAAAATTGTGAGAAAACTTTTCAAATAGAAAATATTAGTGGCTTGTGGGATAGACACAGAACACCAATTGCTAGATGAAGAAATTGTATTATGTTCAAAATAACTCTCCACATATCATCTTGGGCAATATGTCAATATTTACAATGATATATGTTGGTAGCCATATATGGGTTATTGACCTTGTATACTTCAGCAATCCTGCACTTTGGAAGCATTAATTGCACTTTTACAGAACTTAGAACCCACAGTTCTTACCTGGCACCTACAATTATATCTCTAGGTGTCGGACAAATACCTTCTTATATTCCCAGTTTTAAGTTCCAATTGATGTTCATGTCTGATTCTTTTTAGTACCAGTTTTACTGATAACATCTATTTTACTGATTATTGCCATTCTGTGGAAAAGGATTTTAATTGAAAGTCTATAATCGATGACAGAATAGAAGTGTTTTAAATACAGAGAAGTTAACAATGAGCTCTCTGTTGAGGTATTGGCTTCAATAGGTACACAATCATGCTGAAGCATGACTCACACTATGTCAGTTCAAAGTAGTCTACATGGAGTTTTGATTCTGAACACATCTTTGAGTGCTAACTAGGATGAACCTTTTCAACCCTGCATGCACTTTAAACCACTATAAGATATCAACAGTTTCCAGCACTCTTAATCCCTTGCCTGTAGTCATAGGATAAAAGTACACATTGTTTTAATTGGGTGTTTCTGACCTTGGGTTCATAGTGATGTAGATCAGTTGTGTGGGATCTCAGTTGAGATGCTAGTGAGGAAAGAAGGATACTTTAACACACACACACACACACACACACACACACACACACACACACACACACATGGTATTCCCTGTCTGGACTCCTTGTCTGGACTTAGACCTCCACACGTACAATTTGCATTATCAGAAAAGAACAATTCAAAGCAATTGTGCCTTTGGGGGGGGGGGCAAAGCAACTTTGAGCATGGAAGTGACAATCTGAATCAGAACCATGCTCTTAGGACAGAAGCACAACAACAACAACCCCACCCCAATGCTAAAGTCCATTGGCTTGTGGTTCCTCTGCTAATAATTTGTGGGGGGAATAGCCTTGCATGCAAGACCAGAACTTCACCAACTTGGTTCAACCATTATTCTTGGGGGAATAAGATCTAAAGATAAGCGATCACCTAAATGACTGGTTACTATATAGTTTGTAGAAACGCCAGTATTTTTACTGGGGTCCCAGTGGGACTTGAATAGGTTTCCAAAGGCCAAAAATGAAGTGTGTGTTTCTTCCTCTGTGTTATGGGGTCAGTGATAAAGACAGTGTTATCCACTGTTACAGAGTCACATAGGTGTTCAAAATAAAGAGGAGGTGTGCTGGGGCAGTAGTGTGGGGACAGTTGGTAATCCTACCTGTTTGTAATCTTCTGGGATCTGTTCTGTCTCTAATCTGAAGTAGGATCTCATTACCTACAGCTTAGGACAGCAGTGCTATCTGTTTTTTGGGGTGGGGGGCAGGGGGGAATTTGCCAGCAGCTCAGGAACGGTTAGTTGGCCTGGACAGAGACTACCACCTATGTGCCATTAAATATTGGGTATGGATTTGGTGGTGGTGTGTTCATTAGAGGCCACTTTTCCTGCTGAACTTGTTCCTGCATCTTTAATAATAGATAGCCCTTCTGTTGGCATGAAGGAAAAATAATGATGGAAATTCCTGGTGAAACATTTCTTTCTGCCAAGCTAAATGCTAAAGGCATACAGTCAGCTATTTCTTTAAGGTAGCAGCCCACTCCCCTCCACACAACTGATTTAGAAAGAAAAAATACAAATTAATGCTAGCTTCTTGAAATCAGATGACTAGTCGTAATATGTATTATTAATTAATACTTTAGTTCAAAAAATGTTCATGTGGGGCAAGGAACTAAATGGATGCTGGTAAATATAGTTAACACGGTCAAGTCATGTTAAAAAGGACAACAAAACAACACATCCCAGCATACCAGAGTCCTGTGGTATTGCCAGTTAATTGCTGAGGAGCAGAGGTGCCACTTCTTCTTATTTGCCTTCAATAATAACTTGACACTAGAACTCCTCGTTTTTCCAACCAGTTTTTGTAGCTCCACAGATATTAGCATCTATTGATTTCTGCATATCTAGCAAGTGAGACTTTTCTTATAATTGACTTTTGCTTAGGAAGTGTTTCAAACATTCAAGTTCTGTATGCCAACCTGAGGTAGAGCCAAGGGTAGGGTTGCTGTAGCATGTTCATCGGGAAGAAAGGCTTCTCTGGTGCTTGGAAAGAGCTGCCCATTAAGTCATGGATCTGTCCCAAACATCTGAAATTGCCTCTTCTATGTCATTACTTTACTGTTCACTGTCTCTTCTCATCATCCATAAACTTCAGTTTTTCCGGCTGACATTAATCTGATAGATAATAATCCTTTTCCACTGATACTTCTAAACTACACTAGAATGCATTTAATGTCACTCTTCAATATAAATATTTTCAAAGTAGTTCACAATGAGAAAAAGCCAACAATAAATATGCTTAGTCAATGAAAGTGTGTTTATATATTCCCATTCAGTTTTCACAGAAGCAATCAGAACAATGTCTCCTCTCACAATAATATAATAATTCTCCTATTCCTCCTGTCCCAAGTGGAAGAGCAGATCATTTCAGCAAGTAGCTGTTTCCTTTTCCTTGGCATGGCTTACAATATGAAGAAAGTATAAGAGGACAATAATCTTTCTGTGTTGCTTGCCCAACATCTGCAAATCAGCGAGAGCAGAATTTTGAATATATGCCACAAGTACAGGCATTCACTTCCCCTGCAGCTGGTGGCCTTTCTTCTTTTAAGCATGCTAAGCTTCCTCAGAAGAGCTAATCCAGTTCTGTGAAATCATCTAGCTACTAGACGCCATCACCTTTGGATCTCCATGTCTTCATGTCATTACCAAGCAAGAAACATGTACTACCTACCACACCAGGTCTACCTGCTACCACTCAGGCTTCCTCTCTTGTCTTGCCTTTAAACAATTAGTATTTTAAAGGAGGGAAAGAGAATAATTGCTTTTTTAAAAAAAATGCTCTAAAGATCTGCTGGATCTGAGCTTGGGAGCAAAATTCCTCACTGTGCTTCCTTGACCGGAGCATGACACCAAAATCCATAGGGTCCCTTCTAGCCTTATAGTTCTAAAACAACAACAACGGTGACTGAAATATGCTGTCACTTAATCAGCAGCCATTCCATTTCAGTCAAGATGAACTGGTTTTCCAGAGTTTATACCCTGGGGGGGGGTGGGAACCATACTCTCCTCACCTCTGGATTTTTCAGGAAGGAGCAACATATGGCTGTTGTCTGGTTGATGAAGAAACCAAAATCCCAATGAAAGTTGAGGGAAGAGGGTGGCAGCAGAGTATGGAATCTATCGCTTTGTTTTAAATGGAATTCTGTATTTTTATGTTGATCTGAGGTGTGCTTTGGGGACAAACAGAAGCAAAGAAGGCTCTCTGATAGCTAGTTGGCTTGCTTTTCTGTGTGATGCCGCCTTTCAGAGTTTCAGACTAATACGGTCAGCTCCATCTGACAGCAAATGTCTAGGCAAAAATGTTTCTCTGTAGCAGCTGAGGAGTCTTTTAACTGAGGTTTCTGCATGCAGGCATGTCCTCCAGTCTCAAATTCTCACCTAAGCTGCCCCTTCCCCCTTCCTGTCCCCCCCCCCACAAAAAAATAAAACCCTCTGAGACTAACAGACTCCAGAAACATGCAGTAGAGCTATATAGTGGTTTAATGGAAGAAGTATTTGTGATGCAATTCAATGTAATACACACAAAGTGCGTTGCCATGGAAACTGCCAGTGTGCTAGAGGTAAGAGGGCCTAGTCTCTGAAAGATGCTGAGCTGTGCTAGCTAGTGCTGCTAAATAGGAAGGCATTTTTTTAAGAAATCAGGATATTATTTATTCCAGAACAGTAATCAGTTTCTCTTTTTTATCCTCTTTCACACAATATGGCAGAGATAGGAAGATAATCTTATATTTGATGTTACAGTGTCATGTGTATGACAGCCTGGCACTCGATCTTTCCTGATTTATTCTGTCTCCTGCCTAATCTGCATGCATATGTTATAGTCTGTCTGTCTGTCTGTCTGTCTGTCTGTCTGTCTGTCTGTCTGTCTGTCTCTCTCTCTCTCTCTCTCTCTCTCTCTCTCTCTGAAACCCTTTTCTACTCTTCCCTCTCTCTCCACTAACAAAGAAGGAGAACTTCACTTACAATTTTAAAACAATGGGACATGGGCAGGGTGCAGATCATATGTAGAATCACTTTCTAATATGTATCCTGAAAATCTTAGCAGATTTTGATTTCCTGTGCTGGTCTTTTTGAACATGATTAAGCTGCCCAGTATTATTTTAAGCAGTTCTAACCCAGGTTGATGGTTTAGTTTAGTTTACCATTTTTATTGGCCTCATGTAATCCACTCCAGGAGTTTCAGCAGCTGCTATCAGGGTAAAAACAAAGAATCTAAATAAAGAGCAAGCTGTCCCTCACAAGTGGCATTCTGTTTTTCAGTTCAAGCTTCACTAAAATAATCTGGATGGGGGAGGGGGTAATTGGCAAAAAATAATCTCTCTTTTGTTTTAATTTGAATATGTTTTCCCATAAAAGAGTTCTAAAAAGATTGCAACTTTTTGATTATATACTCTTTGAATTTTTCTCAATTTTGTAACCCACATGAGGTACATAGTATACTACCCACAGGGGAATGGTGTTTTTGTTAGCATTAGATATAGATAACCTTGAGAATACAAAGATTCTAACATTCCATAGCCCAGTTTACACAAGATTAAACAATATATTGCTGTGAGTCCTTGGGAGATAGGAATATGTAAAAAAAAATACTTGCTTTGTTTATTGGTCTCTCAAAGCAATTTGTTTTGTTTTGTCTTCATTTCATGCAGCTCTCTAGCGTTTGTTTTCTTAATGCTAGATATGACTACCTCCTCTGGGTAGAGATACTGCAGGCAGAAGCTGAACACTTGTCTTTTCCACATTTGGCTGTGATCAGTCCAAACAAGTTGTAGAACTGTAAATTTTAGTATAGTGTCACTAATGCTGCCCCCCCCCATGACTTTTTCATAACCAACCTTCAATATTTCACAGATGAAAACAGGAACAGTCATATGCCTGACATTGCTAGGGGCTAGAGATGGGCACGACTCAGAAAAAAACCTTCGTTTTCGTTTTCGTTTTCGGCTAGGGTCCGATTCGTTTCGTTTCCGTTTTTCGCGAAAATTCGCAAAAATTAGTCGGTTCGTTTTTTCGTTTTTTCGTTGTCGTTAGTACTGGTTGGGGGGGGTAGCGGGCTCCTGGAGGCAGCTGCAGGAGTCAGCCAGAGCCACAAGTGACGGACTGGCAGACTCTTTGCACATGCTGCGTTTCACATACTTGTATGTAGTGTAATGCAAGTAGATCTGGCTTAGGATTAAGATGGGTTAGCAGTGCACAAGAGCTAGGGTTAGGCTAGTGACGGGTGAGGTTAGGGTGAGTATTGGGGTGCACCTCTGGGTGCCTCTCTGACCCACTTAGAAGGACAGTGTACTGGTGTATGGGTTAGGCTTAGGCTTAGGGTTCAGGTTCGGGCTACGATTAGTGGGCTGTTTATGCCCGATTGGCACATCCCAGAAGTCTCTGTGGTCAACCTGGCCAAGTGGCCTTGCGATTGGTGGAAAATTTGCATGTTGCACTCTCATGGGCGAGCCCATCATTGCGAATGCACAGGTGTAAAAAAATAAAATGAAATGAAATAAAATAAAATCAACGGAGACGTTTTTTTGCAAGACAAACCCACTGCTGCTACTGTAAAAATTCAAGCATTTAAAATAGCTAATTTTCGCATGTTTCTGTGGTGCTTTGGTGGGGTTTTGGACCACGATTTAAAAAAAATATTGTGGTCGGCATTTTGGATCCCCCCGCCCGCACACCGCATGGCAAAGGCAGACGAGACGATCCCCCCCCCCGCCTGGTACCAGCAGCGCAGCAGTAGCAGTAGCCAAGGAGAGGGGGGCGAGGAAACCCCCACCCCCCAAAAAAACCACCCTTCTGGCCTGGTAGGTGCCCTCAGACAGTTTTCGCCTGCTTTTAGGGCCGGGAATCGGGGTTTTTTTACTTTTAAAAACTTTTTTTCTGTGCCGCTTGGCATTGCGTGATCGCGTGACGTCACGCAAGTAACGAGCACGACAAATCAGACCAAAATTGTTCGTTCGTCGGTTCGAGCTCGAAGTCTGGGGCAGTAATTCCCGTTACCGTTTCCGTAGAGTAACGGAACCGACTAACGGAAACGGAAACGGGAATACCGCTAAGTCGTGCCCATCTCTACTAGGGGCAGATCCAGCAACAGAACAGTGTGGCTTAGCAGAAAGTGAAAGGACCAGTGCAGTTTTTAAATACACTATTTTTAAATATACAGTACTACAACTCAGAAGCAAAAACACACAAAGTGCTGGAAATCAGATGGCTTCAAGGCAAGCTCAATACAGATAGCCATTTAGTTATATCATTTGGAAGGGCTTGATCCCTTTTTACCAATGAGAAAAACCAAGCACAGCAAGAAATAACGACAAGATGGGTAGGTTTACCCACCCACCTCCATCTCAGACTACCCAACAGTAAAGACTGGTAGCTGTGCACAACTAGCCCCTATTGCCACCTTTCCCATGGTGCCTTTTGTAGTAAAGCCCTCTCAAAGAGGTATCTGGGCTGGACAGATCTCCAGAAAGCTGGATCATCTGCTCTTTGCAGCTGGTGTGACTCTCCAAGTAGCCCACACACCATCTGCCTATTAAGGTCCTCCAAGAGAGGGATTGGTTGAATGGCTGCAGTAGATGTGTGGCAGCTGCAGGGGCTGGAGGGACATCATGTTAGAGCTTGAAGCAGGGACTGCATGATTACAATGTATTGCACATGTTGAAATCAAATTACATTTTAAAAAAACATTGATCACCACCTTATCACCAGAAAATTACATCCCCGAAACATAAATATTACATTCCCTTCCTCCTAAGAACTCTAGTACACTCTCTCCTTACTTTCCATCAACCCCTTCCCCCAAACACACAAACACATACACAAAGTCTTCATTATTGGGTTCTACCTAATGTAACAGGAAATTAAGTATGGAGAGGTAGTGTTGGATAAGACCTAACAAGATTTATAGTCATGGTGCTGCAACTTCCAAATTTACATTTTAGCAATGAGTACCAATGGAACAAACCAGAACACTGCTTCACTCCCACCACCTTTGGCTCATGGATGGTCCTAGAGAAGTAGGTTTATAGAAGGAAGAATCCAGACAGCAATTTCATGCCACTTTCTTTGCTTGTATCTGAATGCACTTAAATTTGTGTGATTAGAAATGGCTACTGCCAGCCCCTCATAATCTGAAGGGTGAAAAGAAGAGAGAGAGATTTTAGTACAGATTTAGTAGAAAAATCTTTTGTGATCATGCCCTCACCCTCATGTATAGCTATCATAGGCATGTGCATGTGAAACCTCAACCCTTTTGCGGGGGGGACATATTTAAGTCATTTAATGCAAGAGGTAATTTTCCTTAGGCAAGACTAAGAAGTATTTCTGATCATTCCAAATTAGGACTAGGGCAATGGAAGTGTTTTGTACAGATTTATCATTTGTTTATAATAGACTTTGCTAACCTGTAAGGTTTATTATAGTTTCCTCAATCTGATGTTAATCTACAACTCCCATGATCACCAGTGATATATGCTAATTTCTGAAGGATATATAAACTCACGTTTGCTTGATGCTTTTTCCAGGGGCGAAGTTCTTTGAACCTGATATTTAATAAGAATTTAACTTCCTCCTTGGATTATTCTCCAGTTAAAGCTGTGCAACTGCTGCCTCTTTCCGTTTCCTTTTCCCCCTTACAGTACTGTCTCCTATAGGTATTGCTTCAATATCCGTAAACTCTGGGTGAAACTTAGTATAATTGCTGGATGTGGGTATATAAAATATTATAATAGTAGTGACCTAAAAGATGTTGTACAACCATCAAACAGCAACATGAGTGTTGGCTGTCATGTGAAGTATATACTTTTCAATTATGCTTTACAGGCTTCTAAGATATTGCAATCTTAGTAAATGCCCAGTGATCAGGGTATTTTTCAGCATACTTCAGCTTATTAAAACAAGAGCCCTATGTGCAGTTATCAAGGGGCATTGGATACTACGAAAGTTACATCTGGGGAAATATCTCTAAGGTTATACTGCAAAAAATAGCTGAAAGATAGCATGGATGGTTGGAAAATCTGTCCTTACAGGAATACTTTTCTGAAAGCAAGTCTTATTGAAATCAGTGAGGACTAAGTTTGGAGTTTACCAAATAGGATCAGGCTATAAATTACCACAAGAAGTAGAGGAAAAAATGTTGCCAAAATTAAGAGTTTCACTATAGGTTGAAACATACACACTATACAGTGATTTTATGGCTCAATACATTTGCTTTAGTGCTGCCATTTTGAGAGAGAATGTTGCTAATCTTTTTGGGTCCTCTTCACCATATTTGTTTTTTATATTATCTTAGTCAGGAAGACCTCTTGCAAAATGGGGATTTTGCTACAAAAGAGATGGTTGTCTTGTACTAGGGCAACATGTCTCTTACGTTTAAAAGCTGTAATATGAAAGCATAGTCTTCATATAGGGCAGGGGTGCCCAAACTTTTTGTAAGGAGGGCCAGATTTGATGGCTGAGAATGTGTCAGGGGCCAGTTGCTCCCCGACCCTGCCACCCCACTGCAAGCCCCACCCACTGACCCCTTGCAACCCCACCCACAGGAAGGAAGATGGGGACCAAGGGAGGGAGGGAGGAAGGTGGAAACCAAGAGAGGAAGGAAGGAAGGAAGGTGGGGACCAAAGGAAGCACAGGGAGCCGTGGCCACAGGTTGCCCCTTGGAAGAGGTGATCTGTGCGACCTTGCACCCCCCCCCCCAG
>JAHTLZ010000157.1:776563-796864 GCA_023846285.1 Phrynocephalus versicolor | reverse complement strand
GCTCCTTGGTGGTGACAGAGGCCCGCTGGCCTGCCCACCCCCACACATTCCCCTGCAGTGCTGGTGGCGGCAGACCACCCGTCTGCCCAGCCCCTCAAGCTTCCCAGCAGTGTCAGTGTCGGCAGAATATTTTTTTAAAAAAAAACATGGGGTGAAGGAGGGGGAGGGAGGGGTGGGCCAGCCAGCCGCGGGCCATTCAGAATGGCCTGAGGGGCTGGATTTGCCCCCCCCCCCCCCGGGCGGGACTTGGGGCGGGCGTGATATATGGTTTCCATAACCCGTCTGGTTTTTGTACCTCTACAAAGCTTCTATTGTTACTCACTATAGGCAGAATATCCACTACATATCCTCAAATGCATACTCATTCTTCATATGATCCCAGGCAGTGCTTGGTAAATAAATAATGAAAAAAGATGCCAGGGCTTACCATCTTGGACAATGGCTAAATTAAGTCTGCAAACAGTTTGTTTACATTTTTAAGTTTGCCAGCTCAGTCAGGCAAAGTTTTGTTAGCAAGTTTTAGTCAGCGTCCTTTCCCCCTCACAAAAGCTCAGTGATACTCGGAAGCTTGAACACATTTTCAGGGGCAAGGGTATCAAGAATAAAATTGAACCCATCTGTCAAAGGGGAGACTAAGTTGACAAAAGCAAAGGCTAAATCTCCTTTAAGGTACTGTAGGATTCTTTGTTGTTTTAACAGTTGTGGACCCCAGAGAAAGACAATGCTTTTCCTCACATAGGCTGACTTGCACAACTACTCTATTTAATAAATATATAGGAACCCAGCTGTTTTCCTTTGCAGCAGATGCAACAAATATTTCCTGGCAAAAAGGACATTCATTTATACTTTGCTGTTTTAATTAGGAGGAATAAACCATACTTCATAAGAAAGCATCACATCCATTGTTAATACTCGCTCTGTCTTTACTGTATTTCTTTTAACATTTCCTTTGTTTTGTTTTCTCCTTTAGGTCTCAGAATGGCGATGAAAATGGAACTTGGCCAAACAACCAGTTTGATACCGAAATGCTTCAAGCCATGATCCTTGCATCAGCAAATGGTCAGTTTTCACAAATAATATAATACCAACTTGGGTACTTTCAGCTCTACAAAGAGCATTTGGTGCACGTTATTTGGAAATTAAGTACAAAATGCCTGTATTATAAAAGATTCGGGTTAAGAGGCCAAAAAAAGCGGAAGCTGCTACCTTTCATGTGCTTCTTAAATAAAATTTTCTTTTATGTACTTTTGTTTGTCACCATACAAAACTACATAGCAGTGGAAAGCATAACTGATATGCAGCACTTTTAGAACAAAGGCCTTTTTTGATTTGTAAACAAAATTGAAGAGACTTTGCATTTCAGGCAAAAAATGCTTGGAAAATATAGACAAGATTTTTTTCAGGATCAGTTTTAAATAGCTGAGGGTCCAGATTCAGATCATTATCACATTTTTGCCTTTGACCTAAAATAAAGCTTCTTATTAAGTAGTCCAAGCAAAGGGTTGCCAATATTAATCAAGCATACTAGCAGGTGTTTTGTTGTTGTTGTTTTTGAAATTGAAACATATATTCTAATGTTGTAAACAAGAACAGGGAAAATGTGGCAGTTCATATTTGCTTTGAAATACATCTTTGTAAATATAGCCTGGGGAGATGTGTGTTTATCATCATCTACCATCCACTAATTTAAGTTTGTTGGTTCACAAATAGAAGGGTATTTCCAAGAATCCTTGATTCCCCAATGGGAAGGCAAACAATCCAGCATTCAGTTCTAAAAAGACCCTTGGGTCAGAGGAAAGTCTGTCTTCTCAGTTGAGTAGTCACATGAATTACAACCTCTTTACAGTCCATTTACAATAAGGACTTGCTAAGAACTTCAGTGACATCTTACTCAAGCCTTCATTATTTAAATATTCCAGATGTTCATAAAATTGGATGTTCATTAGCCATTACTAGGTAACATTGAGCGCTTTTACAACACCTCTAAAATGTGCTGGCAACTTAAATTCAGACCAGATATCGTGCGGTTTTGTTCTGCTTCCTGTGTTCCCACCCTTCCGCACTCCATTGCTCCTGTCTGCGGTGGGGGGAGGGAGAAAAAAAGGGAGAAAAAATGCAGGCTCACCTCCGCTCACCTCTGTCTGCCATTGCAGCCCCGTAGGGATTCCTGTTTATTAAAGGGGTGGCGGGGACAACAAAAACAAACAGAAGGCAAGCAGAGCCTGGCATCCACAGCTTTAGAATCCGCATCAGAAATTTTTTTACCTCCAGAGACCAGGTACTTGTAAAATGCACTGGGGCACACTTAGGTGGGCGTGATCGTACTTAATTTTTTTTAAAGTCTGCAGCTGGTGGGAAAACAATTTTAAGCTCCACATCTGGGAGCCCTTTGCATCGGATTTTAGGGGTCATGTAAAAGCAGCCAGCCTTTGTTTCTGGATCAGGCTACTTAAAATAATTCTCACTGGTTTCACTGGGGCTTTTTCTTGGGGAAATTTGCAGAATTAGAAATTACTCATGAGTGTTGCATATGATGTCTTCTGTAAAGAGTATGTGAGGAATGCCAGTTATCATTTTATCTTCTTGCTGATATGATGTCTCTCAAGATAAGGACTGCTTCTTCAGAAATTCTTTAAAGAAGTGAACTTTGGAATAACTTTTTAGAATTTTGGGAGATATGTTTAATTGATTAAGCTTGGGACTATTGATTAAGGTAGAATAGTTGTATCCAAGACGGGTCTAAAACTGCTCATGAGATAAGTCTCTTTGCAGTGCCAGTTTAAAGCTCTCTTTGGGCTGCACTCCATTTTGGAAAACCATGACCAAGAAAAACCAGCCTTTGGGAGCCAGGGTTTTAGGAATTCTTATTTACTTCTTTATTTATAGTGAATATTTTTACCCCGCCTTTTTCCTTCAAAAAGGACCCAAGGCAGCTTATGATAATGAGAGACAATATACAGCCCAGAACATTCAAAACATATTCAAGTTAAGAAAAGGGAATTAGAAGAGACATCTTACAATATTAAAATGTAACATTAAATATGGAATGTGGATGAAAGCTGGACAGGGATTGGCTGATGCTGTGCATGCAGTTCAGATAGAGCTGCACCATCTTGTAACAGATGGTGTCAGATGGGCAGTAGAGAAATTCAATAAATAAATAAATAAATAAATAAATAAAAGTTAAGTGATAATAAATCCAGGCATAGGTTCATAAATCACCAAGGCCTGATGCAAAATGTTTGCAGGGCGATACTCCATCAGAAAAATCATCTGCTTCTTAGAGACTTTTCATGACCTTACTGTAGTGCTTTTGCTGATGATACATGCTAGAGATGGGCATGACTAGGGAAAATGACATTTTCGAGTTGTCGTGTGTCGGAGGCGGCCCGTGTCGGCTCGTTTCCATTTTTCGCGAAACTTCGCAAACTTCTCTGGGGTGGGTGCCTCCGCTGGCCCGCTATAAAGGGAAGCGGGCTCCTGGAGGCACCTCTTTTTTTTTGGGGGGGTGCCTCCTGTCCTCACCCGCTAGGAAGGGAAAGCAGGCTCCTGGAGACCCCTCATGGCATGGGGGTCTCCTCTCCTCACCTGCTGCTGCAAAAGGGCATGCATAGCCATATGGATATGCATACCAGTTGCAGACTATGAGACCAGTCAGTGTGCACTGGCAGAACCCAGAGCCATAGGGTGATGCCTAAGGCTCTCGCACCCGCTGTGTCTCACAAAGAAGGGAATCGTACTTGCGTACAGTGCAATGCAAGTAGATCTGACTTAGGGGACAGCAGCTTAGCGCAAGGGCTAGGGTTAGGCTAGTTACTGGTGAGGTTAGGGTGGGGTAGTGGGGTGCACCTCTGGGTGCCTCTCTGACCCACTAAAAGGACAGTGTACTGTGGCGTATGGGTAAGGAATCAAGGATTAGGGTTAGGGTTAGGGGGCTAGGGCAGGGTTTAGTGGGCTTTTTGGCACATCCCAGAAGTCTCAGTGGCCAAGTGGCCATGCGATTGGTGGGATGGCTCCAAAAATTTGCATGGTCCACTCCCACATGGCCACTTGGCCAGCCCATCATTGCACAGGTGTAAATAAAATAAAATAAAATAAAATCAATGGAGAGAGGACAGAGGAGGAGACATTTTGTTGCAAGAAAAACCCACTGCTACTGTAAAAATTCTGGCACTTTTAGCATAGCAATTAGCAAATTCCGCATGTTTCTGTGGTGCTTGTGTGTTTTTGGACCACGATTTCAAAAAAAAATATTGCGGTCGCCGTCCCATTTTGGATCCCCCGCCCGCACCGCATGGCATGGTGACTCGAGTCCGGCTGCCCAGGACAGGAGAGGGGGGAGGCTGGGACCCCCCCCCCCCAGAAACCACCCCTCTGGTAGGTGCACTCTGCAGGCATATTTTCGCCTGCTTTTTGGCCCGGGAATGGGGGGGAGTTTTAAAACTTTTTTTCTGTGCCGCTTCCGCTTGAATTGCGGGCGGCGGCCGGCGGCGACTTTGGCAGGACGACGAGGATGCCCGCCCCCAGTGCAGCCCAGGGACAGGAGGGACAGGAGGAGAGGGGGGAGGCCGGGGACCCCCCTCCAGAAACCACCCCTCTGGTAGGTGCCCTGAGCCCTCACTCAGGCAGGCATATTTTCGCCTGCTTTTTGGGCGGGAATTTGTTTTTTTAAATTTATTTTAAAAACTTTTTTTCTGTGCCGCTTGGCATCGCGGGATCGCCGAGATGCCAGGAACGACAACGACAAATCAGACCCTCGTAACGGAAACGAGAAATGGAAACGGGAATTCCGCTAAGTCGTGGCCATCTCTAATACATGCCTTCATGGCAATGTATCACATTTTTGGTCCAATGAATATTCCACCTGGAGAGTCAGATGCTACAGGAAGTATTCCACATCTGCCTAGTTTGCACTCAAAAAGTGGCCTCATTTATATAGGGTATGAAATTTGTGCCACCATTATCAAAACTTAGGCTTCTGCGTATATATTTTGCAGATCTATTGAACTTCATCCATAGTTCCTCCCACAAATATCATTAGGTCAACTTCCTCCATGCAGAGAAATATATGGGGCACAATCATCTGCATGTGCGCACATGCGCACATGCGTGCGCGCACGCACACACACTTACCTCTATTCAGAGATGAGAGAAGAGCTGGGTTCCTCTCTCAGTGCAGTTATCATTTACCACTGGGAATCATTGTGGGGTTTCTATTTACAGCATTAGAGGCACTCTTTGCCTAGTGCTTGGAGAGGAGGAAAGAGCATGGTCCCTAAGAGAGAACTCCCATTGGCCTGATAATGGACTTCCACAGGATGGATCCAGCTTCCATTGTGAGATCCCCACCTTGGCTTTAACAGTATGGGTGCTAAGAAAAGATGGTGCCTTAAATCCAGCCATAATTCTCAGAAAGTCCTAAAAGCTTACAATTCTTTATCAGGCTGCTGCATGGTAAACAAAACAACAGAAAGTATAAAAACAAAGGAGGCTGAATGATATAAAAAGTATGGCATATCCATTTTGCCACACTCTTCATACTGAATTTGGGAGAGAGTAACAAGCATCCACAACACTTGATTCATATCCTAGCTATACCACATCAGGATCCTAATCAGGAGAAAGAACCATTTTTCACTTCTTCATTTTGATTCGGTATCAGTCATACCATTCCTTCTTTCCCTGCTTACTTTGCCATGTGGCCTGATGAAGAGTTATGAAGAATTTGGACACCAGCATACTTTTATGATACTGTATTTTGGTTGATCAAATAAAGGGGTCTTTCGAAAAACTAGAGTAAAGAATGTGCAACATAAAGTTTCTATTTTCAGTCCCATCCTGAGCTTTAACATGCATCCCTCAGATTGTGTACAGGTTAAGCCAGCCAACTGGCTTCCACTAGTTGCTAGTTTGTTTCCAAATATATTTGCTAGAGAGTACATGCCTTCAGTAGTCTTGCTGAAATCAGTGGAAGCTCTGAACAAATCTCTTCAGGATTCTGTTTTTGTAGAACCAATCCACATTTAATCCAAGTACTCCAGTTTAATTAATTAATTAATTAATTAATTAATTAATTAATTTATTTATTTATTTATTTTACCCCACCTTTCTCCTTGGAAAAGGACCCAAGATGACTTGCAATAAAGAGGGACAAGATACAGCCCAGAATATTTAAGACATATTCAAATTAAGAACAGGGAATTAGGAGAGGCATCTTAGGCTGCCTTTACACGACCCCTAAAATCCGATGCAAAGGGCTCCCAAATGCGGCGCTTAAAATTGTCTTCCCACCAGCTGCAGACTTTTAAAAAAATTAAGTACGACCACGCTCACCTAAGCACGCATTTTACAAGTACCTGGTCTCTGGAGGTGAAAAAAATTCCGATGTGGATTGTAAAGCTGTGGATGCCGGGCTGTCCTCGCCTTCTGTTTGTTTTTGCTGACCCCACCGCCCCTTTAGCAGACAGGAATCCCTATGGGGCTGCTCCAATGGCAGATAGAGCTGAGCTTGCATTTTTCTCCCTTTTTTTCTCCCTCCCCTCACTGCAGACAGGAGCAATGGAGTGCGGAAGGGTGGGAACACAGGAAGCAGAACAAAACCCCACGATCTCTAGTCTGAACTTAAGTTGCCAGTGGATTTTAGAGGTTGTGTAAAAGTGCCCTTAAAACATTAAAATGTAAAAATACAAAGAGCACATAAAAGAGGGGGGGAGTCCATTATGAGGGGTGGAAAATAACAATAACAGATGCTCAATTGGGATGCATACCTAAAAGGAAAAAGGGCACTACCAGGTCTAAGAGGACTCCGATGTGGCTTATAGGAGCTGTTTGGGAAGTGATCAAAAGCAAGAAAAGTTCATTTAGAGGATGGAAGACTTGTCCAAACGAGGACAAGAGGCAGAAACATAAATTCTGGCAGAACAAATACAAGGCAACAATCAGGAAAGCAAAGCAAGACTTTGAGGAGCATATAGCTAAAACCACTTAAAGAAATAACAAGGAGTTCTTTAAGTTCATTAGAAGTAAGAACCCAACTAGGAAGGCCATTGGACCATTAGTTGACAATGGAAGGCAAGGGATTGTTAAAGAGAAAACCGAGATTGCAGAGGGACTCAATGGATTCTTTGCTTCAGTATTCACTGAAGAAGACAGAGACCACATGCCCCAAACAGAGCCTATCTTCTTAGGGGGGGGACTAAAGAATTAAGCCAGATAGAAATAATCAGGGAGGAGGTCCTTGTGTGTCTTGTTAAACTAAATGCTAACAAATCACCAGGACCAGACGGCATCCATCCACGAGTTCTCAAGGAACATAGGGTGTTTATACACAACCCCTAAACTCCGCAGCAAATGGCTGCAAGCTCCGGAGCTTAAAAATGTTTCCCCACCAGCTCCGGAGTTTACAGGCAATTAAGTGCGACCACGCCCACTTTAGCGCGTCCCAGCGCACCTTTCAAGTACCTGAACAGAGGTGAGGTGAGCCATGTCTTTCTTCCTTTGTTTTCTCCCTCCCCTCACGTAGCCGGCAGCCAGGAAGTGCAGAGGGGGTGGGAACACAGGAAGAGCGACAAGCCCCTAAGATCTCTGGTCCGAATTTAAGTGGCCAGCGGATCTTAGGGGTCGTGTAAAAGTGCCCTTAAAGAAGAAATTGCTGATGTCCTAGACAAATTGTATAATCTCTCCCTCAAACCAGGCTTTGTGCCTGATGACTGGAAGGTAGAAAATGTAGCACCAATCTTCAAAAAGGAATCCAGAGATGATCCAGGAAATTACCAACTGGTCAGTTTGAGGAAACATTCTCTACTCTTCCTAATCAGTCTGCCAGACCGTCTCTGGCAGCTTTTATGAACCAGGAAGGGCAAGGGTCCAGCTGACATGTGATGGCCCTCATTTCCCCATATAAAGTGAATACATTTGATACATTAAATACATATTCCCACTATCTATGAAATAGTCAGGACAGCACTGTCATTTCAGATTTCCCCTTGAGTCTGGGGAGATCAGTTCTTTATCAGAGGATCAAAGACTGTACAGATAAACTATATTAAATGTTTTTGAGCCACAGCTATATTTTCATAACAGCAGCTCTATTTATTGGCCAGAATCCTTTTGTGCATTTCCATTGGCACAACAGTAGTGGTGTAATTTTCTTTGGCAAATTGCCTTATGTTAAAAACTGAGAGTGAGAATTTCCAACTTCTTAACTTTCAGTAATTTATTACTGAAAATAGACTGCTGATGTTATGCTTGTGGGCATACTTAAAAGGATTCCAGCCACTGTGAAATAAACGATTTACAGTGGTACCTTGTATAAAGGAATTAATTCGTTCCAAATGAAATTCTGTTAAGCAAATTTTCCTTTATACAAATTTCCCATAGGAATGCATTGCAGACAGAGTAATCCCTAATCGCAACTATTTTTATGTTGTACAGATTTGCCCCATAGGCAATTCTGGCAGTATATAAATATAAAAATAAATGAATAAATAAATATGCCACCAATGAAAAGTAACAATGTGTGTGAGAGGAGACATTCAGATAATATCTGAATGTGTGTGAGAGTGAAAATAATGTTTGGATTCTCTTTGAAAGCTTTGAGTGAGCATTTTCTCTCTCAAATGAAATAACAGTGAATGTTAGCAACGCTAATTTAAAATACAGCTGTTCACATCCAGTTGGCTACAAAGGCAAGTCACTTGTTTTTCATTTACAGGTTATCCATAAAAACATATGTAACATGGTTTTCCCAATTTCATTACCTGCATCTCATTTTACTACATAACAAAAGGAAACATTTTCCACACCACCATCATTCTATGAATCTGAACAAGCCAAAAATGTTTTACCCTGGAGCTAGCTTTCCATGTAGAGGTATACTCCAGCAAGAAAACATTAAAACATGAAGAAGCAAAAAGGGGTATTCTTATATACAGTGTTATCCATGTTACTGCATATTCAAAATAATGTAGTAGAGTGGGGGCATTATTGGTCTTTATCCTAGCAGCCCTTGGTATGCCATCAAATCTGTTTTGCACCTAGCCAAAAGACTAATCCAATTAAGTCCACCTAACACCTCCGGCGCACCATCTGGAGAACTCAGAAGCTTGCTTCTTATTGTGACACTTTAGTTAACCCTAATACAGGTATTAACCTACTGCGTTCTGTGATTATTTCTACCTCAGATGGTACTTGTAAGAATTGTAAGGTCAGAGAGTTGTTTCCATCTGATACCCCTCTGCATACAAAAGGCATCCGGTGGTAAAGGGAGAATTTTTGGTGATTCCCTCTCCTTTCAGCAGCCTTGACCCACCCCATTTGACCTGGAATGTTAGTGGACAGAATAGAACATTGGGAAGCTGCTGGGTGGGATAAAATAATTAAAAATACCCTCCTTCCCATTCTATTAATGGATGATCTTTCATCAGGAGAGGGGTACAAACTAGATACTATCTCTGAGCAGCAAGTATAAGGAAGCCTAAATGTTCTGGTCATCTTGAGTCAAGTTGTCCATTTTATGGACCATTAGGTTTCCTTATAACTATTGTGCTGGACCCCAAAATGTACTAAAACACTGCTCTTTGAAAAGCACCCAGCCATGAGGATTGTGTGTCTGTGTATGTGGGACCATGCATGCATACTTAAATGTTCGGTGTAAACAGCAAATGTATTTGGATGGATTTTTAATTATCCCCACAGTTATTCATAGTTTATATTGCTATGATATTTATTTGATATTTTGCACGTCCCTAATATTCCCATTTGGAAAGACAGCAAATGTCCACTTAATGAGGACAGGCCTCAGGACATCTGTATGTCTGAAAGACTGTTCTGTGTATCTTTGTTGGTCTGAGCAGAGATTGTCGTAGACATTGAATGAATTTGTGCAGGCTTCTTATGTGTGTGACCCAATATATTTTTGTAGCCATTTGGAAAGAAATCTCATCCCTGTGTGCACAGTACTGGGGAAAGAAAGATCACAAGGAATCTGGGAAAGCTTCTGGTGTTGAGTTGAAAAATTGTGAGATCATTCAGGAGTCAGATTGGAATAATTGTGAGTTCCTGTGTTCGATCAGTGGACAGTGCATTTCTGTACCCATGCACAAAGTATCACGAATACATCCTATTGGTCAATCTGGTGTGTGTGTGTGTGTGTGTGTGTGTGTGTGTGTGTGTGTGTGTGTGTGTGTGTGTGTGTGTGTGTGTGTGTGTGGTGTATGTGTGTGTGTGTTTCAATTCAGACTCCTTCCCAGCCATTAGCATTGTTTTGACATATCCATATGGTCAAAGAGATTTGTGAGAAATGGCAGGGATGCCGATCTTATTATGCAGAAGCTTTGAAAAGCCTAGGAACGTCTTCAGTGAATTTTAAAAGCCAGTGCTTTGGAAACATCAAAGAAAAATCCTCCGGGCTCAAATCTTATAGCAGGCAGATTGTGGAATACAAGACACATCACCATTAAAGCGACCATGGAAAATTAGAAATCCTAAGGGTCTTAATTCTACAACCCTGAATAAATATTTTGGTGATCTCTTTTAAGTTAAAGGAAAGGGATTTAAAAACATTCTAAGCTGATAAGGCAAGATTGCATGGGGTGGGGGTGGGAAGGGATGTGACTTTTCATTCACAGAGGAGACATGCATTCTGTGATAAAACAGGACTAGTGGAATGCCTTTGTGTGGATTTTTAGACACCACCTGTCTCTGGGCCTCAGCAGGTCTCCCTGTATTATAGTCTCTGCTGTTAAATAAGGGATCGTATATTTGTAATAGACAAAGCTCAAGTAATAGGCAGAGTCTCCAGAGTGCCTCTGATAAGCCCAGAAGTATTTGAAACTTGGGAATGGATTCTGGTTAGGAGAGAAGCCGAGACGGTAGTTTATTTATATTTGCCTTTTAAAAGATTTATTCTACTCCCCTGCTAGCCATGGAGGTAAGAGACAAAAATTCAGTCTGAGCAGCAAATGGAGTGACTGCAGAAGAGTCACAGCTATTTAACCAGCATAAGAAGGACGGTGGGGGGAAGAGAGCATTTAATGTAGAGAGAGCTGCTTAAATATTTCCAGCAATGCATTTACCTACTCAGAATTGCAATTAAACTATATTGTTCCGCATGCCTTAGCTAAAAAAGATACTGAGGGAAAGAGAACGAAGAACCAAAATTTCAATTCCCATAGTCTAAAGAGCAGCAAACATCCGACCAGCATCTTTGATAACAGTACAGTATTGCAATTTCCCATATACGTAGCTTTTTTTTAAGCTGTTATGGGAAAATTATTATGCAGCAATCCATAAAGTTTAATCGTTTATGGTCATCAACATTTAAGCAGTCTAGATGTAAGAATGCAGTGAACAATGGCATAGATAACATTGTTCTGAATTATACCTACCTGGAGTGGACTTAACTGTGGCAAGGTATCGAGGACATAAAGAATGGCATAGTAGTGACCTTTGATTGTTCCAATTCATCCAGGAAAATCCTGCTAAACTGTGACCTCGATTTATTAATAGGAGGATTTGAGACTGACTCTATGTTAAATTGTATGAATTGTTTGTTCATGGATTCCAATACTTTCTGTGTGCTACCTAGATCAAGAACAGCCAAAGCATAAAACAACTTAGTCAGTTTCTGGCTAACCCTAACCCTCTTAATTGATGGCACTCTTGCCAATAATGCTAGATTAATTTTGGCTGTGAAACATTGTTCATGTTCTTAATGTGATGCATACATTTGGAATTACTTAAGAGAAAACAATTATTTCTTAATGGTTAAAAACACTAGGTGCTTTTACACTAGGTGATTTTCCTTTGTAGATTTAAGCTTCTGTGTGGGAAAGGATTCTAGCAATGAGGGGGTTAAAGACCATGTAACATGTTTTAATGTGTTTTTGGCACTTGCATAGGAAGAGTCTGCTCTTCGTAATAATTAGATCCCATGTCAGTGGCCCAATAATGCTTTGCACAGGCGGCTCGGCTGGCTGCATTCTGTCATCCACATTATAGCACAGAAGTGGGTTGGTAGGTCACTATGCAGAGATAAGACAGTGGAAAAGACAGATTGTCCTGTCCCAGTTAATTCTCTGCTTAAACTGTATGATGATAAAATCCATGCTTAACGTCTAGGTCCTGGCTCTCTTCTACTTGGAATCAAAATACTTAAGTACAGCACAGAAATCACATTCCCTCTTCACTTCCTTTTTGCTGCAAAATTGCCACCCATTTCATGATTTTAATTGAGTCTTTATATTTTGTCCAGTGGAAGAGGAGCTCACGAGATAAATGCGACACAAAGAGGGCCATAGAAAGTGTATACAGGCAAACTTGTCCAACAACACAAAGATGCTTCAGGCCACAGATGACCCTTCTATAATTAGTAGAAGGAACTGAAGCAATATAAATATATCATTGTTTATTATACAAGGAATCATTCTAATTAAAATGAATTGTTTAAAGTAGAAAACTTCAGATTTCTGTACAACAATAAACTCTAACAGATTACTGGTAATTAATTAATAATTATATGCCATCAAGTCAATTCCAATTTATAGTGACCCATCTCTTGGTTTTCTGTGAGTAAATTTGTCCCAAGTGGTTTACCAATCCCTGTTTCTAGTGGAGCAGAGGAACCATGCAGCTTCCCCAACATCACACAGGCTGTCTCATTTCCTAGAAGGCACAGTTAGGCATTGGCTTGCAGAGTTCCAACCCACTGAGCTACCCAGCCAGCATGTTTTTAAGAGCTATCCAGATAAAACAATAATGTACAGACATGGTCCAGTCCAGATTTTGAAAGTTTAAATCTTGTCCATCTGAAGAGGCGAGGTAAGCATATTTTTACATCTCTGTCATTGAAATCAGTGAGCCTTTAAGGTACAACCCATGGAACTTAAAAAAGATTCAACTTTCCTTGACCTTACCACTGTTTCATCATGATAACATCAGATTTGGGCAATCGATTTTCAAGCAGCTGTCTTATCAGTGACTTGACTGTGTGGTAGCTCCTAAGAGTAATGCATGCTTTTCTAGGATGCTGTTTATGTACAGCTATGCTTGTCTGAAATGTAACTCTTAGAACCTTATGTGCTAAACATATAAACTGTGTCCAAAATCATGGTTCAATAATACAATACTTTCATGGGACCATTTCTTCTTCTTTCTCCTTGTTTAAACATAAACGACATGCATTCCTTCATAAGAAGGACAAATAAGAAGGCAGTTCATGTCTTCAAACTTGAAGACCAAAGCAGGTGTGAGAGTCTGTAGTTCTGTGAATTCAGCAGTCTCTAGTAACTGTTGGAATTTACTGTGCTGTTACTTGTATAGCTGAAATAGTACACAATACTGTTTTTGAGATTACAGACAAAAAAAGGCTTCTTTCTTCTCAGTTCTCTGAATTCTGGAGGAATTCCCAGTAACCCTGAGAAGGTTGGCACAGGTGCTAGTTTCACTGAGTTCATTGTTCAGATCTGGGAAATTAATCGTTGACATTTTAAGGCACCAAAATGGATCCTAAAAGTTCCATTTTCTTGCAAATATTAGTCATAAATCTATTTTTTGCATTCCTGGGTTGCAGGCTTAATTCTGTTCTTCTCTGACATATACAGTAATTGTCTATACTCGCCATGAGCTTTTGGTGGCCAGTACCTCCTCTAATGAAAACAAAAATTAATTCCCCACAATTTCCTGGAGTAAATTTACTGTAGTTTGTGACAGAGGAGGTTGGAGGGAAAGGAGTCAGGTAAAGGATAGATAGATACTCGTTTCCCGGTCAGTGGGGTTCCTGAAATGATTTTTCCAAAACACTCACCGTTTTGGTGGTAACATTACTTGGCAGGATTGTTTGCAGTGCTAATTAAAAGCTAAGGCTTGCTAGAGATGTTGTATCTACATCAATGGTTTGCTAACATAAATAGCTCTGTACTTGTAGACATTTCCTTGCAGTCAATGCACAAGTGAGGATGCAATGCAGTTTCCACCTTTAAGTGGCTTAGGGAATAAAAGAACATGTGCAGCACTATTTCTGCAACTAGTAAAAACATCAGGGTGTGTTGGTTTTCCCTCACTAATATTATCTTGCTTTTCAGCTAGTGCATTTTTACATTTGAACCTGTACGGTCAGAAGTACACATCACCAGAAAACTGCACATGACTCCAGTAACGGCCTATAAATTTGATGATGTGGTTTTGTTAGTGGTTTGCTGGATATCTGATTTCAGATATCTAGTAAGCAGTTCCCCAACTGGTTCTGTGTAGCTAGTTGCTCACTAGTTGTGAATTCAGACACATGGACTGCCTGGGCATGAACCATCATGGATTTTCTGCAGGCATCACTTTATACCAAGTTGAATAAGATTTGAGTTAATGTTTCTTTGAAGAGTATGGTAAGAACTTTATAGTGATAGAATTTTTATAACATGTAGTAAATTACCATTTAGAGCTAAGCCCCTATAGATGACAAGAACAATGCTAAGAAAACCAAGATCAAGAAAGTTAGGGCTTGATTCTCATTTCCTTTATTTCCTTTATTTTACTTGTGTATTTCCATAATATATTGTGATTTTGGTATTTCTGATTCCTAAATGTTGGGAGTAAAAGCACTTAGCCTGCTTAATAGACACATTGCCAGCAAATCCTTAAAGAGGGGAAACATATGATACATTTATCTTGGTGTTTGTTGCTGTTGGTGCTGTTTGGCTAAAATAAGAGGGAAATGCCAATTTTGTCCTGCGGTATGTACAAATGAAGAATGCTTCCTCTCTCCTAACCCTTCTCTACATGTGTCAAAGGGAACTTGTGTGAGCAAGGGTGTGAGAAGCAATTTCTTCCCTCCTGCAAACTTCAGCACAAGCAAAAGCTTTTCAGATGTTTCTACATGCTCTTCTCCCAGACAATACTATTTGGCTTTATTCATGGAACTTCTGAATGGTTTATGTACCATAGGCAAGTTTGTAATGGAAAACATTCATAGCAGTTTTGTGGTTTCCATAACAGTGAAACTGGGCATTACATATTTTGAACTTGAATAAGCTGCTTCATGTACAGAAACTGTGTAGAATCAGTTTAAAAGAATATATTTCTCACAAAATCCAGAAATCTAGTTGTGTGCGTCCATCTGCCCATATGAAGAACTTCTCTTGCCAGCCAGAGCGGGAAGTTCAGAGTCTATATCCCCCCCTTCCCGGGGGTGGGGGTGGGGGGTGAGTCAAACCTTCCATATTCGTAACAAGTAAAAAATTCACATGGGTAATCTTCCACAACCTAACATTTTACAATGTGTAGTGCCTGTATGAACTTGCAAGAATCAGAAAGTTCTAAGCGCTTCACCGTAATTCTGGCTGGGCATAGAGAATGGGCTGTTTCAGTGCCTTACAATGTATCTGACCTTTAGGAAAACAGTGTGCTAAGACGTAACTGCTCTAATTCATATGTTTATTTCCACTCCTTTTCTACCTCCACCCCTTATGCCCTTGTAGAAGCTGCTGCCGCCGCTGCCGCCAACCCTGATGGAAATTCAACTCTAGGAGGAGGAGCTGTGGCAGGCACAATGGGCCTCAGTGCCAGGTATGGCCCCCAATTCACCCTGCAGCATGTCCCTGACTACAGACAGAATGTGTACATACCTGGCAGCACAGCTACCCTCTCAAATTCCTCAGGGAAACGTGATGGGAAACCTGCTGCTGCTGGAGGTGGAAACAAGAAGAAGTCAGGAAAGAAAGAGAAGAAGTAGAGCCCACAGGACAACACTACTGCCATCTTAAGATCTTAAAGGCAGACTCTTCCAGCACTCCCCCAATTCATAGCCTAGGATGGAGGATGAATGTGAATTTGTGGTTTGATTCTAAAAAGAAAAAGGTATATATAGAGCATGGTGAATACACACTCTTGACATCAGAGCTATGAGTAGGTCTCCTACTGATAAAAGTACCTGGATAGAAACAAAACAAACCCTGTGGATATATAGCTCATACTCTCTTAAGGGTAATCCAATATGCAAGGGTGTCAGAGCTCTGAAATGTTTTCTTAGATGCTGGCTTGCTCAGAAGTGATCTGCACAATTTACAAGGCTTAGGATAGGCTCTGTCCATTGTAAATAATTCTTATATTTGGGGGTGGGTGGGGTGGGGTGTGTTTTTATTTTTCATTTATAAGAACACTTTCACTCTCCCAGATTTTGATTAAAGTTCTCGGGGAGAGAGAAATCAATCTCAACTGGAATCCTTGTTATGAAATTGATAGGGAGTGCTTTAATTCCTTGCTTTGTTTCAGAAGAAACAAGTGTTCATCCTGCATCATTAGAAGGGAATGCAATTCAGCTGCGTTGTAAACATTTTTTAAAGTTTTAACCAATGGCGTCCAGAGAGGCAGGGCACACAAATACATTGCAAAAGGGACCCTTCCAAGGGTAGAGGGTGCCTCAGATATTATCATGATGGGGAACACTAGTCTTATTAATTGATTTGCAGTGGCCGCTAAAGAGACAACACATCACATCTCCATTTTGGTCCATAAATATTTATGTGTACAGTAAATGTGTTCTGGAATAAGTTAAAGAAAGTTGAAGTCACTTGCTTGTGAGTATAATGAGCTGCTGCTCCACTAAGCACTGAAATATCTCTGTTAGTTCCACAGGCAGAGGTCTTCAATAGGCGAATGGGCTCTGGTGGCCATGTAGGTAGAGAATTTTAAAAAATGGAATGCTTCACATTTTTCTGCACATTAAGCTGCATGCAAAGCACTCATGTTACATCTTCAAGTAGGACAACCAACTCCACCAAAGCTAGAATAGAGAAGTCATTGCATGCCATAAACAGCATGATGTAAATATGCTGTCAAGTGCCCACATCTTGGTGGAACATGAACATTGTCTGTCTGTGAGTAGAGTTCAGTAATGAGATGCATTGCCCTGGGTCAGATCAGTCGAAATGTTTGCATATTGAAACATGTTTGGTTCACTGGCCTTCATAAGTTGACATTGAGTCAACAACAGTTGATTTGAGGAGACTAAGGAACCAGACACAGATAAGAGATGCTGAGTTAAAACTGGATAGAGATTTCTGACTTGCAAGCCAATGACTCTGTCCTGAGGTCAAATTCTGAACATGTGATTCAGCATTAGTGTACTGAAAATCCTTGGAGCCCTTACCACCACCCCTACCTGGATGTGAATCCACTGGAAAAAAAACAATCCCTGTGCTATGTTTTGAAATTCTTTGTTCTAGGTTTTATAATGATGTTTTTTCATAGCTTAGTATTGGCGGGAAATAAGGCTTTCCTAAACTGTGCTATTCTGTAGCTTATAGTGCTGTTTTCGCTCACTGAAGCACAGCAGAGGCAGGACAGAAGCTGCCGTGTGCTCTTTGCAGCCCTGGTTGCTTTTCTAAGGGCAATGTGGCTTATCTTCACTTTTACCTGCCTTTCTGTATCACAGTAGCTGGGCCACAAAGGCAGAGGTGCAGCATCTTTCCAAAATGGAGGGCTAACTACAGGCCCAGGGAAATTTTCATTAAAAAAAAACCCAACAACATCTTCCGATATACAGCTTGCCTGAGATGATCCAGCCTTCTATGATCAGCTCAGGTTGTTTGCTCCAAAATCTACAGTCACCGGCTGCATAATATTCACCACTGCTGCATTTTGCTGCCTCCCCAACATATAGAAAGCAGGACCTGTCTTCAGGAAGAAACATCTGACTAGATATGATTTTGTACTGATCCCAGTCACCCTCTCATCCCATGTTTGGTGACAGCACTAGAAACAGTTTACATAGCTATTGAAACAGCATATGATCTTGTGGGAAGTTCTCCTACAGATGTCCCATTGAAATTTACTGGACCAGCGCAACGGCATCATCATCCTGCGGTGTGATTCCTGTTTATTTCATTGGGCTTGTATCTGTGATCTTCTCACTGGATTGTGCCTAAGGCTTATTATGTACTAAGGTAGTTATTATGTGACCCTTCCCAAAGCACTGTAGATCAATCTTAGTCATTCTCTATTTCCTTTTAATCAGCAAGCTGAAAGTAGTGTAGTGGTGCTGCAAACGTAGTGATGTGTAGGTTTCTTTTTCTTTTTTAAAATCTTAGTAATTGAGTTGTGGACATCAGTATTTTTTTATTCCTTTGTATCTTCTTTATGTGTGCTCTTTGTGCTTTTAAATGTATGTGAATTGAAACACTTACTTGTCCTTTCAATGTGTCTAATATTGAACTATACTTATATATTATATATATGCTTATATCCTTCTTATATCCATATAGACTGACATTGATGTGTTACACGCAAGTTTTATACTCTAATATTTATATTGCTCTTTTTTCTTTGGGAAAAATAATAAAAACTTTTCTTCTGATACATTGTGAAAATTATTGGGGGTTGGATCTTGGGAGAGGCTGGGTTGATGAAGAGGATAATAACAATAAAGTTGTGTATGCAAGAGCCAAGAAAACCAAGTTTAATATTGCTATATATAATTCATACATTTTGAAAACAATGGCAGTGATCCAGGTCATGGGAGAACACTAACCAAGTTACATTTTGTAACTATAAAAGGTGGGATATTGTGTCAATAATCGTTAGTGCTTCTTCTATATGCTTCTCTAAATGTTTTTAGCAAGAAGTGCTACATCTAAGTCCACAGTTATGTGGTGTTTCTGTAGCTGGAGGTCCAGCACTCTCATCTCAAAATGGCAGCAATTATTCAGTCATAAGGGCAATCACCCTGCACATGCAAAGATGTGCTTCCTTATTTACTCAAGAGCTATGTCTAAAGGATTCATAGCCCTAACACATTTGCTTATTCGGTGGCACTACACAGCTCTTATGTGGCATTGTCACTTCCAGACGATGACAACCCTATAATTAGTGATCAAATAGCTCTGTCATCAACAGCCCTGCCCAGCTTCTGCAAACACAGGCCTGTGGGATCCTTTATGGTCAACCCACCTCTTGTTTTGTCTTTCCCTTTTCCTGTTGTCTTCATCGTTTTCCAATATTATCTTTTCTGGTGACTCTTTGTTTTTTCATGATGTGCCCAAATTATTATAGCTTCACTTTAGTTATTTTTGCTTCTGTGAAGCTCTAGTGCTGCCAAGGACTTGAATTTCCCTTGCCTATGCCACACAGCTAATTTAAATGACAAGTATGTTAAATGAAGAATATTCCAGAACATCTACTTAGAAATTAATGGAAAAGCTCATCTCCCTGCAATGGATCTAACACAAGCTCTGTGACTCCCCCCACCCGCTTGTGTGTTTTTTCTATTATTGCCAGTGTTTGTTTTCCATGTTTATCTTTAGAGCTTAATTATAGTGTCTCATTAAGGTCTCATACACAGGTTAAAATGGTGCATCCCAGACACACATTTAGCTCTGAGTCAGAGGGCAGTACTTCTCAATGTAATTCATGCCTGCAAAACTCCTGGAGAAGACAACTCCTCAGTTACAGAGGTGAAGGCCAGGATGATGGACTACAAGAGGCCTAACCCATCCCAGAAACTACCTCTTGACCATAGCTGTGACTGGCCAGAAGCAACATCCCCTCTAAAGCAAATGCTCATTCTCTCAGGAATCTGGCTGAAGTCTCAGGGTAACTGCTGTGTTTCTTCAGGTCTTCTTGATGCAAGGAGACAAATTTCAGGGTGAGCAGGGCAGCAGGAAGAGAACATTTGATTCGTGCATGTGAAATTACTGTGAACCGTGCTGCAGAGTACAGAATTTTAGCTAAAATTCTTTTTGCTTCACAGTGAAAAATGCATTACCCCCTGGAGTCATTTTTTGTTTGAAAGCACAAAGCTTTTGGGGAAGGAAACCACATTTTCCTCCTTTTCATGAGGAATACATACAGCCCTGTTAAAATGGCTTCCATTGTACAGTATCACCTAGAATTTTCCAGTCCACTGGGCGAACAGAGAGAATTCTCTGCACCTGATAAACAGGAGACCGCGGTGGGCTTCAGAGACAAAGCCGATGCTTCGTTCTCCGCCGCCTCCCCGGGGAAGCAGCAGCGGAGCCTCACCTGGAGCGTACCACTTCACACGGGGACGGGGGGGGGCCGGGACGACGGCAAAGGGGCAGTTCCATCGACCCACAGAACTAGAACGCGTGCTGAAGTTTTTTTCCCTTTTGATCCTTGTATGTCGAATACTATCCAGTCACGTGCGTCGGGACAGACACACCTTCTATTTTGACATAGCCTCGCCCAGATTCAGATCCATTATCGCAGGCAAAGAGGAGTCCCCTGTTGTTGTTGTTGTTGTTGTTGTTGTTGTTGTTGTTGTTGTTGTTGTTGTTGTTGTTGTTGTTGTTG